>LR738715.1:211643593-211741419 GCA_902687465.1 Secale cereale
CTCGACCCCTAGACCCTCGAATCCTTTCCCCCTCGACCCCTCGACACCCCGATCCTCGACCCCTATACACTCGACTCCTTCCTCCCTCGATCCTTGACCCCTCGACACCTCGGTCCTTAACCCCTAGACCTTCCACTACTTTCCCCCTCGATCCTCGACCCCTCGACCACTCGGCGACCCTCTTTTCCCTTGGCGACCCTCCTTTTCTACTTTTCATACTTCTTTTTTCATGTTCTACTTCTAATTCTACTTTTTTATCCACTTCTACTTCTTTTTCTTCTTCTTTCTTCTTTTCCTTCTTCCTCTTGTCTTCTTTTTCTTCTTTATTTTCCTTATTTTCCTTCTTCCTCTTGTCTAAAATATTTATGTTGGTCTTTCTAAAATCAGTTGGGGAGGGGCAGCTTATTTCCACAGCTAGCTATAAGCGCTAAAATAATTGGCCCTTATTTGATGTCTATGGTTTGAGGACTTGCTCATCTATCACTACATCTGGATAGGGGACAAGTGTCCGTGGATATTTGGTCTAATACGTTTGCTTAACAACGTCTAGGTGGCTCTTCACACTTGGATGCAACCGAACAATGGTCTTTCATAATGAAGGTAAACGGGATCAACTAAACCAAACCACACTAAAGAGGGGTTAATTATGACAGACTTATTATATCCGTCGCATCTCCAGCGGCAGCGGCAGCGCCAGCTACACTTGGATTAGTTGCGACAATTGTGGAAATAAGCTTCTCCCAGCGACAACAGACTTTAGTTCTTCGTTTCTTCTTTTTTTTTGTTTTCTTTTTTCTTCTTCTTCTTTTTTCTATGTTTTCTCCTCCTAGTTCTTAGGTCTTCTTTCTTTCTTTTCTTTTCTTGTTCTTGGGCTTATCTAACTAAGTAATTAACCTAAAAACTAACTAAGTAACTAACCTAAAAAAATAACTAACTAACCAATTAGCCTATGTACAGTAGGTAAAACAACTAACTAATTAACCTAAAAACTAACTAACTAACTAATTAACCTAAATCAAAAAACAGCAACAAAAAAAGAAAGAAATAAGGAAAGAAACCTCACCAGGCGGCGGAGCAGCGATGGGCGGCGGGGCGCCGCGGTGTCGGGTGGTCGAGGGCGTCGGGGCCACGGGCAGAGCGCCGGGCGGCGGGCGGCCTGAGCGGCAGGGCGCCGGGGCAGCAGGGGGTCAGGGGCGTTGGGGCCGCGGGGCAGTGGTGGTCGGGGGCTGATACGTCTCCAACGCATCTATATTTTTTGATTGTTCCATGCTGTTATATTTTCATTCTTGGATGTTTTATAATTATTTTATAGTCATTTTATATCATTTTTTGGTACTAACCTATTGACATAGTGCCAAGTGCCAGTTACTGTTTTCTGCATGTTTTTTACATCGCAGGAAATCAATATCAAACGGGGTCCAAACACCGTGAATTTTTTTCGAGATTTTTTATGGGCCAGAAGACACCCAATGGGCCAAAGCTGCACCTAGGGGGTACCCCGTCTTAGCGCGCCCAGGTGGGTTGTGCCCACCTCAGTGGCCTCCTAGACCACCTCTTTACTCTATAAATACTCAGATATTCCAGAAACCCTAGAGGAGTCGACGAAATTCTATTCCAGCCACCGCAAAGTCCAGAACCACCAGATCCAATCTAGACACCATCACGAAGGGGTTCACCATCTCCATTGGTGCCTCTCCGATGATGCGTGAGTAGTTCCTTGTAGACCTTCGGGTCCGTAGTTAGTATCTAGATGGCTTCCTCCCTCTCTCTCTTTTGATTATCAATACAATGGTCTCTTGGAGATCCATATGATGTAACTCTTTTGTGGTGTGTTTCTTGGGATCCGATGAACTTTGAGTTTATGATCAGATCTATCTTTTTTATATCCATGCAAGTTATTTGAGTCTTCTTTGATATCTTATATGCATGATTTATTATAGCCTTCTATTTCTTCTCTGATATTTGGGTTTTGTTTGGCCAACTTGATCTATTTATCTTGCAATGGGAAGAGGTGATTTGTAGTGGGTTCGATCTTACGGTGCTTGATCCCAATGACAGGAAGGGAACCGACACGTATGTATCATTGCTACTAAGGATAAAACGATGGGGTCTATTTCTACATAAATAGATCTTGTCTACATCATGTCATCGTTCTTATTGCATTACTCCGTTTCTCCATGAACTTAATATACTAGATACATGCTGGATAGCGGTCGATGTGTGGAGTAATAGTAGTAGATGCAGGCAGGAGTTGGTCTACTAATCTTGGACGTGATGCATATATAATGATCATTGCGTGGATATCGTCATGATTATTTGAAGTTCTATCAATTGCCCAACAGTAATTGTTTTCCCAGTGTTTGCTATTTTCTAAAGAGAAGCCACTAGTGAAATCTACGGCCCCCGGGTCTCTTTCTCATATTATTTGCCTTTGCGATCTATTTTCCTTTGCTTTTATTTTCAAATCTACTAAACCAAAAACCCAAAAATACCTTGCGGCAATTTATCTTATTCGGCGTTCGATTTATCAATATTTACAACTCTATCACGTTCGTTACCCGAAAGGGATTGACAATCCCTTTTACACATCGGGTTGCGAGTATTTCTTATTTGTGTGCAGGTGTTGTTTATGTTGTGTTGCTTGGTTCTCCTACTGGTTCGATAACCTTGGTATCATCACCGAGGGAAATACCTACCGCTACTATACTGCATCATCCCTTTCTCTTTGGGGAAATACCGACGTAGTTCTAGCAGACATCAAAAGGAATTTCTGGCGCCGTTGTCGGGGAGCACCTTCAACATACCAGGTTCCTAATCAAAAATCTCATCTCCTCACAATTTATGTTATTTTCCATTTGCCTCTTGTTTTCATCTCCCCCACTTCACAAATTTCCTATTGAGGATGTCGCGTCCCATCTTAATACCTTCGTCGAATTATGCGACATGCAAAAGAAAAAAGATGTGGACTATGATGTTGTGAAATTGAAATTATTCTCGTTTTCTTTGCGAGATCATGCAAAATTTTGGTTTTCTTCTTTGCATCGCAATAACAACGATTCCTGGAACAAATGCAATGAGGCTTTTATCACTAAATATTTTCCGCCCGCAAAAATTATATCCCTTAGAATCCAGATCATGAATTTCAAGCAACTTGAACATGAGCATGTTGCACAATCTTGGGAAAGGATGAAAATGATGCTAAGGAATTGCCCAACTCATGGGTTAAATATTAGATGATCATACAAAAAAATTATGCGGGGTTGAATTGTGTTTCACAACATCTTTTGGATTCTACCGCGGGTGGTACTTCTATGGAAATTACTTTGGGTGAAGCCACCAAATTGCTTGATAATATTATGGCGAATAATTCGCAATGGCATACCGGAAGGGCACCGACTAGCAAAAAAGTTAATTCGATTGAGATTGATTCTTTGAGTGAAAAAGTTGATGCTCTTATGAAAATGGTTGCCAGTAAAAGGTCTCCTATTGATCTTAATGATATGCCTTTGTCTACTTTGATTGAACAAACTAGTGATGCTATAGATGTGAACTTAATCTCTAGAAATAATTTTAACAACAATGCTTATAGAGGTAATTTTAATACCAGGCATTTTCCTAGTAATTCCTCTAATAATTATGGTAATTCCTATGGAAATCAATCTTACAATAATAATAGGAACACATGTGATCTAGAGAATAATATTAAAGAATTTATCAATACTCAAAAGGTTTTCAATGCTTCCATAAAAGAAAAATTGAATAAGATTGATGATATGTCTAGGAGTATTGATAGAATTTCTCATGATGTGGAAAATCTCAAGTTGAAATATTTTGTGCCTAAAGTTGAAGAATCAATTAAAGCTCTTTATGTTTCTATGGATGAAAGTAAGAAAAGAACCTCCATGCTTAGAGCTAAACGAGAATTTTTAGAAAAAGGTGTTTTCTAGTGATTGCTTTCATAAAAATGATGAAGACATTAAAATGATTGGTGTTTCTTCTATTGATTCTTTGTTTAGTAAAGTTCAACTTGATGATAAAGGGACTGGAGAAGAGTCGACTTTAGGTAGAAGGCGTCCCAATATTTCGGAGAGTGAAAATCTTATTGAGAAAATTGATAAAAGTGGGTTTGGAGAGGTCAAGACTTTAACTAGTGATGTGCCCACTATCTTGGATTACAAAGACTATAATTATGATAGTTGTTCTTTGATTGATTGTATTTCTTTGTTGCAAGCCATGATTAATCCACCCCATGCCTAAGAACAAAATAAAGCTTTTACTAAACATATTGTTGATGCTATGATGAAAGCTTTAGATGGTAAGTTGGAATTAGAAGTGTCAATTCCTAGAAAGTTGCATGATGAATGGGAACCTACTATCAAAATCAAAATTAAAAATTATGAGTGTTGTGCTTTGTGTGATTTGGGTGCTAGTGTTCCCACGATTCCGAAATCTATTTGCGATGTTATTGGTCTTACCAATATTGAAGAGTGCTCTCTTAATTTGCATTTGGCGGATTCCACTATTAAGAAGCCTTTGGGAAGGATCAATGATGTTCTTATTCTTGCAAATAGTAATTATGTTCCCATAGACTTTATTGTTCTTGACATTGATTGCAATCTATCTTGCCCTATTATACTTGGTAGACCGTTTTTGTGCACTACTTGTGCGGTGATTGACATGAAAGAAGGGAATATTAAATTCTAATTTCCCTTGAGAAAGGGCATGGAACACCCCCCTAGAACCAAAATCAAATTGCCTTATGAATCTATAATGAGGGCAACTTATGGAACGTCCAACAAGGATGAAAACACTTGAAATATTGGTATCATGCCTAGCTAAGGGCGTAAAACGATAGCGCTCGTTGGGAGGCAACCCAACTTGTATCTTTTTGCTTTTTTATTTCCTTGATGTTTCAATAAAATACCCTTTAATACCTCTGTTTAGATGTGTTTTTGTGGTTTTAATACAGGTTTGTGCGAAGCAAAGCCTTAGGATCATGTTGGGTGTTAGTAGATTTGATCATGCTGAAAAACAAAAAAATTTGCTCTCACGAGAAAAATTCTCATTTTCAACAGAAGAGTGATTTTTGGTTGATTCTTTTTGCAGAAGATTAATAGACAAATTTCCCATGTGGCCCTATTTTTTCAAGATTTTTAGAGTTACAAAAGTATTCGAAACATCCAGATTGCTACAGACTATTCTATTTTTGACATATTCTGTTTCTATTGTTTTATGTGCTTGTTGTGATGATTCTATGGTTTTCTTTGATGAGTTTTTGCCATAGAAAAGTTGTAATACATTAGATATAATACAAATGCAAAATATTAATTGGTTTTCTACATCACTTATAGTAGTGATTTGTTTTCTTATACTAACGGATCTCATGAAAGTTTTGTTGAATTTTATGTGACTAACGTTTTCAAGTTTTGGATTATCTTATGATGGATGAAGGAATAAGGAGTAAGAAGAGCCTAAGCATGCGGATGCCTAATACGTCTCCAACGTATCTACTTTACCAAACACTTTTTCCCTTGTTTTGGACTCTAACTTTCATGATTTGAATGGAACTAACCCGGACTGACGCTGTTTTCAGCAGAATTACCATGGTGTTATTTTTGTGCTGAAATAAAAGTTCTCGGAATGACCTGAAATTCAACGGAGAATTATTTTGGAATATATAAAAAATAACTGCGGAAAGAACCAACCCAGGGGGCCCACACCCTGTCCACGAGGGTGGGGGCGCGCCCCCTCCCCCTGGGCGTGCCCCCCTGCCTCGTGGGCCCCCTATTGCTCCACCGACGTATACCCCGACTCCATATATTCTCTTTCGGGGAGAAAAAAATCAGAGAGGGAGAATAATCGCATTTTACGATACGGAACCGCCGCCAAGCCCTAATCTCTCTCGGGAGGGCTGATCTGGAGTCTGTTCGAGGCTCCGGAGAGGGGAGATTGTCACCATCGTCATCATCAACCTTCCTCCATCACCAGTTCCATGATGCTCACCGCCATGCGTGAGTAATCCCGTCGTAGGCTTGCTGGACAGTGATGGGTTGGATGAGATTTACCATGTAATCGAGTTAGTTTTGTTAGGGTTTGATCCCTAGTATCCACTATGTTCTAAGATTGATGTTGCTATGACTTTGCCATGCTTAATGCTTGTCACTAGGGCCCGAGTGCCATGATTTCAGATCTGAACCTATTATGTTTTCATGAATATATGTGTGTTCTTGATCCTATCTTGCAAGTCAATAGTCACCTACTATGTGTTATGATTCGGCATCCCCGAAGTGACAATAGTCGGGACCACTCCCGATGATGACCGTAGTTTGAGGAGTTCATGTATTCACTATGTGTTAATGCTTTCGTGTGGTACTCTATTAAAAGGAGGCCTTAATATCCCTTAGTTTCCATTAGGACCCCGCTGCCACGGGAGGGTAGGACAAAAGATGTCATGCAAGTTCTTTTCCATAAGCACGTATGACTATATTCGGAATACATGCCTACATTACATTGATGAACTGGAGCTAGTTCTGTGTCACCCTAGGTTATAACTATTACATGAGGAATCGCATCTGACATAATTCTCCATCACTAATCCAATGCCTACGAGCTTTTCACATATTGCTTGTTGCTTATTTACTTTTCCGCTTCTGCTACTACAAAAACACTACCGTTACTTTATTGTTGTTACCACTATTTCCATATTACTTTGCTACTAAATTACCTTGCCGCAGATAATAAGTTTCCAGGTGTGGTTGAATTGACAACTCAGCTGCTAATACTCAGCTAATAAATTCGGGTTGAATACTTTACCCTCGAAAACTGTTGCGATACCCTATACTTGTGGGTTATCAAGAATATTTTCCGACGCCGTTGCCAGGGAGCATAGATATATTCTTTAAGTCACTTGGGATATATATCTGTTGATCACTATGAATAATTTGAATGACTCAAAAACCAAGATCTTTCCATCAACTACGAGGGGAGGTAAGGAACTGCCATCTAGTGCTGCACTTGATTCACCCTCTATTATGAGTAAATTTGCGACACCTATTCCTGCTATTGAATCTGATATGTCATATGTTCTTGATGATGCCACTTCTGCTATGTATGATGAAACTACTTCTATGCTTGATAATACTGTGCCACTAGGTGAAATTCTAGATGAACAAATTGCTAAAGTTAGGGAGAATGCAAATATTGAAACTGATAATATAAATGAAAGTGATGATAAAGATTCTCCCCCTAAATCTGAACTGCCTGTTATTCCTGAGGGTTATGTTATGGATGAAGAAATTGCTAGAGACTTTCTTGCTTGCAATGATAGATATGATCTTAAGAAATTATTAGCTAAGCTGAAAGAAAAGTCTTTGAATGCTAGAATGAAATATGACCCTGCATTTGGTACTTCACCTATATTTGTTACTGATAAGGATTATGATTTATGTATTGATCCTGAGTTAATTACTTTGGTTGAATCTGATCCTTTCCATGGCAATGAATCTGAAACTGTTGTGGCACATCTTACTAAGTTGAATGATATAGCTACCCTATTTACCAACGAGGAAAAGATTCGTTATTACTATATCCTTAAGTTATTTCTGTTCTCGTTAAAGGGTGATGCTAAGACATGGTTTAATTCTCTTGATCCTGGTTGTGTGCGTAGTCCCCAGGATATGATTTATTAGTTCTATGCTAAATATTTTCCTGCTCATAAGAAACAAGCTACCTTACGGGAAATATATAATTTTGTGCAAATTGAAGAAGAGAGTCTCCCACAAGCTTGGGGGAGGCTTCTCCAGTTACTTAATGCTTTGCGTGATCATCCTCTTCAGAGGAATGAAATACTTGATGTCTTTTATAATGGACTAACCGATGCTTCCAGAGACCACCTGGATAGTTGTGCTGGCTGTGTTTTTAGGGAAAGAACAGTTGATCAAGCTGAATTACTATTGAATAATATGTTGACCAATGAAAATAATTGGACACTTCCTGAACCAGCCCCTAAGCCAACTCCGAAGAAAAGGGGTGTTCTGTTTCTCAGTCCTGAAGATAGGCAAGAGGCAAAGAAATCTATGAAAGAGAAAGGTTTTAAAGATGAAGATGTTAAGAATTTCCCACCTATTGAAGAAATACATGGTCTTGATAACCCGACAGAGGTAGTAAAGGTAAATTATCTTTATAGATTTGATGAAGGTGATATTCCTCGTTATAAGTCTGATGGCCAATGCTTAGATGAGTTTGACAATTTTATTGTGAAGCAAGAAAACTTCAATGCTTATGTTGGTAGACAATTGCAACGTAATGCATATATGATTGAACGCTTGAGTGATTATATGTCTAGAGTTAAAGGTGAATTGAAACTCATTGGTAAACATTCTTCTATGGTTACCACTCAAGTAGAACAAGTAATTAAGGCTCGGAATTATTTGCTAAATGAATTAAATAGTAAGAATAATGACTATGATGTTAGAGTTGCAACTAGAGGGTGTAAAGTGACTCAGGAACCTTTGTATCCTGAGGGCCACCCTAAGAGAATTGAGCAAGATTCTCAGAGAGCTAATTTTAATGCACCTAATTCTTCTAAGAAGAAGAAAAAGAAAAATGATAAGACTTTGCATGCTTCTAGTGAACCTATAGCTGACACACATGAGAATCCCAATGATATCTCTGTTTCTGATGCCGAGACACAATCTGGTACAGAACATGAACCTAGTGATAATGTTAATGATGATGTTCATGATGATGCTCAACCTAGCAATGATAATGATGTAGAGACTGAACCTGTTGTTGATCTTGATAACCCACAATTAAATAATCAACGTTATGACAAGAGAGACTTTGTTGCTAGGAAGCACGATAAGGAAAGAGAACCATGGGTTCAGAAACCAATGCCTTTTCCTCCTAAACCATCCAAGAAAAAGGATGATGAGGATTTTGAGCGCTTTGCTGAAAATGATTAGACCTATCTTTTTGCGTATGCGTTTGACTGATATGCTTAAAACAAATCCTTATGCTAAGTATATGAAAGATATTATTACCAATAAAAGAAAAATACCTAAAGTTGAAATTTCCACCATGCTTGCTAATTACACTTTTAAGGCTGGAATACCTAAGAAACTAGGAGACCCAGGAGTACCTACTATACCTTGCTCCATCAAAGGGAACTATGTTGTAGCGACCCAACCCGAATGGATCAAGTCTCTGTGCTTAAGTGTCATCCCTGGATTGGTATGCTGACACACACAGTACTTGAGGTTTTATAACAGAGATAAATCACATGTATAAAGTAACGTAAATACTATTATCTCAATCAAACATAGCGGAAGCAACAGAGGTTGTGGAGTTCCATCAACACCGCAAAGTTGAGTGTAGACAGCGCAACCCCAATGTAACCCTTACTCGTCGAATAATTCCTGCAACATGAGACGTTGCACCCTTGTAGGTCAGTACATTGAATGTACTGGCAAATTCACACTATAGAAGTAATGATGAACAATGCCTACAACTACATGCATATTTGGTTGGTGGAGGTTGTAAGGCTGTTTTTTGCATAAAGCTAATTTTTCCCTACCACAATGGAATGCATTTTTAATTACTACTTAGTTGAATTTAAAACATGGACAATTGAGAATGGTACCCCCATCTCAATCCCAAACCAAAGTCATTATTAACCCAACAAATTAAATAAATAAAGTGTTGAGATCAACAAATAATCCACTTCTAGATACTCAAAGATGTCCATAACCGGGGACACTCCTACTCATGAATAGATTGTACACTCTGCAGAGGTTTGTGCACTTTTCCCCACAAGACTCGATCGCCTCCGTTTAATTTCTCGCACTGCATGGTGTTTGAGAAACGGATGACCGAGACACAATCTTTCAGAAGCATTCACTCATTACCCCAGATTGACCGGTACACCTACATTCCCCCTACATCTGCTAGTCCACCACTGAAAGAGCTCACACAACTTACTCATACTATGCCAGAGCCCATAATGGCTTGTGGCTGCACATGGAAGTTTCTAGGCATGAAAATATTATATGATCCCTTTGAGCCCGGGTGGCATTCCAATAGGGTGATCACACGGTTCCTCCGGGATCCCCTAGGACAACACTGGTTTCTCCAGGTGCCCGACAACCACTGGGTGCTCCAGGGTGCCACAACCAATCCACCCAGATGTGTATTAAAGTAGCCACCTTAAGTTGAACCATTAATTAACAATCTCACATCTGTCATGGATACTCTCAAACCCAAACCACGTCTACGAGCATAGCATGGCAACCTAAGCATAACGTAGAAGTAACTCCCAGGGATTTGAAAATAATGCAGGTAATAGGTTCTACCTCAATCTACTACCCAGACCCACAAGTTAAGAGATCCTACTCATGCAAGTGTTTGAGGATATAACTAATGCAATGAAAACTGGGTATTGGAAAGTATGATCAAAGTGTGAACTTGCCTTGTACTAACGATGTAGATGATTCGCACTCAGAACTTGGTATAGGTCTACTCGTCACACTCCGATCAATCTATCGTAAGCAAACAATAGTAACCACACATAAGCAATCACTCAGAAGATCCGAAAGAACGAAGAAATCACTTCAGAAAACCTGAAAAAAAAACGAATGACTCTTGAATAAAAAAACAATATGTAACAGTATCAAAATTATATGAATTTGGCCTTATCAGAAAGTTTAGGTCAAGAGCTTCGATTTGCAAAAAGAATCAACTAAAACGGAGTTATAAAATTCAAGTTATGACAGAAAGAAGTTTGAATAAAAAACTAGTTGAATTCAAATTTTAAAACTTTCAAAAACATGTTTGAGTTGTTTTACTGGAAAGAGAGGATCACAACGAAGACGTGAGCGTTGGTTTTGTTGGATTTGCACCAACGAGCAAAAAAGTTATGGCCGTTTGAAGTGTCGGGACTAAACTGTAAAATAAAGTATTTATAGATAGGTCCCTGGCCGAAAACTAAACAGAAAAAGAAAAACTTAATGAACGAACGTTCGTTTTCTAACCTTAACTAGTGGACGCTCTCTAGATAGATCTAAACCTAAAAAAACTAAACCAATCTAAAAAATAAAAACCAAAGTAAAAGGAAAACCGGGGCGGTTTATACCTAGGCGGTTTTTCTTCAAAAACCGCGGGTTCGGGCGGACCGGACCGGGGCGGATCGGGTCGGATCCGGCGCGGGCGGAGCTCGGAGCTCCGGCAACGGTGGCGAGCTCCGGCGCGGGGCTGTGGGCGGCTCGGGCGACGAAGCAGCGGGCGAGCACGCGACGGCTTGCGGGCGGCGGCGCTGCTGCGGGGTGCGGCGCGCGGGGTGGCGAGGAGCATCGGCGGCGGCAAGGCAGAGCAGCGGCGGCGGCGGCGGGGCAGCGCAGAGGCGGCGGCGAGATGCGGGAGGAGGAGAGAAGAGGGGCACCGGCGGCAGCTTTATAGGTGGGAGGGGCGAGGGGTGCTGTGGGGAAGGGGCCGGGGCGGAGGAGGAGTCCGCCCGGGAGACGGCGCCGGCGAAACGTGGCGGTGGCGGACTCCGCCTAGAGTCGGTCCCGCTGGGAAGAAGGCCGGTTGGGTCGGCTGGGTTGGTCGGCCCAGTTCGGTCGGCCCGACGGTTTTTTTTCTTTTTTTAATGGACAGATAAAATCAAAGAAAAATAAATAAGTTCAATATAGAATATAGGCATATTATATAACAAAATTTTCAGAAAAAGAAACCCTACAACATGAACATTTTTCTACATCCAAATAAAATCCTCACAAATTCTAATAAATCAAGTAGTGCTACTGATGCAATAAAATCCAATAAACATCATTTAAAAAATACCAGAATGATTTCAAATTTATTTCTCTCCAATTTTCCGCTATAGGGAATCATGTTACCCTATTTTCCATATAATTTATTTGTGGTGAAAAATAATTTGAATAAAACCCAAATAACTCAAATTTGAAAATGAGTTGCAGAAAATTTCAGAAAAACTTCCAACTCATATTTCCTATAATTTGAAGAAGTCATTTTATCTTCTCTCAGGAAAAATCATTGAGTTGCATGAAGTTTCTGAATTTGAAATATTTAAAGAATGAAATTCAAAATCCTTTCAAAAAACCCTTTTTCATTTAATAAATGGAAGAAGTCACATTATCTTCACTCTAGGGTTTTGGGTTTGAAAAGAATTTGAATTCATGGAGATCACAAATTGCAAAGTGAAAGTTTGGGAAAGTCATTTCATTCCCTCTCGTTTAACTTTCAAAAGTTTCAAATTTCACTCAATTTCACACAACACATCAAGCAAGCAATCAAACTATCTATTTATTATAACATTCCAAAATTTAGAATTTTGGGATGTTACAAACCTACCACACTTAAAAATGAATCTCGTCCTCGAGATTCGAAGAGTCTAGCAAGAAGTAGGTTAGGGTTTGGGGGTCTTCTAGCAAATCCATTGATCGGTATGGTCTAGTGTGCTACCACACTTAGAATGATGGTTACGGTTCCATCAAAACTCAGGTACTTCATCCTTAGTTGACAATGTCGATTCTTCTCAGATCTTCAGGGTAACTCCTTCTCTGGGGCTCTTTTGGTAGTGGCAAAATCTTTGTCATCAATCCTTGTGTTCTTTCATCTTGGTAAGGTTTTTCCGAGACTAGTTCTCCTTAGCTGACAGGTCTGGCGCCAATACTAAACAAAATATCGATATCTCATTGTGGTCGTCAAGCAATTTGATTGGGTCCCTGCAGAAAATGGGTATGTGCTTCATTCTCACCGTATATCCTACGGTTGGCAACAACTGCCTTGTACGGGAAAAAACTTCTATACCATTCTAAGGTTTAAACAAGGTTTTGTCATCGTCGTCTCTCTACTATAGGTAAGTCACTCAGATTTACCATATCGTATAACAGAGGCGAATAATAAGAGTAAGTCAGTATGGTGATCAATCCATTCCGCACCCAAATCATTACCTTGTATATGGTTTAGTGAATCTCGCATTCTAACACTCGGTCATCCTCACAAGCATTGCAGAATTCTCTTGCCGACGAACTGAGTTCGGATATATCCATTACTTCTGCAAGCTGAACAAAACATCTATCGTTCTTCATAACGCTCAGGTTTAGCGTAAACACCTACAAGATCGTGTGTTGATAAAGTCGTAACTTCTTCTAGGGGTTTTCCTTCAGCAAGAGTGTGCTTGCTTTCTTGACAGGTCCTGGGGCTTGTGGGTTATGGCTCATCTCCAACTCGTCAATAGTAACACTTGGTCTCATCATCGGGTTGCCACTGAACTTTCTTCCATAATCCAACTTCCTTGGTTTCCTTGAATCCATCCAATTATCCCTTACTTCTCTTGGTTCAAAACTGAGTGTGATTACTCACACTCATCCTTGGGAAATCCATTCCAAGTCTGACATAACTAACCACTAGCTAGTGTATACGGGTAATGGTGTTGGATTCTACCACACTTAAAATGAATAACACTAGTTTCTTCAAAATCTTGATCCATGTATCATGTCTTCACTCATCACTTATGTAGTAACAACTCATAAAATCCAAAATCAATGCCATGATGCTAATTGTATTGACTCTCAACTCACTCCGATCTACTGCATTTCCATTGCATCCTTTCAACTCAACTACTTAGCACAACTCTCCTTCTTCTTGGGACAATCACTAGCAAAGTGCTCTGCTTCACTACAGCAGAAACATATTACTCCTGACAAGTCTCGTGGTTTCCTTATGATTACGTATCCTCCTTAGGTCCTCGGCTTAGGGGTCCACATCAGAACTTGTATATCCTTAAATCATCCATTGGAGTCACTATTGATCCACACTTCAGCATTACCTCCTCTTTAAATCCAATTGTACTCATTTCCTTCATATCCTTGGGGTAAGCTCCATATCAACCATAAACTCCAACTTATTTGTGCAAACTCCACTATTTGGGGCATCAGTTTCTTTTCTATTGGTCCAGGGTTCATTCAGCAAAGTATCGCCGGCCCTAAGCAAAATGCACTGGTTCATCCGTAATCCATATTCTCCTCATATCAAATCTCTTATTACATATTGAACCATTATTCAACACTTCAATTACAAAGGTGCTTCACTACAAATGTTGTCATCCACATAGTTGGGTATGGTCAAACACTCCCTTCCATCCTTATGCATTTATCCTAGCTAAGGATGCTTCAGTCCCACTGGAATTGTGCAATGTGATTCTTGAAATCCTCAATCTGTTGCTTCATCCTATTGGTCGTGTGCTTCATCTCCATCTTCTCTGCATGCACCCCACTCAGGCATTCCTGAGCGTGACGAAGTCTTGCTTCAAGTATTTCTCCAATCTGACGTATGGCCTCCATAGCAGCTTCACGAACAGAATCGAAGAATGTTGTTCATGGTACTCTCGAGATGAAAAAGTATTGTCCCATAGTTTTTGGGCAAACTCCTTTCACACGGTGGAGGTGTACCTCCACGTACCAAAGTTCAGCTCCATTCTCCACGAAGGGATAACCCTTGTAACCTGCATCTCCTTCAATGTGAATATGCTTCATCATGTCCTTCAGGATCTTTGGATAATCCTGATCGCTAGTCAGGGTCATGATCATTTCCGGGCCCTTGAGAAAGGACTCGTAAAGGGTTGTCATCTGTGGGTATAAGACAGAAGGGGTTCTTAGGACAACATACAGATATCCTTTGGTGAGATGGGTTGGTTATCCGAGAAAGGTTTGGGGTCAACTTCTCCATGGGTTCTAGGTTTTGGTCTGGGCAAGAGGCACTCACAATCATCCAACAACTCACAACATTTCCTTCTTGGATTCCAAAAATATCAACTTCTATTGTTTCTCAAGTTGTTGCAATGTCATTTACATAACTCTCAGTCAACACCTCAATGTGAAAGAAAGGTTCCCACTGCTACTACTATATTTCTCACAAACACCACTAATTATCACAAGTTTCCTTCACCTTAGGACAATCTCTGGCAAGGTGCCCTGCTTCATCACAAAGAAAACATAATATTTCTGACAAGTCTCGGGGTTTCCTTGTTGGGCAGGTGCTAGCGTAATGACCTAAATCCTTGCACCTACAACATGTGAGGTGACTCAGGTCCTTTTTCATCGAAATTGGGTTGTTCTGGGGATACATGCTCTTTCTCTTCTTCGACTTCTTTGTTCCTATCAATTCTTCTATCTTTTGTGGATCAAACTCCACTTCTTCTGTCGGGAAGTCTCCCAGATACTCATGGCTTTCTTTCGTGCAATACTGTGAAAAATGCCCTTCTTCTCCACATGAATAGCAAGCACGAGAGTAATATCTGGCTAGTCCTTCTCCATTAGGGTCGTCAATATCTTCCTCCATCGCAGATTCCCTTAAGGTTTCCTCGAGGACTTCTTTCATTTCTTCTTGTTTCCGTTGGATAGTTTGTTGCACCATGGGGTAAATGTGACACTGAGCAGGGTAGTGGGTAGTCCCTTCACACAAGAAACAAGTAATCTGCCTAGTTGGGCATTCTTCAGCTGGGTGACTTTCTTCACAATGTGGACATTCATCCTTGTGCTCCTTCTGGGTGTGTCCTATTTCTCCACATATTCTACAGGCACGAGGCTTCTTCTTCGGGTTGTCACCACGCTCTCGGATGAGACGGGATCTTAACAGAGTCTTCTTGAATTCCTCCCAACTTCCTACTCCATTACATCCTTGTATGGCTTGATGCATTTTCCACCATGTTGCAGTGCTTTTTTGTAAAGTACTGAAGTGCGTATTGAACCTCATACTTCCTTGCAACCAAATGTTTTCTGAAGTGATCCTCCATGTGTTGTATCCATAGCTCTGCCTCCGGCTGGGTCATTGGTCCAAAGAATACAAGTCTATCTTCTTTCATCCACTATTGGTCCAAGGGTTTTGGGGATGAGTTTCGGGAGATGGGGAGAGATACACTCAATACAAACAAAAGTTTTGAAAAGACAGGTTTTGTTTGTGGCCGTCGGAAAAACATCAAACAAATGATGACTCACAATCGTCGCATCTAGCAGTACAACAATTCACAAGCCATAGAGAACGAAACTCGGAAGAAGATCTAGTTTCAAGTCAGCTAGGAAGACCTCTTTCTTAAATTAAAGGGAAGGGGTCCACATAAGAAATCCTGCAACAGGAAGCACAATTTTACTACTGGATCAACATCCACCGTCTTCTTCGGACTCAGACACAAGAACGAAACCGCCAAAAACATGAAACATAACAAAGAGGAGTAGTACAGCAACTGAATCATAGTCTGACACCATCGATGGTTGGCTGTCGTGAGGAGGGTGCATTGCAGCAGTTGCTGGTAGGATTTTGGTGTTGCTATGTTCTTGCCGCAGATGATGATATATGTAGATGGGTGAGGTTTTGGACTCGACATATTGCTGGGAGATCACATTTGCCGTCGCATTCCAAATAACTCGTGAGCCGTTTAGCTGGTTTAGTGGACATTTGCCTTGTTGATCAACTGTTTGGTATACCCAGTTCTGTAGAATTGTTTTGTGCCTGGAACTCCGAACGACCCTTATACTGTTTTGCTTTCTGCTGCTTCTCGTTCTGCTTTGCCGAGAGAATTTCACCTCTGTGGAATGCCCTATAGCTATATTTAGCTATATTACTCCTCTAGCTATATTTAGCTAGTTCACCGCTGTATACGACTAAGGTTTACACCTGAGAGTCGTAGTAAATCCTTGCATTCGTGAAACTGACCAGATGAGAACGAAACTGGTGGGAACAATCAACTATACGGCAGCTGCGAAGTTCTAGTTGGCTTCTGAAAATCAACTATGCTGAAATAGATTCTCTTTTGAGAGCCCTACATATACCGATCAAACATTCCATTTCAGACTTGTCTGCTTTACTATCTAATAAGTTTGATAGAAATCAAGGCGGGTATAGCTTCCTTTGATCCATACCGTAATATTCAAGCTGACTTTGTCAACTTATTCCCCTTTTTTCAGGTTGAATTGACAACGCTGTAAGTGTTCTCTTTCTCCAGCGAAAAGAACAGTCTCGCAGGAAGATCAAAATACTTACTATATGTGCGTTTATGTATCAACTCTTATATAGTCTAGTTTTCCCGCCCTATCTAGAGAAGGAATCAATTCCCCTTTTTGAATGTACAAAAATTGGTAGAGCTCAGCATGTCTGGAAGCACGGGAGAACGCTCTTCTGCTTATATTATTACCAGTATTCGATACTGGGTTATTCATAGCATTACTATACCTTCCTTATTCATTGCGGGTTGGTTATTCGTCAGCCCTGCTTTCACTTGGAAAAATAGGAGATTTAGTTCCACGCTTTGATTGGTAGCAGAAGGGAGGGCGCGTTGCCAGCCTTCATTACATAACAGGGGTTTTGTGTCCTAATGGTCAACATCTCCTCAAAGTCGTCAACTCTTCAAATCTTCGGAGTATTCATTGTTATAGCTTCAACACTTCCAATGCATGGTGAAATCCTCTTTACTCCGAAGTGGTCAAAAGGGGCGAGGGTGTAGTCTAACTATTTAGGAAAAGGGGAGTTTTGACAAAGCTCAGAAAAGAAGAGAGGTAAGAATCTTTTTGAAAATAAAATTTTAGAGAAATCCTTTCCTATGGGCTTGCCAGTTTCTAGGGTCACGTCCTACAGTCAACATGTGCTCTAATACCATCTTGTAGTGACCCGACCCGAATGGATCAAGTCTCTGTGCTTAAGTGTCATCCCTGGATCGGTATGCTGACACACACAATACTCGAGGATTTATAACAGAGGTAAATCACATGTATAAAGTAAAGTAAATACTATTACCTCAATCAAACATAGCGAAAGCAACAAAGGTTGTGGAGTTCCATCAACATCAACGGCAAAGTTGAGTGTAGACAACGCAACCCTAACGTAACCCTTACTCGTCGAATAATTCCTGCAACATGAGACGTTGCAGACATGTAGGTCAGTACATTGAATGTACTGGCAAATTCACACTGTAGAAGTAATGATGAACAATGCCTACAACTACATGCATATTTGGCTGGTGGAGGCTGTAAGGCTGTTTTTGCATAAAGCTGATTTTTCCCTACCACAAAGGAATGCATTTTTAATTACTACTCAGTTGAATTTAAAACATGAACAATTGAGAATGGTACCCCCATCTCAATCCCAAACCAAAGTCATTATTAACCCAACAAATTAATTAAATAGAGTGTCGAGATCAACAAATAATCCACTTCTAGATACTCAAAGATGTCCATAACTGGGGACACTCCTACTCATGAATAGATTGTACACTCTGCAGAGGTTTGTGCACTTTTCCCCACAAGACTCGATCGCCTCCGTTTAATTTCTCGCACTGCATGGTGTTTGAGAAACGGATGACCGAGACACAGTCTTTCAGAAGCATTCACTCTTTACCCCGGATTGACCGGTACACCTACACTCCCCCTACATCTGCTAGTCCACCACTGAAAGAGCTCACACAACTTACTCATACTATGCCAGAGCCCATAATGGCTTGTGGCTGCACATGGAAGTTTCTAGGCATGAAAATATTATATGATCCCTTTGAGCCCGGTTGGCATTCCAATAGGGTGATCACACGGTTCCTCCGGGATCCCCTAGGACAACACTGGTTTCTCCAGGTGCCCGACAACCACTGGGTGCTCCAGGGTGCCACAACCAATCCACCCAGATGTGTATTAAAGTAGCCACCTTAAGTTGAACCATTAATTAACAATCTCACATCTGTCATGGATACTCTCAAACCCAAACCACGTCTACGAGCATAGCATGGCAACCTAAGCATAACGTAGAAGTAACTCCCAGGGATTTGAAAATAATGCAGGTAATAGGTTCTACCTCAATCTACTACCCAGACCCACAAGTTAAGAGATCCTACTCATGCAAGTGTTTGAGGATATAACTAATGCAATGAAAACTGGGTATTGGAAAGTATGATCAAAGTGTGAACTTGCCTTGTACTAACGATGTAGATGATTCGCACTCAGAACTTGGTATAGGTCTACTCGTCACACTCCGATCAATCTATCGTAAGCAAACAATAGTAACCACACATAAGCAATCACTCAGAAGATCCGAAAGAACGAAGAAATCACTTCAGAAAACCTGGAAAAAAACGAATGACTCTTGAATCAGAAAACAATATGTAACAGTATCAAAATTATATGAATTTGGCCTTATCAGAAAGTTTAGGTCAAGAGCTTCGATTTGCAAAAAGAATCAACTAAAACGGAGTTATAAAATTCAAGTTATGACAGAAAGAAGTTTGAATAAAAAACTAGTTGAATTCAAATTTTAAAACTTTCAAAAACATGTTTGAGTTGTTTTACTGGAAAGAGAGGATCACAACGAAGACGTGAGCGTTGGTTTTGTTGGATTTGCACCAACGAGCAAAAAAGTTATGGCCGTTTGAAGTGTCGGGACTAAACTGTAAAATAAAGTATTTATAGATAGGTCCCTGGCCGAAAACTAAACGGAAAAAGAAAAACTTAATGAACGAACGTTCGTTTTCTAACCTTAACTAGTGGACGCTCTCTAGATAGATCTAAACCTAAAAAAACTAAACCAATCTAAAAAATAAAAACCAAAGTAAAAGGAAAACCGAGGCGGTTTATACCTAGGCGGTTTTTCTTCAAAAACCGCGGGTTCGGGCGGACCGGACCGGGGCGGATCGGGTCGGATCCGGCGCGGGCGGAGCTCGGAGCTCCGGCAACGGCGGCGAGCTCCGGCGCGGGGCTGTGGGCGGCTCGGGCGACGAAGCAGCGGGCGAGCACGCGACGGCTTGCGGGCGGCGGCGCGCGGGGTGGCGAGGAGCATCGGCGGCGGCAAGGCAGAGCAGCGGCGGCGGCGGTGGGGCAGCGCAGAGGCGGCGGCGAGATGCGGGAGGAGGAGAGAAGAGGGGCACCGGCGGCAGCTTTATAGGTGGGAGGGGCGAGGGGTGCTGTGGGGAAGGGGCCGGGGCGGAGGAGGAGTCCTCCCGGGAGACGGCACCGGCGAAACGTGGCGGTGGCGGACTCCGCCTGGAGTCGGTCCCGCGGGGAAGAAGGCCGGTTGGGTCGGCTGGGTTGGTTGGCCCAGTTCGGTCGGCCCGACGGTTTTTTTGTCTTTTTTTTTCTTTTTTTAATGGACAGATAAAATCAAAGAAAAATAAATAAGTTCAATATAGAATATAGGCATATTATATAACAAAATTTTCAGAAAAAGAAACCCTACAACATGAACATTTTTCTACATCCAAATAAAATCCTCACAAATTCTAATAAATCAAGTAGTGCTACTGATGCAATAAAATCCAATAAACATCATTTAAAAAATACCAGAATGATTTCAAATTTATTTCTCTCCAATTTTCCGCTATAGGGAATCATGTTACCCTATTTTCCATATAATTTATTTGTGGTGAAAAATAATTTGAATAAAACCCAAATAACTCAAATTTGAAAATGAGTTGCAGAAAATTTCAGAAAAACTTCCAACTCATATTTCCTATAATTTGAAGAAGTCATTTTATCTTCTCTCAGGAAAATCATTGAGTTGCATGAAGTTTCTGAATTTGAAATATTTCGAGAATGAAATTCAAAATCCTTTCAAAAAACCCTTTTTCATTTAATAAATGGAAGAAGTCACATTATCTTCACTCTAGGGTTTTGGGTTTGAAAAGAATTTGAATTCATGGAGATCACAAATTGCAAAGTGAAAGTTTGGGAAAGTCATTTCATTCCCTCTCGTTTAACTTTCAAAAGTTTCAAATTTCACTCAATTTCACACAACACATCAAGCAAGCAATCAAACTATCTATTTATTATAACATTCCAAAATTTAGAATTTTGGGATGTTACAAACCTACCACACTTAAAAATGAATCTCGTCCTCGAGATTCGAAGAGTCTAGCAAGAAGTAGGTTAGGGTTTGGGGGTCTTCTAGCAAATCCATTGATCGGTATGGTCTAGTGTGCTACCACACTTAGAATGATGGTTACGGTTCCATCAAAACTCAGGTACTTCATCCTTAGTTGACAGTGTCGATTCTTCTCAGATCTTCAGGGTAACTCCTTCTCTGGGGCTCTTTTGGTAGTGGCAAAATCTTTGTCATCAATCCTTGTGTTCTTTCATCTTGGTAAGGTTTTTCCGAGACTAGTTCTCCTTAGCTGACAGGTGTGGCGCCAATACTAAACAAAATATCGATATCTCATTGTGGTCGTCAAGCAATTTGATTGGGTCCCAGCAGAAAATGGGTATGTGCTTCATTCTCACCGTATATCCTACGGTTGGCAACAACTGCCTTGTACGGGAAAAAACTTCTATACCATTCTAAGGTTTAAACAAGGTTTTGTCATCGTCGTCTCTCTACTATAGGTAAGTCACTCAGATTTACCATATCGTATAATAGAGGCGAATAATAAGAGTAAGTCAGTATGGTGATCAATCCATTCCGCACCCAAATCATTACCTTGTATATGGTTTAGTGAATCTCGCATTCTAACACTCGGTCATCCTCACAAGCATTGCAGAATTCTCTTGCCGACGAACTGAGTTCGGATATATCCATTACTTCTGCAAGCTGAACAAAACATCTATCGTTCTTCATAACGCTCAGGTTTAGCGTAAACACCTACAAGATCGTGTGTTGATAAAGTCGTAACTTCTTCTAGGGGTTTTCCTTCAGCAAGAGTGTGCTTGCTTTCTTGACAGGTCCTGGGGCTTGTGGGTTATGGCTCATCTCCAACTCGTCAATAGTAACACTTGGTCTCATCATCGGGTTGCCACTGAACTTTCTTCCATAATCCAACTTCCTTGGTTTCCTTGAATCCATTCAATTATCCCTTACTTCTCTTGGTTCAAAACTGAGTGTGATTACTCACACTCATCCTTGGGAAATCCATTCCAAGTCTGACATAACTAACCACTAGCTAGTGTATACGGGTAATGGTGTTGGATTCTACCACACTTAAAATGAATAACACTAGTTTCTTCAAAATCTTGATCCATGTATCATGTCTTCACTCATCACTTATGTAGTAACAACTCATAAAATCCAAAATCAATGCCATGATGCTAATTGTATTGACTCTCAACTCACTCCGATCTACTGCATTTCCATTGCATCCTTTCAACTCAACTACTTAGCACAACTCTCCTTCTTCTTGGGACAATCACTAGCAAAGTGCTCTGCTTCACTACAGCAGAAACATATTACTCCTGACAAGTCTCGTGGTTTCCTTATGATTACGTATCCTCCTTAGGTCCTCGGCTTAGGGGTCCACATCAGAACTTGTATATCCTTAAATCATCCATTGGAGTCACTATTGATCCACACTTCAGCATTACCTCCTCTTTAAATCCAATTGTACTCATTTCCTTCATATCCTTGGGGTAAGCTCCATATCAACCATAAACTCCAACTTATTTGTGCAAACTCCACTATTTGGGGCATCAGTTTCTTTTCTATTGGTCCAGGGTTCATTCAGCAAAGTATCGCCGGCCCTAAGCAAAATGCACTGGTTCATCCGTAATCCATATTCTCCTCATATCAAATCTCTTATTACATATTGAACCATTATTCAACACTTCAATTACAAAGGTGCTTCACTACAAATGTTGTCATCCACATAGTTGGGTATGGTCAAACACTCCCTTCCATCCTTATGCATTTATCCTAGCTAAGGATGCTTCAGTCCCACTGGAATTGTGCAATGTGATTCTTGAAATCCTCAATCTGTTGCTTCATCCTATTGGTCGTGTGCTTCATCTCCATCTTCTCTGCATGCACCCCACTCAGGCATTCCTGAGCATGACGAAGTCTTGCTTCAAGTATTTCTCCAATCTGACGTATGGCCTCCATAGCAGCTTCACGAACGGAATCGAAGAATGTTGTTCATGGTACTCTCGAGATGAAAAAGTATTGTCCCATAGTTTTTGGGCAAACTCCTTTCACACGGTGGAGGTGTACCTCCACGTACCAAAGTTCAGCTCCATTCTCCACGAAGGGATAACCCTTGTAACCTGCATCTCCTTCAATGTGAATATGCTTCATCATGTCCTTCAGGATCTTTGGATAATCCTGATCGCTAGTCAGGGTCATGATCATTTCCGGGCCCTTGAGAAAGGACTCGTAAAGGGTTGTCATCTGTGGGTATAAGACAGAAGGGGTTCTTAGGACAACATACAGATATCCTTTGGTGAGATGGGTTGGTTATCCGAGAAAGGTTTGGGGTCAACTTCTCCATGGGTTCTAGGTTTTGGTCTGGGCAAGAGGCACTCACAATCATCCAACAACTCACAACATTTCCTTCTTGGATTCCAAAAATATCAACTTCTATTGTTTCTCAAGTTGTTGCAATGTCATTTACATAACTCTCAGTCAACACCTCAATGTGAAAGAAAGGTTCCCACTGCTACTACTATATTTCTCACAAACACCACTAATTATCACAAGTTTCCTTCACCTTAGGACAATCTCTGGCAAGGTGCCCTGCTTCATCACAACGAAAACATAATATTTCTGACAAGTCTCGGGGTTTCCTTGTTGGGCAGGTGCTAGCGTAATGACCTAAATCCTTGCACCTACAACATGTGAGGTGACTCAGGTCCTTTTTCATCGAAATTGGGTTGTTCTGGGGATACATGCTCTTTCTCTTCTTCGACTTCTTTGTTCCTATCAATTCTTCTATCTTTTGTGGATCAAACTCCACTTCTTCTGTCGGGAAGTCTCCCAGATACTCATGGCTTTCTTTCGTGCAATACTGTGAAAAATGCCCTTCTTCTCCACATGAATAGCAAGCACGAGAGTAATATCTGGCTAGTCCTTCTCCATTAGGGTCGTCAATATCTTCCTCCATCGCAGATTCCCTTAAGGTTTCCTCGAGGACTTCTTTCATTTCTTCTTGTTTCCGTTGGATAGTTTGTTGCACCATGGGGTAAATGTGACACTAAGCAGGGTAGTGGGTAGTCCCTTTCACACAAGAAACAAGTAATCTGCCTAGTTGGGCATTCTTCAGCTGGGTGACTTTCTTCACAATGAGGACATTCATCCTTGTGCTCCTTCTGGGTGTGTCCTATTTCTCCACATATTCTACAGGCACGAGGCTTCTTCTTCGGGTTGTCACCACGCTCTCGGATGAGACGGGATCTTAACAGAGTCTTCTTGAATTCCTCCCAACTTCCTACTCCATTACATCCTTGTATGGCTTGATGCATTTTCCACCATGTTGCAGTGCTTTTTTGTAAAGTACTGAAGTGCGTATTGAACCTCATACTTCCTTGCAACCAAATGTTTTCTGAAGTGATCATCCATGTGTTGTATCCATAGCTCTGCCTCCGGCTGGGTCATTGGTCCAGAGAATACAAGTCTATCTTATTTCATCCACTATTGGTCCAAGGGTTTTGGGGATGATTTTCGGGAGATGGGGAGAGATACACTCAATACAAACAAAAGTTTTGAAAAGACAGGTTTTGTTTGTGGCCGTCGGAAAAACATCAAACAAATGACGACTCACAATCCTCGCATCTAGCAGTACAACAATTCACAAGCCATAGAGAACGAAACTCGGAAGAAGATCTAGTTTCAAGTCAGCTAGGAAGACCTCTTTCTTAAATTAAAGGGAAGGGGTCCACATAAGAAATCCTGCAACAGGAAGCACAATTTTACTACTGGATCAACATCCACCGTCTTCTTCGGACTCAGACACAAGAACGAAACCGCCAAAAACATGAAACAGAACAAAGAGGAGTAGTACAGCAACTGAATCATAGTCTGACACCGTCGATGGTTGGCTGTCGTGAGGAGGGTGCATTGCAGCAGTTGCTGGTAGGATTTTGGTGTTGCTATGTTCTTGCCGCAGATGATGATATATGTAGATGGGTGAGGTTTTGGACTCGACATATTGCTGGGAGATCACATTTGCCGTCGCATTCCAAACAATTCGTCAGCCGTTTAGCTGGTTTAGTGGACATTTGCCTTGTTGATCAACTGTTTGGTATACCCAGTTCTGTAGAATTGTTTTGTGCCTGGAACTCCGAACGACCCATATACTGTTTTGCTTTCTGCTGCTTCTTGTTCTGCTTTGCCGAGAGAATTTCACCTCTGTGGAATGCCCTATAGCTATATTTAGCTATATTACTCCTCTAGCTATATTTAGCTAGTTCACCGATGTATACGACCAAGGTTTACACCTGAGAGTCGTAGTAAATCCTTGCATTCGTGAAACTGACCAGATGAGAACGAAACTGGTGGGAACAATCAACTATACGGCAGCTGCGAAGTTCTAGTTGGCTTCTGAAAATCAACTATGCTGAAATAGATTCTCTTTTGAGAGCCCTACATATACCGATCAAACATTCCATTTCAGACTTGTCTGCTTTACTATCTAATAAGTTTGATAGAAATCAAGGCGGGTATAGCTTCCTTTGATCCATACCGTAATATTCAAGCTGACTTTGTCAACTTATTCCCCTTTTTTCAGGTTGAATTGACAACGCTGTAAGTGTTCTCTTTCTCCAGCGAAAAGAACAGTCTCGCAGGAAGATCAAAATACTTACTATATGTGCGTTTATGTATCAACTCTTATATAGTCTAGTTTTCCCGCCCTATCTAGAGAAGGAATCATTCCCCTTTTTGAATGTACAAAAATTGGTAGAGCTCAGCATGTCTGGAAGCACGGGAGAACGCTCTTCTGCTTATATTATTACCAGTATTCGATACTGGGTTATTCATAGCATTACTATACCTTCCTTATTCATTGCGGGTTGGTTATTCGTCAGCCCTGCTTTCACTTGGAAAAATAGGAGATTTAGTTCCACGCTTTGATTGGTAGCAGAAGGGAGGGCGCGTTGCCAGCCTTCATTACATAACAGGGGTTTTGTCTCCTAAAGGTCAACATCTCCTCAAAGTCGTCAACTCTTCAAATCTTCGGAGTATTCATTGTTATAGCTTCAACACTTCCAATGCATGGTGAAATCCTCTTTACTCCGAAGTGGTCAAAAGGGGCGAGGGTGTAGTCTAACAATTTAGGAAAAGGGGAGTTTTGACAAAGCTCAGAAAAGAAGAGAGGTAAGAATCTTTTTGAAACTAAAATTTTAGAGAAATCCTTTCCTATGGGCTTGCCAGTTTCTAGGGTCACGTCCTACAGTCAACATGTGCTCTAATACCATCTTGTAGTGACCCGACCCGAATGGATCAAGTCTCTGTGCTTAAGTGTCATCCCTGGATCGGTATGCTGACACACACAATACTCGAGGATTTATAACAGAGGTAAATCACATGTATAAAGTAAAGTAAATACTATTACCTCAATCAAACATAGCGGAAGCAACAAAGGTTGTGGAGTTCCATCAACATCAACGGCAAAGTTGAGTGTAGACAACGCAACCCTAACGTAACCCTTACTCGTCGAATAATTCCTGCAACATGAGACGTTGCAGACATGTAGGTCAGTACATTGAATGTACTGGCAAATTCACACTGTAGAAGTAATGATTAACAATGCCTACAACTACATACATATTTGGCTGGTGGAGGCTGTAAGGCTGTTTTTGCATAAAGCTGATTTTTCCCTACCACAAAGGAATGCATTTTTAATTACTACTCAGTTGAATTTAAAACATGAACAATTGAGAATGGTACCCCCATCTCAATCCCAAACCAAAGTCATTATTAGCCCAACAAATTAATTAAATAGAGTGTCGAGATCAACAAATAATCCACTTCTAGATACTCAAAGATGTCCATAACCGGGGACACGGCTACTCATGAATAGTTTGTACACTCTGCAGAGGTTTGTGCACTTTTCCCCACAAGACTCAATCGCCTCCGTTTAATTTCTCGCACTGCATGGTGTTTGATAAATGGATGACCGAGACACAGTCTTTCAGAAGCATTCACTCTTTACCCCGGATGGACCGGTACACCTACATTCCCCCTACATCTGCTAGTCCACCACTGAAAGAGCTCACACAACTTACTCATACTATGCCAGAGCCCATAATGGCTTGTGGCTGCACATGGAAGTTTCTAGGCATGAAAATATTATATGATCCCTTTGAGTCTGGGTGGCATTCCAATAGGGTGATCACACGGTTCCTTCGGGATCCCCTAGGACAACACTAGTTTCTCCAGGTGCCCGACAACCACTGGGTGCTCCAAGGTGCCACAACCAATCCACCCAGATGTGTATTAAAGTAGCCACCTTAAGTTGAACCATTAACTAACAATCTCACATCTGTCATGGATACTCTCAAACCCAAACCACGTCTTCGAGCATAGCATGGCAACCTAAGCATAACGTAGAAGTAACTCCCATGGGTTTGAAAATAATGCAGGTAATAGGTTCTACCTCAATCTACTTCCCAGACCCACAAGTTAAGAGATCCTACTCATGCAAGTGTTTGAGGATATAACTAATGCAATGAAAACTGGGTATTGGAAAGTATGATCAAAGTGTGAACTTGCCTTGTACTGACGATGTAGATGATTCACACTCAGAACTTGGGATAGGTCTACTCGTCACACTCCGATCAATCTATCGTAAGCAAACAATAGTAACCACACATAAGCAATCACTCAGAAGATCGTAAAGAACGAAGAAAACACTTCGGAAAACCTCGAAAACAAACGAATGACTCTTGAATCAGAAAACAATTTCTAATAGTACCAAAATTATGTTAATTTGGCCTTATCAGAAAGTTTAGGTCAAGAGCTTTGATTTGCAAAATGAATCAACTAAAACGGAGTTATAAAACTCAAGTTATGACAGAAAGAAGTTTGAATAAAAAACTAGTTGTATTCAAATTTTAAAACTTTCAAAAACATGTTTAAGTTGTTTTAATGGAAAGAGAGGATCGCACCGAAGACGTGAGTGTTGGTTTCGTTGGATTTGGACCAACGAGCAAAAAGTTATGGTCGTTTGAAGTGTAGGGGCTAAATTGTAAAATAAAGTATTTACAGATAGGTCCTTGGCCGAAAACTAAACAGAAAAAGAAAAACTTAACGAACGAACGTTTGTTTTCTAACCCTAACTAGTGAACGCTCTCTAGATAGATCTAAACCTAAAAAAACTAAACCAATCTAAAAAATAAAAACCGAAGTAAAAGGAAAACCGGGGTGGTTTATACCTAGGCGGTTTTTCTTCGAAAACCGTGGGTTCGGGCGGACCGGACCGGGGCGGATCGGGTTGGATCCGGCGCGGGCGGAGCTCTGAGCTTCGGCGACGACGGCGAGCTCCGGCGCGGGGCTGCGGGCGGCTCGGGCGGCGAAGCAGCGGGCGAGCAGGCGGCGGCGCTGCTGCGGGGTGCGGCGCGCGGGGTGGCGAGGAGCAGCGGCAGCGGCAGGACAGAGCAGCGGCGGCGGGGCAGCACAGAGGCGGCGGCGAGATGCGGGAGGAGGAGAGAAGAGGGGCAACATTGGCTACTTTATAGGTGGGGGGTGAGGGGTGCCGTGGGGAAGGGTCGGGGCGGAGGAGTCCGGCCGGGAGACGGCGCCCACGGAACATGGCGGTGGCGGACTCCGCTTGGAGTCGGTCACGTGGAGAAGAAGGCCGGTTGGGCCGGCTGGGCTGGTCGGCCCGACGGGTTTTTTCTTCTTTTTTTTAACACACAGAGAAAATAAAAGAAAAAGAAATAAGTTCAATATATAATATAGGCATATTATATACCAAAATTTTCTGAAAAAGAAACCCTACAACATGAACATTTTTCTACAGTGTGGGGACCCCGACTCAAAAGTCATGATCACCGAATGCACGTGTACAGTGATCCCAGAGATCAATGCTCACTGAACACACAGAAGCTGAATAACAAGAGTCTTACATCCATACATACCGTATTACACAAATAGGACCATAGTGGTCAAGCCTTGAGTATAACATCGCAGCGGAAAATCTTCAAAGACAACTGGGACCCATGCCATCTGCCTTAACCCTACAGGCATTCTTACTGGGAAGCGTCCTAGCTCGCATGCTCGTTGCCAAGAGATCTTCTTCATAACCTATTCTCTCATGCCTGGCCAATAAAATAACCAGTGGCAAGCCAATGAGTACATTGAATGTACTCGCAAGCAACCCAAGTGTGATAACAGAATAATTATGCAAGGCTCTACTGCTAGGTTGGCAGTTTTGCGGAAAGCTAGTTTTTCATATGCAAGTATGATCATCATGTAACATGGATATGCATGTGTCTGTAACAAGTATCAGGAGGTCACAGACGTCAATATCGAGAAAGAGTTGTAATCAACTCATGTTCAAGCTCATAGAGACTTTCTCACAATCACATCAACAATATCTTTGAATCGTGTTGTTTCCCAGAAACTTATGGACATAGTCTAAGTAGCACCACCCAACTGTCCTTGACCGCGGACACGGCTATTCGAATAGTTTGACACTCTGCAGAGGTTGCACACTTTACCCACAAGATCCGGGGAACTTCCATGTCATCCACGACCCGCGATACCTCAAGTACCCGGGGTAAGCACCCGATCACTACCTTTCCCTAGACGACACTAACATAGAGTCCACTCGATTGGTAGCAGCCCCGTGCCAAACATTTCACATCTCAAGGTTTGTGGAGACTCGCTCCGTATTCATCACATATCACAAGCACGGGGTACCAATGGTGTGTCCGGTGCCCTGTGAAAATAGTCATGGCCGCCTATCCAAGCACGACCCCGTCCCGAGAGTGACCTCATGTCACCCCCGTAACTAGTAATGCGGGCACCATGCTAGTATCGACCTAGGTAATCAATAATGCCCTTTCCCATATAAGGGTAGAGTGGTTGCGCATGTTTGGTTGGGACGGTAGTCACACATAAATCTAATCCATCTCTGTAAACAACACTTTCGTCAAGCCTCGGCACACTACTTCTCACCAAGTAGTGCCCTAGCTCCTCATCAACTCCCAGGGGCATTAGTGGCACCCACTGGGTCATTTGCAAGTATGTCAGACCACACTTGTTTCACTCAATGCATAACCCCGACCCATTTTGCGTAGCCAACTACTATAGCATACATCTATCTACTCCCACCCACATAACCCTCATAGGAAGGTAGGGTCATGTTTGATGCAAGTTTCAACAGTAAGGTAACAGGGGTAGCAACCAACGTGGTTTCCACCTCAACATGATTCCGATGCATTGAATATAAAGGTGCTATGAGACATGCATAAAAAGGTTTCTCGAACATGGTCAAAGGGCTGCTTGCCTTATTCTTCAGAGTCTTCAAATCTTCTGGTCCATCTCCGAATACTCCGTTTATTACGTTAACTAACGATGGAAACAATCATAATAAGCAACACAATCAAAGCAAAAATAAAAGTGTTCTAAAAATAGGAGTTGGACTTTTCTAGGATACCTCTGGTCATATTAGAAATGACCAAGGTGGTTTCATAGGTGTTGGATCAATGGGTGATTTGGAACATTCCAATATGAGGGAACCAAAGGGTTTATGGATTTGGAAGAAGTATACAGAAATATTTCCTTGAATGATGAGCAAAGGTACCCATCATCAAGTCATGATTTTAGAAGCATTTAGGAGTTGGTTTCACTGGATTTGGAATTCAAATGAATTTCCTAGGATTTTCCAAAGCTGATAAATAGGAAGAAATGGCTCAATATTTGGTGGGGTACATAAACTATTATTAAAAATGTTCCAAAACTAAGTTTGGACATGACAAGCATCTAGGAACTTGAATCACTGCATTTGGATCAAGATTGAGCTCTCTGTGATTTTCTAAAGTTCATCACACAAAATGGAATATGGGCATTTGATAAATATTTGTGAAAGAAATGTTTCTGGAATAATGTGCATGTTGCACCATGTGATAGAGCATGATTTATGGAGCCATAGGAAATTTGAATCATCAAGTTTGGAGTTCAAATGAATTATCTAGGCATTTTTGAAATTGACAGAATAAAGAAAAAGAAAAAGGGAAGGGGTTTTATACCTATACTGCGTTTTGGGCGCAGTATAGCGCCGCAGCGCTCTGGGTCGGCCCAACTGCACAGCACCGCGCAGGGAACCTGGCCACTCGAAGGCGGCTTCCTGGAAATGCGTTTTTACGCGAGGGAGACGGGCTGTGCTGTAGCCGTCTCCACTTAAACCGGTGGGGCCTGCCTCCGGGGTCGCTGACCTATGGGCCCCCGTGGCAGGTCCTTCTTCCTCCCGCACGGACAGAGGCGAAGTAGAGGGGGTGCGGCCGAGCGCTCGCCGGCGTGGCCCCGTCGACTCAGGCCGTCTCCGGTGACACTCCGGCCACCGGAACGACCAGCGCGGAGAGGCGCATCCGGTCGTGGGTGACATGCCTGCCGGGGAGGACTAGATCGAGCAGGGGCCCAACCGTGGCGGAGGAAGGCTCCGGTCACTTTGGGCTTCTAGCGCACAGCGGCCTGGGGTGGATTGGCGGAGCACGGGGAGGCTCAAGGGGGTGCGTGAGGGGCTCTGGTGGTGGCTAGGTGGAGAGGGAGAGGCCGGGGTGCCCGAATTCGAGCAGGATCCCGTGGCGGCAATGGCGACAGAGGAGGAGGAAGGAGGGCTCAGGAGGGAGCGTGCTTTGCTCAGGGAGGCTTGCTGGAGGGTGAGGGAGTGGATGGAGTACAGAGAGGGGCTCGGGGAGGCCTTTTATAGGCTAGCCCGAGGTTCACCGCGGGGCTGTGCGCCGGCGAGGTCGTGGCCGTTGCTGCAGGCCATCCGGGCTCTCCTGAGCATGTCTAGGGCGCTCGTGGACGAGGTCCAGTCCAAGGGAAAAGCAGAGGAGGAGCGGGGAGGCGTCAGAGAGGCCGCGCATGCGAGGTCGCCCACTGGTGCACAGGGTCGGCCGGTGCGCGTGCGAGCAGGGGCGAGGGAGGAGGAGAGAGGAGGGGGCCGACCGCCCGGCGTATCCCGGACGCCGAGGCAGCCTCAGGGGACACGAGGGGGAGGCCCTAGGTGGTCGGGGCTGGCGATTGGAGGGCGGCTGCAGTGCTCCAGAGCACTGTAGCGCGCTCCAGAGCGGGCTTTTGGCCGGCATGGCCGTGCCTTTAGCTCCTTGGCCGTGCCCTCTTGTGTCCAGCAGGTGGAGGGGGTAGTAAACTATTGAGGGGTGGTCTTGGATGCTCTGGGAGCCACTGGTGTGAGGAGAGAGGTGGTGGAGAAGGTAAAAACTGTTGACCAGTAGTAGGAATTGGAGTTCTTCCCCCCTCAATCATGGAGCTGAGGTGCTGGGGAAGTTACTGGGGGTAGCCAGTAACTGAATGAACATGTGGTAAGAAGTTGAGGCCATGGAGAAAAGCAAAAGTGACCAAGATGAAGGTTTTAGTAAAAAGCCAGAAGGTGTTTGATCAGTGTTTGGTCAAGCAAATGACATCCACTTGGCATGGGACTTAACAGGATCAAATGTCACATATAATTAGGCCCCTACACCAAATTTGAGCTCATTTGGGCAAAGTGGCCAATGTAACTTTGGTGAACCCTAGAAATGAACAGAAATGGTTTCACCATGTTTGATTCAAGCAATTCATCTCCCCTTGATGCACCACTTGGTGTAGCATCATCATTTGGGGTTATGAACATGCCCACAAAGTTTGAGGCTCCAGATAAACAGTTGACAATGTAAAGTTGTTCAAATTTGAATTTGAACAGAAGTGGTTTTGGGGTGATCTGATCAAGTTGCTCTTTTCCAAATCTTGTTCCATTTGGTCTAGATGCCTTATTAGGCCATTCTAGCATGTGCACCAAATTTGAGAGCATTTGGACAAGTTTGGCAATGTAGAGTTGCTCAAACTTCAAATATGGACAGAATGGTTTTGAGGGGATTAGAGGATGTTTCCTTGATCTTCAAGGCATGAGGCTTTGCAAGATCATCAAATATGTCATATATGACATGATAGAATTTCCCTGGAATTTTTGGAGAATATTTCCTTTGTAAATATTTCAAAAGCTTGAAATATCCAGAAAGGGTTTTGGAAGGATTTGTCCAATATTTTGAACATGACCATGTGCTGAAACTCTTATATATGGACAATATATGTCCTATAAGTCTCCCTGAATTTTGACAAATATTTTTGAAATGATTAAATAATTTTTCCCTATTAAAGACCATTTCTGGCCTTAAGAAAAAGTTTTTAAATAAAATATAAAAATAACTTTTAAAATTATACTTTTGTGGTTTCTGGGAGTCCTATACCTAATAGGATTCAAATAAACTTTTTGAAAGATTTTTCACACCCTAAATAAGGTACTTGCAGTGCAAACCTCAATTTAGGGGTTTTTGGAAAACTAATTTTTTGAAAATACCATTTGGCCAAAATATTTTTATAAGAAAATTTTATACTGGTCTATACACATGGCATGATCATTGGAAAAAGGTTTTGGGTCAAGGAGATGAGGTATAAGAGTTGGAGGATTTATTTGATTTTTAGAGCACTAGCAAACAGCAGACAAGAGTCAAATCAATCAAAGTCAAAAACACTCAAAAGTTTTTGCAAATCCACATTTTTGACATGAAAATTAGCTTAAGCAATGTGATAAGAAAATTAGGGTGTGACAGACCTACCCCCCTTACAAGAATCTCGTCCCCGAGATTCCCAGACTAGGCGTGGAAAGAAAGGCGGAGTCTTGGATACGGGGTAGTCTTCAGTTCTTCTTGTTGGTTCTGCTGTGGTGCTCCTTGGATTCCTGAAGTGCTTGATGGTATGGCTTCTTGCTTGATGCCTTCCTTAATGGAGGTTGCTGAGGGGTCTCTTGCATAGGTTAGGTTGGGTTAGCTGTCAAAGGCTCGGTGATCAATGTCCTTGCGGGCATCGGGCTAGCTAGGAGGTAGGAAGTACTTCCAGAGTGGGGGCTCGTGGAAGATTTGGTGCACGGAGGGTATCTCAGGTGGTAGATCTAGCTGGGAAGCCGTCTACTACATGACTTGCAGTGGTCTCAAAGGGTCCAATGAACCTTGATGCGAGCTTCCCCTTGACGTGGAAACGCTTGTTTCCCTTCAGAGGAGTTACCCGTAGGTACACGTGGTCCCCGACATGGAAACTTGTGTCCCGACGGTGAGTGTCAGCATAGCTCTCTTGCCTTGACTTTGCTGCCTTCAAACGTTCTCTAACTAGTTGGACTTGCTCTTCCGCTGCGCGGAGAATAACCGGTCCAAGGACTAGCCCTTCTCCAGTCTCTGACCAGTTGAGGGGTGTGCGACATCTGTGTCCGTACAACACCTCAAATTGTGCCATCTGAAGGCTCGACTGGTAACTGTTGTTATAGGAGAACTCGGCAAAAGGGAGACAATCCTCCCACTTGGCTCCATATGCCAAGACACAGGCTCGGAGTCATGACTTCGAGAATCTGATTGACTCGTTCAGTCTGACCTCCGGTCTGGAGGTGGAAAGCCGTGCTGAAAGATAACTTGGTTCCCAAGGCTTCTCGGAACTTTTTCCAGAACCTTAAGGTGAACTGGGTTCCTCGATCTGACACAATCTCCTTGGGAACGTCGTGAAGACTTACGATTCGGTCAATGTAGAGAGCTGCCAGCCGGTTGCCATCATAAGTGGTCTTGACAGGAATGAAATAGACCACCTTGGTCAAATGATCGACTATGACCTAAACAGAGTCATGTCCTCTATCCGACCTTGGTAAATCAGTGACGAAGTTCATTTCGTCTTTATCCCACTTCCATTCAGGAGCCTTGAGTGGTTGAAGCAATCCAGCGGGTCGCTGATATTCAGCTTGACCCTTTGGCACACATCACACTTTGCAACATAGGTTGCAAATCTCTCTTTTCATCTCGTGCCACCAGAATCGTGCCTTCAAGTCTTGATACAACTTGGTGTGAGCGTTCCTTTGACACGGAAAAGCTCGGCTCCTTTGAGAGGAGTGGTTTGCAGATACGCCCGGTCTTCAACGCGGAAGTTTTCTTCTTGATGACGGTGGTCGGTGTAGATCTTCCTTCTTGACAGGGCGGTCTTCAAACGTCTTCTATCCAGCTGTCCATCTCTTCTTTGTCTTCGGGCAGACAAGTAGGCCATCAGTTAATGATGTTACCCATCTTGTCCACTTACTCCATGAGGTCTAAGGGGTACGCAAGGTAAGCTGGGGTATTGGTGGTGGTCTCGGTTGAGTATCTGCAGAGGCCTTCCTGACTTTGAGTCAAGGCCCGTGGTTAGAATCTGACCAGGTTGTGGCTCGGTGGGGCTTAAGGGTTTCAAGAATTCTAGTGAATGAGTGAACTTATATCACCTTATCCTTAAGCACAGTTTCTGAGATGCCAATAGCTCTATCTAGTACTCCGAATGGAAAAGCGGCCTCTCGCATAGACCAACTTTAATCACCACTCATGCCATGCATATCCTCATGACTCTCAAGAGACGGTCTAACAAAACTATACTGTATATGATCCCCAAATCCATGTGTATGTCTACCCCTAAAATCCAAGGGTAGATCATACATGCTGCTAAGCTTAACTTAATCTTCACAATCCAAGCACTCAACCTAGTCTTGCAAGGCTCAAGATAATGCATCTCTAATCTAAGGAAACACGTCATATGCCACTCCAAGATTTGTTTCCTTCCTATAGATCACCTCCAATAGCCCGGTAATTCCCATCAATCACCACATAATCCAACAATCCTACAAATCCGATGTCTACGGTGTTCCACAAGATCTCAAGTCTCTATAATACCCAAATACTTGGAAGGACTATGCATCACGATAGTAAGTCCACCAAATTCTCATCATCCGGGTCAGTAAACTCCAAGATTACGACTATATAGATCCCTAAATCAACTCCGACAAATAATCCAATCTCCTAGGTTATTGACCACCGAGAAGCATGATATCATAATCAGGATCATAGGCCTAAATCCAATCTTACTCCGAACCATGCAGACATATCCAGCATCTATTCCAACCAGAGTCACCTACATAAATCCAAATCTTATGTCCAACGGGTACTTCTACCGGCTTTCCCAAAGTCATGATCCTACCAACATGAAAACCTCACAATCCATAAAGGTCTCAGATAGTCCCTCGAAGTCACTGATACAAACCACCAAGTCATTTGTCCAATATCCTCGAACTGGTCTATCTATGGCATCGTCACACCTTGTGCTATATCAGGATGAAAACGTGCTCACTCATCGTGTCCACTAGCTCCTTTACGAACCCAGTGTTGTGCAAGGTTATAAAGGCTTAACAGGTTCTCACGATTTACCATGGGTTAGGCACATGGTTAAGGATTCGTGCTGGAGTGTCTCGGGAAGTCTCAAAGGGTCTAGGAATGGGGTTACTGGTCTGGAGGGTTAAACATAACTCTACGGAGTTGCACTTGGTCACGGGGGTTGTAGCAGAAGTCTTCAGTGCCAGTTGGTTGTCTAGGTAGAATCCTTGGTGCATCTTGTCTTGCGGGTCTTCAATTGGGGAGAGAGAGAATAGAGGGAAGAAGCAGCGTAGAGGAGGGAAATGCCTAAGGGGGGGGGGTTATAGTGAAAGAACAAACAACCAAGTGCCGTAAAGGCCACACACATTTGTTAAGATAAGATAGGTGATATAGTCGCGTACATGCTGCCCAAGGCAAAAGTGCGACTTATATCGAAAACACAAACAGATAAGGACAAGCAACACATGACATGGTTTCATAGGAACCGCTACATAGACTCGACTTCGCATAAGGGGGTACACGACTCATCCTACCCTAGGGGTTCTCGGATTGACAGTCGTGAGGAGGAAGGCCTTCAGTCTTCAGCTCTGTGGGTCTTCCGGTGGTTTGACAGACGGCTGCTTGCTGGGGCACATCCTTCTGATATGCCCGAGCTCACCACACTCGTAACATGTGATGGAGGCAAAGAGGTTGTTATCCCGTCTTGGTTCTTGTTTCTGGTGGCCTGACGTTGGTCCCTCATGACGTAGATATGGTAGTCTAGCCTTATGCCTTCTTCGCGGGATCCGATGGCGAGCTCCTTGAAGCTCCTCGATCTGTTGCTTCTGATTAGCAATGTAGACTTGTAGGGCAGTAATTTGTTGCTCCCGCTCGATCACCTTCTTCTTCTCGAGGCAGTGGAGATGTAGAAGTGAAGGGAAATCCTCGCGGGACTTGAGGAATTCTTCCGTGAGATTGCGCAGAAGATAATCGGCTGTGTGGGCGAAGCGGGTCTGGAGCTTGAGGGTGGGGTCTTCATCTCCTGGGGGAAACATAGCCTGCGAGGTGGTTCCTGTTCCGCTTTTGCTGGGCAGGTAACAAGTAGCCCGACCTTCCTTCATTTCTGGGAGGAGATCTCGAAGGCGAAGAAGGGCCTCGTAGGCCACTTGTTGTATGGCCAGGTCCTTAGTGGGCATAGGCGGTCCGATAAAGAACCAGCCTTGAGGTGAGGTCTTGGCAGGTACAATCACTTTGGCATACAATTCCGTCTTGAATTCACCATTGTCTAGTTCGTGCAGGGTGTATATTGGCTCCAAAGGATACTGGCATTGTTGGAGGCAGTCCCTTAGGAGTGGTGGAAATCCGATCATGAGGAGTCTCGTGGGGGCGACGGCCATCTACAAGGAGGTTAGAGAAGAGTCAATATGACAAGAGTTGCTACGACAAGCGCAAAAGGTTGTCTCTGCTGAATAGTTCAGAAGGAGAAAGAAGTGGAATAAGTCTCGCAAGTGATTTGGAGGTCTCGGGGTCTAGCCCTTGTAGCTGGCGTTGACTTGGTCTTTTCTTGTCTCTTGAATCATGACGATCCCTTGTGCCTTCTGGGGCGCCGAGGGTACCAGGTAGGCAATCCATATGTAATGACAATAACAAGGCATAATAGAGGTCCTACATGTCGGTTTCGTTGATGAAAACATCGACACCAAGAGCGGGGGATGAAGAGAACCGTTTTCCTGCTCACTATAGTGAGGCGGACCAAATGGCGAGGTTCTCATCCACCGGGGGTTGCCGATACAACAACGGTAGTGACATGATCACTCTATTAGCGATGCATGTCATGACTTTGCATGACCTATTTCCTGGTCATCTTAGGCCAACGTTGCATCTTCTTGGGGTACTGCCAAGGGTATCACCATCTTCTGGGTCTTCATGTCCTCACTCATCGAGGTTGTAGTTTCTGTTGGTATCATCTTGTCGTGGTGTCACCGATCTTGCGTGCAAAAGTGGTCGGTGAGTGTTCGGCAAGGTGCACTCCACGAGGATCACAGAAACTCCAGTGGTCTGGGGCATAAGGGTTCTAGCGACCAAGGTTTTGAAGAGGAAGAGATCAAGTATAGCCTAGTTTTCGAAAAACTGAGAAGGGAAGAGAAGTATAGATAGTTTTGAAAACTAGTAGTAGTTTTGGAAATAGTTTTACCCTAACTAACGACCATGCTAACTAAGGCTTCCTACAGTCAGGATGGCTCTGATACCAGCTCTGTGGGGACCCCGACTCAAAAGTCGTGATCACCGAATGCACGTGTACAGTGATCCCAGAGATCAATGCTCACTGAACACACAGAAGCTGAATAACAAGAGTCTTACATCCATACATACCGTATTACACAAATAGGACCATAGTGGTCAAGCCTTGAGTATAACATCGCAGCGGAAAATCTTCAAAGACAACTGGGACCCATGCCATCTGCCTTAACCCTACAGGCATTCTGACTGGGAAGCGTCCTAGCTCGCATGCTCGTTGCCAAGAGATCTTCATCATAACCTGTTCTCTCATGCCTGGCCAATAAAATAACCAGTGGCAAGCCAATGAGTACATTGAATGTACTCGCAAGCAACCCAAGTGTGATAACAGAATAATTATGCAAGGCTCTACTGCTAGGTTGGCAGTTTTGCGGAAAGCTAGTTTTTCATATGCAAGTATGATCATCATGTAACATGGATATGCATGTGTCTGTAACAAGTATCAGGAGGTCACAGACGTCAATATCGAGAAAGAGTTGTAATCAACTCATGTTCAAGCTCATAGAGACTTTCTCACAATCACATCAACAATATCTCTGAATCGTGTTGTTTCCCAGAAACTTATGGACATAGTCTAAGTAGCACCACCCAACTGTCCTTGACCGCGGACACGGCTATTCGAATAGTTTGACACTCTGCAGAGGTTGCACACTTTACCCACAAGATCTGGGGAACTTCCGTGTCATCCACGACCCGGGATACCTCAAGTACCCGGGGTAAGCACCCGATCACTACCTTTCCCTAGACGACACTAACATAGAGTCCACTCGATTGGTAGCAGCCCCGTGCCAAACATTTCACATCTCAAGGTTTGTGGAGACTCGCTCCGTATTCATCACATATCACAAGCACGGGGTACCGACGGTGTGTCCGGTGCCCTGTGAAAACAGTCATGGCCGCCTATCCAAGCACGACCCCATCCCGAGAGTGACCTCATGTCACCCCCGTCACTAGTAATGCGGGCACCATGCTAGTATCGACCTAGGTAATCAATAATGCCCTTTCCCATATAAGGGTAGAGTGGTTGCGCATGTTTGGTTGGTACGGTAGTCACACATAAATCTAATCCATCTCTGTAAACAACACTTTCGTCAAGCCTCGGCACACTACTTCTCACCAAGTAGTGCCCTAGCTCCTCATCAACTCCCAGGGGCATTAGTGGCACCCACTGGGTCATTTGCAAGTATGTCAGACCACACTTGTTTCACTCAATGCATAACCCCGACCCATTTTGCGTAGCCAACTACTATAGCATACATCTATCTACTCCCACCCACATAACCCTCATAGGAAGGTAGGGTCATGTTTGATGCAAGTTTCAACAGTAAGGTAACAGGGGTAGCAACCAACGTGGTTTCCACCTCAACATGATTCCGATGCATTGAATATAAAGGTGCTATGAGACATGCATAAAAAGGTTTCTCGAACATGGTCAAAGGGCTGCTTGCCTTATTCTTCAGAGTCTTCAAATCTTCTGGTCCATCTCCGAATACTCCATTTATTACGTTAACTAACGATGGAAACAATCATAATAAGCAACACAATCAAAGCAAAAATAAAAGTGCTCTAAAAATAGGAGTTGGACTTTTCTAGGATACCTCTGGTCATATTAGAAATGACCAAGGTGGTTTCATAGGTGTTGGATCAATGGGTGATTTGGAACATTCCAATATGAGGGAACCAAAGGGTTTATGGATTTGGAAGAAGTATACAGAAATATTTCCTTGAATGATGAGCAAAGGTACCCATCATCAAGTCATGATTTTAGAAGCATTTAGGAGTTGGTTTCACTGGATTTGGAATTCAAATGAATTTCCTAGGATTTTCCAAAGCTGATAAATAGGAAGAAATGGCTCAATATTTGGTGGGGTACAGAAACTATTATTAAAAATGTTCCAAAACTAAGTTTGGACATGACAAGCATCTAGGAACTTGAATCACTGCATTTGGATCAAGATTAAGCTCTTTGTGATTTTCTAAAGTTCATCACAGAAAATGGAATATGGGCATTTGATAAATATTTGTGAAAGAAATGTTTCTGGAATAATGTGCATGTTGCACCATGTGATAGAGCATGATTTATGGAGCCATAGGAAATTTGAATCATCAAGTTTGGAGTTCAAATGAATTATCTAGGCATTTTTGAAATTGACAGAATAAAGAAAAAGAAAAAGGGAAGGGGTTTTATACCTATACTGCGTTTTGGGCGCAGTATAGCGCCGCAGCGCCCTGGGTCGACCCAACTGCACAGCAGTGCGCAGGGAACCTGGCCACGTCGAAGGCGGCTTCCTGGAAATGCGTTTTTACGCGGGGGAGACGGGCTGTGCTGTAGCCGTCTCCACTTAAACCGGTGGGGCCTGCCTCCGGGGTCGCTGACCTGTGGGCCCCCGTGGCAGGTCCTTCTTCCTCCCGCGCGGACAGAGGCGAAGTAGAGGGGGTGCGGCCGAGCGCTCGCCGGCGTGGCCCCGTCGACTCAGGCCGTCTCCAGCGACGCTCCGGCCACCGGAACGACCAGCGCGGAGAGGCGCATCCGGTCGTGGGTGACACGCCTGCCGGGGAGGACTAGATCGAGCAGGGGCCCAACCGTGGCGGAGGAAGGCTCCGGTCACTTTGGGCTTCTAGCGCACGGCGGCCTGGGGTGGATTGGCGGAGCACGGGGAGGCTCAAGGGGGTGCGTGAGGGGCTCTGGTGGTGGCTAGGTGGAGAGGGAGAGGCCGGGGTGCCCGAATTCGAGCAGGATCCCGTGGCGGCAATGGCGACAGAGGAGGAGGAAGGAGGGCTCGGGAGGGAGCGTGCTTTGCTCAGGGAGGCTTGCTGGAGGGTGAGGGAGTGGATGGAGTACAGAGAGGGGCTCGGGGAGGCCTTTTATAGGCTAGCTCGAGGTTCACCGCGGGGCTGTGCGCCAGCGAGGTCGTGGCCGTTGCGGCAGGCCATCCGGGCTCTCCTGAGCATGTCTAGGGCGCTCGTGGACGAGGTCCAGTCCAAGGGAAAAGCAGAGGAGGAGCGGGGAGGCGTCAGAGAGGCCGCGCATGCGAGGTCGCCCACTGGTGCACAGGGTCGGCCGGTGCGCGTGCGAGCAGGGGCGAGGGAGGAGGAGAGAGGAGGGGGTCGACCGCCCGGCGTGTCCCGGACGCCGAGGCAGCCTCAGGGGACACGAGGGGGAGGCCCTAGGTGGTCGGGGCTGGCGATTGGAGGGCGGCTGCAGTGCTCCAGAGCACTGTAGCGCGCTCCAGAGCGGGCTTTTGGCCGGCATGGCCGTGCCTTTAGCTCCTTGGACGTGCCCTCTTGTGTCCAGCAGGTGGAGGGGGTAGTAAACTATTGAGGGGTGGTCTTGGATGCTCTAGGAGCCACTGGTGTGAGGAGAGAGGTGGTGGAGAAGGTAAAAACTGTTGACCAGTAGTAGGAATTGGAGTTCTTCCCCCCTCAATCATGGAGCTGAGGTGCTGGGGAAGTTACTGGGGGTAGCCAGTAACTGAATGAACATGTGGTAAGAAGTTGAGGCCATGGAGAAAAGCAAAAGTGACCAAGATGAAGGTTTTAGTAAAAAGCCAGAAGGTGTTTGATCAGTGTTTGGTCAAGCAAATGACATCCACTTGGCATGGGACTTAACAGGATCAAATGTCACATATAATTAGGCCCCTACACCAAATTTGAGCTCATTTGGGCAAAGTGGCCAATGTAACTTTGGTGAACCCTAGAAATGAACAGAAATGGTTTCACCATGTTTGATTCAAGCAATTCATCTCCCCTTGATGCACCACTTGGTGTAGCATCATCATTTGGGGTTATGAACATGCCCACAAAGTTTGAGGCTCCAGATAAACAGTTGACAATGTAAAGTTGTTCAAATTTGAATTTGAACAGAAGTGGTTTTGGGGTGATCTGATCAAGTTGCTCTTTTCCAAATCTTGTTCCATTTGGTCTAGATGCCTTATTAGGCCATTCTAGCATGTGCACCAAATTTGAGAGCATTTGGACAAGTTTGGCAATGTAGAGTTGCTCAAACTTCAAATATGGACAGAATGGTTTTGAGGGGATTAGAGGATGTTTCCTTGATCTTCAAGGCATGAGGCTTTGCAAGATCATCAAATATGTCATATATGACATGATAGAATTTCCCTGGAATTTTTGGAGAATATTTCCTTTGTAAATATTTCAAAAGCTTGAAATATCCAGAAAGGTTTTTGGAAGGATTTGTCCAATATTTTGAACATGACCATGTGCTGAAACTCTTATATATGGACAATATATGTCCTATAAGTCTCCCTAAATTTTGACAAATATTTTTGAAATGATTAAATAATTTTTCCCTATTAAAGACCATTTCTGGCCTTAAGAAAAAGTTTTTAAATAAAATATAAAAATAACTTTTAAAATTATACTTTTGTGGTTTCTGGGAGTCCTATACCTAATAGGATTCAAATAAACTTTTTGAAAGATTTTTCACACCCTAAATAAGGTACTTGCAGTGCAAACCTCAATTCAGGGGTTTTTGGAAAACTAATTTTTCGAAAATACCATTTGGCCAAAATATTTTTATAAGAAAATTTTATACTGGTCTATACACATGGCATGATCATTGGAAAAAGGTTTTGGGTCAAGGAGATGAGGTATAAGAGTTGGAGGATTTATTTGATTTTTAGAGCACTAGCAAACAGCAGACAAGAGTCAAATCAATCAAAGTCAGAAACACTCAAAAGTTTTTGCAAATCCACATTTTTGACATGAAAATTAGCTTAAGCAATGTGATAAGAAAATCAGGGTGTGACATACAGCCAAATAAAATCCTCACAAATTCTAATAAATCAACTAGTGCTACTGATGCAATAAAATCCAATAAACATCATTTAAAAAATACCAAAATGATTTCAAATTTATATCTCTCCAATTTCTGCTGTAGGGAATCATGTTACCCTATTTTCCATATAAATTATTTTTGGCGAAAAATAATTTGAATAAAACCCAAATAACTCAAATTTGAAAATGAGTTGCAGAAAATTTCAGAAAAACTTCCAACTCATATTTCCTATAATTTGAAGAAGTCATTTTATCTTCTCTCGGGAAAATCATTGAGTTGCATAAAGTTTCCGAATTTGAAATATTACGAGAATGAAATTCAAAATCCTTTCAAAAACCCTTTTTCATTTAATAAATGGAAGAAGTCGTATTATCTTCACTCTAGGGTTTTGGGTTTGAAAAGAATTTGAATTCATGGAGATCACAAATTGCAAAGTGAAAGTTTGGGAAAGTCATTTCATTCCCTCTCGTTTAACTTTCAAAAGTTTCAAATTTCACTCAATTTCACACAGCACATCAAACAAGCAATCAAACTATCTATTTATTACAACATTCCAAAATTTAGAATTTTGGGATGTTACATATGTTAAAACTGATTTATGTGATCTTGGAGCCAGTGTTAGTGTTATGCCTCTTTCTTTATATCGTAGACTTGACTTGAGTAAGTTGACACCTACTGAAATATCTTTGCAAATGGCCGATAAATCAACTGCTATACCCGTCGGTATTTGTGAGGATGTGCCTGTTGTGGGTGCAAATGTTACTATTCTAACGGACTTTGTTATCCTTGATATTCCCGAGGACGATAGTATGTCTATTATCCTTGGTAGACCCTTTTTGAATACTCCAGGAGCTATTATTTATTGCAACAAAGGCAATGTCACTTTTCATGTAAATGATAATGAACATACGGTACACTTTCCGAGGAAACAACCTCAGGTCCACAGTATCAATTATATTAAAAATCTCAACTATTACTATTGGAGGTTTTCAATTTCCTCTTCCTACTGTCAAGAAGACATATGATATCCTTATTGTTTGGGACATGCATATCCCCATTGAGGTAACCTAGTGTTATTCAAAAATTCTCCGATTTCATGTTATTCGGAAAGAGTTTATTAACAAGACCTGATCAACCTTGTTAATGGATTCCTTTTGATGAGCATGAGATGGGTGAATCTAGATAGCACAACTTTCTGTACCCTCCTTTTACTTTCTGTTAATTAGGTTAAATAAAGGAAAAAAATAGTATTTTATGTCTGTTTCGAGACTTATCCGTGCAATAAAAAATACCCCGAAAATAAAAGTTCTCCAAATGCCCTGAAAATGAAATATGGTTTTTTTTCTAGAATATTTGGCACACAGAACACAGCAGGGGGAGCCAGCACCTCGCCACGAGGGTCCAGGGTGCGCCCACCCTCACTGGGCGCGCCCCCTGCCTCGTGGGCCCCACGTGAACCCCTCCACTTATTCCTGCACCCACACACTCCTTCCTCCCAAAAAATCACTATCCAGCTCAAGCACGAGTTCTAGCTCATCTTGCTGCCATTTTCAATATCCTTGCTCAAAGCTCCATTCACAAAACTGTTTGGGGAGATTGTTCCTTGGTATGTGACTCCTCCATTGGTCCAATTAGTTTTTGTTCTAGTGCTTTATTTATTGCAAATTTTCGCTGCTATGGTGACCTTGTTCTTGAGCGTGCATGTTAAATTTTTTTGGTCCCAAGTAGTTCTAATGCATGATATAGTCTCTCGGCACTTGTAGGAGTTCTTGCTATCAATCTTGTTGAGTTTGGTTCACTTTTATCTTGAGTTGCTAAAAATTTCAGAAAATTTCAGAAAAATGCATAGGAAAATCTTCCAAGGTGGTTCCTCAAGGAAGCAAGGACCAAGGCTCGCGATACGTGAGCCGGACGATGAATTACCGAGGGAAACTCAAGTGCGGACTTGTGAATGGCCGTCAAAGGAATTTATGGTTCGAGCACGCAATAAGGAGGAGTTTGATGCATATGTGCGTAATGCTGACCTCGAGGGCTTCATGCTAGATAAGTGCCATCAGTACTGTTACTTAACGGATTCCTTTGTGAGAAGGTTTAAATTTAAATCTTCACGTAACTCTCACACTGTCCTGTTTGATCTATATGATAAATCTTATACCATGGACCTAGAAGATTTTAATGATGCTTGTAAGCTCCCGCAGTGGGGCAATATTAGTGAACCTCGCAAATATGAATATAAAGATTTCCTTGCTAGTATCACTGTGGGGGAATCTAGAGAGATCACACAACCTACCATAGGAAGCATTCATTTTCCTGCTATTCATTACTTTGCTCTTTTTATTTGTAGATGCATCAACGGTAAAGATGAGGCTTGCCATATGTGCGTCCCAGATCTTACTGTTCTCAAGAGTGCTGTATTAGGTGATAGACAACATAATTTGGGGGGCATTGTTGCATGTAGGTTACATCATAATGGTTTAAATGGAGATTTATTTGCTGGGATTTATGCCACTCGCATAGCCAATCGTCTTGGCGTGCCTATACATGAAAATGACGCACTATTACCACCTGCTTATTTAGATTATAATGCTATGGTTAGCCATCGGTTTGTAGAGAGGGATGAACAATCCCTCCAGTATCGACTAATCTTTGACAGGCGTCACACTGTCCATATTGCTCTCCCTGCTCCTACCTTCTTTGACTTTCAAGCAAAAGGGAGATATATTATAAACAGGGAGGATGCAAATGAGTATTAGGAGACAATGAGAGCAGCTCGTCTCCAGGATGCAGCTCGCCAGGCAGTAGCCGCTGCATCTCAGTACAACCCCAACTACGACTTTGGATATCCGTCAGGCCAGTAATGGCCATAGACCAACTTAGGCCAAAATACTAAGCTTGGGGGAGTACGTATTTCTCACCGACATTACATTCATGATTCACACACTTATTCTAGTTGTTGGTGCTCACACTCTTTCATTGTACTATCCATGCTAGTTTCATTTCATTTCGTAGTATTTTCTTGTGTGTTAAAAAAACCTTAAGAAAAAAATAGTTGTAGTTTTTAGCTGGTTTGCTTTCCATGCCTGTAGTAGTAGTAATTAAAAGAAAACCCAAAAAAAGATGTCTCAGTCTTCTTTTGCTTGTTGGGAGCTTTCCCGTGTAAATAGTTTCTTTTCTTTCTTTTGGGGGTCAAGAGAGGACCATGATGAAAATGTTTAGTGGCTCTCATATGATTTATTGTTGATTTAACCTTGAGCCATATTACCTTGTCTTCTCTCTTGTATTAAATGCTTGCAGATTCCAGCTTAGTCCAATGCACGTGCCCTATTATTACTATCCACACCGTTCGGTCGTGCGAGTGAAAGGCAATAATGACGATATATGATGAATTAATTGAGATGAGAAAAGCTGGTATGAACTCAACCTCTCTTGTTTTTTGTAAATATGATAGTTCATCGTTCCTGATTCGGCTTGTTATGAATGAAACATGCTTGCAATGACAATTAGAGATCATAGATGCTCATGCCATGCTTAATTAGCTAGGAGCTTATGATGGTCTATCTTGTGTGCCAACATGATGTTAAAATGGTTGTGATGTGGTATGATAGGGTGGTATCCTCCTTTGAACGATTCAAGTGGTCTGACTTGGCACATGTTCACACATGTAGTTGAAACAAAATCAGCATAGCCTCCATGATATTTATGTTCATGCTGATTTATATCCTACTCATTCTTGCACTCATTGTTGATTAATTTCAATGCATGTTCATGACTGTTGTCGCTCTCTAGCTGGTCGCTTCCCAGTCTTTTTCTAGCCTTCACCTGTACTAAGAAGTAATACTTCTTGTGCATCCACTTCCATAAACCCCAAAGTTATTCCACATGAGTCCACCATACCTTCCTATATGCAGTATCTACATGCCGTTCCAAGTAAATTTGTATGTGCCAAACTCTAAACCTTCAAATAAAATTTTGTTTTGTATGCTCGAACAACTCATGTATCAACTAGGGTTGTCTATATCTTCCATGCTAGGTGGGTTATTCTCACGATGAGTGGACTCCGCTCATCATTCATGAGAAAATGGCTGGTAATCGGGATGCCCGGTCCCATGCTCAAATCATAATAATTAAACAAAACTCCCCCAGGGTTGTTGCTGGTTTGGACGGTATCCGTTGTTTCGGGCTAGCCGTGGAGTATGCTTGTTGGTGGTTCAGGGAGTATAAACTTTACCATTCTGTTTGGGAACCGCCTATAATGTGGGTAGCATGGAAAATATCGAGATTCTTGGTTGCTATGTTGACAATGAGAGTATACCGCTCAAAACATTATTCATCTCTATTTAAAAATCGAGCTCTGACACCTCTACAAATCCCTGCTTCCCTCTGCGAAGGGCCTATCTATTTACTTTTATGCTGAGTCATCATCCTCTTATTAAAGAGCACCAATTGGAGAGCATCGCTGTCATTTGCATGTATTGCTATTAATTTGCATTGAGTATGTGTGGGGACCCCGACTCATAAGTCGTGATCACCGAATGCACGTGTACAGTGATCCCAGAGATCAATGCTCACTGAACACACAGAAGCTGAATAACAAGAGTCTTACATCCTTACATACCGTGTTACACAAATAGGACCATAATGGTCAAGCCTTGAGTATATCATCGCAGCGGAAATCTTCAAAGACAACTGGGACCCATGCCATCTGCCTTAACCCTACAGGCATTCTGACTGGGAAGCGTCCTAGCTCGCATGCTCGTCACCAAGAAATCTTCATCATAACATGTTCTCTCATGCATGGCCAATAAAATAACCAGTGGCAAGCCAATGAGTACTTTGAATGTACTCGCAAGCAACCCAAGTGTGATAACAGAATAATTATGCAAGGCTCTGCTGCGAGGTTGGCAGTTTTGCGAAAAGCTAGTTTTTCATATGCAAGTATGATCAACATGTAACATGGATATGCGTGTGTCTGTAACAAGTATCAAGAGGTCACAGACATCAATATCGGGAAAGAGTTGTAATCAACTCATGCTCAAGCTCATTGTGACTTCCTCACAATCACATCATCAATATCTCTGAATCGTGTTGCTTCCTCGCACACACACACCAGGTTTCGCAAACATTGGACGTAGCCCAAGAGCGGTTACCCAACTGTCCATGACCGTGGACATGTCTATTCGAATAGTTTTACACTCTGCAGAGGTTGCACACTTTACCCACTAGATCCGGGGAACTTCCGTGTCATCCACGACCCGCGGTACCTCAAGTACCCGGGGTAAGCACCCGATCACTATCTTTCCCTAGGCGACACTAATATGGAGTCCACTCGATTGGTAACAGCCCCGTGCCAAACATTTCACATCTCATGGTTTGTGGAGACTCGCTCCGTATTCATCACATATCACAAGCACGGGGTACCAACGGTGTGTCCGGTGCCCTGTGAAAACAGTCATGGCCGCCTATCCAAGCACGACCCCGTCCCGAGAGTGACCTCATGTCACCCCCGTCACTAGTAATGCGGGCACCATGCTAGTATCGACCTAGGTAATCAATAATGCCCTTTCCCATATAAGGGTAGAGTGGTTGCGCATGTAAGGTTGGAATAACGGTCGCAACTTAAACCAATCCGTTTTCAAAACAACACACACACTTGCCTCGGTACACCACTTCGTCATCAAGTGGTTACCCATCTCACCATCTCCCTCGGGCATAAATGGCACCCGATGGGGTTTTTTGAAAAGGTCTTTTGAAAGTATCCTGCCTCCGTCACCATGCATACACCCGTCCCATTTGCATAGCCACTACTATAGCAACCTAGCTACTTCCACCCACATAACCCTCATAGGAAGGTAGGGTCATGTTTGATGCAAGTTTCAACAGTAAAGTAACAAAGGTAGCAACCAAAGTGGTTTCCACCTCAACATGATTCCGATGCATTGAATAATAAGGTGTTATGAGACATGCATAAAAAGGTTTCTTGAACATGGTCAAAGGGCTGCTTGCCTTATTCTTTCGAGTCTTCAAACCTTCTGGTCCATCTCCGAGTATTTCGTTTATTTCGTCAACTAACGATGGAAACAATCATAATAAGCAACACAATCAAAGCAACAATAAAAGTGCTCTAAAAATAGGAGTTGGAATTTTCTAGGATACCTCTGGTCATATTAGAAATGACCAAGGTGGTTTCATAGGTGTTGGATCAATAGGTAGTTTGGAACATTTCAATGTGATGGAACCAAAGGGTTTATGGATTTGGAAGAAGTATACAGAAATATTTTCTTGAATGATGAGCAAAGGCACCCATCAACAAGTCATGATTTTAGAAGCATTTAGGAGTTGGTTTCACTGGATTTGGATTTGAAATGAATTTCCTAGGATTTTGCAAAGCTGATAAATAGGAAGAAATGGCTCAATATTTGGTGGGGTACAGAAAGTTTTAATAAAAATGTTCCAAAACTAAGTTTGGACATTGCAAGCATCTAGGAATTTGAATCACTGCATTTGGATCAAGATTGAGCTCTTTGTGATTTTCTAAAGTTCATCACAGAAATGAAATAAAGGCATTTGATAAATATTTGTGTAGGGAAAGTTTCTGGAATAATGTGCATGTTGCACCATGTGATAGAGCATGATTTATGGAGCCATAGGAAATTTGAATCATGCAATTTGGAGTTCATATGAATATTTGGGAGATTATTGAATTTGACTGGAAATAGAAAGTAAAAGGGAAAAGGGGGTTATACCCTTGCGCGCAGGGCGAAGAGTAGCCGCACAGCAACTAGGCCGGCCCATCTGCACAGCAGCGCGCAGGGAGTCGGCCACGTCGAAGGCGCCCGCCAGGAAAGGCGCTTCCGCGCAGGGGAAGCGGTCGGGGCCAGATCCGCCTCCACTTAAACGGAGGGGCCCGCCCACTGGGTCGCTGACGCGCGGGCCCCAGCGGCAGGTTCTTCTTCCTCCCGCGCGGTACGACGGGGAACAGGGGAGGTGCGGCCGAGCGCTCGCCGGCGTGGCCCCGTCGGCTCGGGCCGTCTCCGGCGATGCTCCGGCCATCGGAGTGACCAGCGCGGAGAGGCGCATCCAACCGTGGGTAGCACGCCTGCCGGGGAGGACCAGGGCGAGCAGGCGTCCAACCGCGGCGGAGGAGGGCTCCGGTCGTCTTGAGCTTCGAGCATAGGGCATCTTGGGGAGGTTTGGCGGAGGCGGGGAGCTCCCTGGAGGTCGAGCGGTGGCACTGGAGTGGCTAGGAGGAAGAGAGGGACTCGGGGTTGCCCGAATTTGAGCGGCGGCCGGCGGCTCTGCTCCGGCCAGGGAGGAGGCTGGAGGGCACGGGAGAGAGAGAGAGCGGGTCCAGGAGGATCAGGAGAGGGAGTGGAGGCCATCGGAGCCGCGAGGGGGCTCGGGGGCGGCCTATTTATAGGCGAGCGCCGGTCCACCGAAGATGCATGCGCCGACGAGGTCGTTGCTGTCGTTGCAGGCCACGGGGGCAGCAGTGGGCGTGTCCAGGGCGTTCCTGGAGCTGGTCCACGCCTAGAGGAAGAGAAAGGAGGAGCGGGGAGGGGTCAGAGGGCCGCACGTGTGAGCTTGCTCACTGGAGCGCTCGGGCGGCCACGGCGCGCGTGCGAGCAGGAGTGAGGGAGGAGGAGAGAGGAGGGCGCCGACTGCCCAGCGTGTTGCGGACGTCGAGGCCGCCCCGGGGGACACGAGGGGGAGGCCCTAGGTGGTCGGGGCCGGTGATTGGGGGCGGCTGCAGTGCTCCAGAGCGGGCTTTTGGCTGCCATTGGCGTGGCCTGGCGCCCAGGGCGTGTCCAACTGTGTCTAGCAGTGCTAGGGGATAGTAAACAAAGGCGTGGAGGTCTTGGATGCTCTGGGGAGGTTCTGGAATGAGGAGAGGGGTGAAAGAGAGGGAGTTTACTGCTGTCCAGCAGTGAGAATTGGGGTTTTACCCTCATCCAATAATTGAGCTGAGGCCATAGAGAGTTACTGGGGGTAGAGGATGATCAGAATAAGCTGTGGTAAGAATTTGGGGTAAAGAGATAAAGTAAAAGAGGTTCAAACACTGGTTTTGGTAAATGAACAGAAGGTGTTTGATCAGGTGTTGGTGAGGCAAATGACTTCCAATTGGCATGGGACTTAACAGGATCAAATGTCACATATAATTAGGCCCCTGCACCAAATTTGAGCTCATTTGGGCAAAGTGGCCAATGTAACTTTGGTGAACCCTAGAAATCAACAGAAATGGCTTCATCTTGTTTGAGTCAAGCTAATCATCTCCCCTAGATGCACCACTTGGTGTAGCATCATCATTTGGGGTATTGATCATGCCCACAAAGTTTGAAGCTCCAGATAAAAAGTTGACAATGTAAAGTTGTTCAAATTTGAATTTGAACAGAAGTGGTTTTGGGGTGATCTGATCAAGTTGCTCTATTCCAAATCATGTGCCATTTGGTCTAGATGCCTTATTAGGCCATTCTAGCATGTGCACCAAATTTGAGAGCATTTGGACAAGTTTGGCAATGTAGAGTTGCTCAAACATCAAATATGGACAGAATGGTTATGAAGGGAGTTGAGGATGTTTCCTTGATCTTCAAGGCATGAGGCTTTGCAAGATCATCAAATATGTCATATTTGACATGATAGAATTTCCCTGGAATTTTTGGAGAATATTTCCTTTGTAAATATTTCAAAAGCTTGAAATATCCAGAAAGGGTTTTGGAAGGATTTGCCCAATATTTTGAACATGACCATGTGCTGAAACTCTTATATATGGACAATATATGTCCTATGAGTCTTCCTGAATTTTGGCAAATATTTTTGAAATGATTAAATAATTTTTCCCTATTAAAGACCATTTCTGGCCTTAAGAAAAAGCTTTTAAATAAAATATAAAAATAACTTTTAAAATTATACTTTTGTGGTTTCTGGGAGTCCTATACCTAATAGGATTCAAATAAACTTTTTGAAAGGTTTTTCACACCCTAAATAAGGTACTTGCAGTGCAAACCTCAATTCAGGGGTTTTTTGGAAAACTAATTTTAGAAAATACCATTTGGCCAAAATATTTTTATAAGAAAATTCTATACTGGTATATACACATGGCATGATCATTGGGAAAAGGTTTTGGGTCAAGGAGATGAAGTATAAGAGTTGGAGGATTTATTTGATTTTTAGAGCACTAGAAAACAGCAGACAAGAGTCAAATCAATCAAAGTAAAAAACACTCAAAAGTTTTTGCAAATCCACATTTTTAACATGAAAATTAGCTTAAGCAATGTGATATGAAAATCAGGGTGTGACTGACCTACCCCCCTTACAAGAATCTCGTCCCCGAGATTCCCAGACTAGGCGTGGAAAGAAAAGCGGAGTCTTGGATACGGGGTAGTCTTCACTTCTCCTTGTGGGTTCTGCTTCCGAGCGGTGCTCCTTGGAATCCTGAAGTGCTTGATGGTATGGCTTCTTGCTTGATGCCTTCCTTGATGGAGGTTGCTGAGGGGTCTCTTGCATAGGTTAGGTTGGGTTAGCTGTCAAAGGCTCGGTGATCGATGTCCTTGCGGCATCGGGCTAGCTAGGAGGTAAGAAGTACTTCCAGAGTGGGGGCTCGTGGAAGATTTGGTGCACGGAGGGTATCTCAGGTGGTAGATCTAGCTGGGGAGCCGTCTACTACATGACTTGCAGTGATCTCAAAGGGTCCAATGAACCTTGGTGCGAGCTTCCCCTTGACGTGGAAACGCTTGTTTCCCTTCAGAGGAGTTACCCGCAGGTACACGTGGTCCCTGATATGGAAACTCATGTTCCAACGGTGAGCGTCAGCATAGCTCTTTTGCCTTGACTTGGCTGCCTTCAACGCTCTCTGACTAGTTGGACCTGCTCTTCTGCTGCGCGGAGAATATCCGGTCCAAAGACTAGCCCTTCTCCAGTCTCTGACCAGTTGAGGGGTGTGCGACATCACCGTCCGTACAACACCTCAAATGGTGCCATCTGAAGGCTCGACTGGTAACTGTTGTTATAGGAGAACTCGGCAAAAAGGAGACAATCCTCCCACTTGGCTCCATATGCCAAGACACAGGCTCGGAGTCGTGACTTCGAGAATCTGATTGACTTGATCAGTCTGACCTCCGGTCTGGGGGTGGAAAGCCGTGCTGAAAGATATCTTGGTTCCCAAGGCTCCTCGGAACTTCTTCCAGAACTTTGAGGTGAACTGGGTTCCTTGATCTGACACAATCTCCTTGGGAATGCCGTGAAGACTTACGATTCAGTCGATGTAGAGAGCTGCCAGCCGGTTGCCATCATAAGTGGTCTTGACAAGAGTGAAATGGGCCACCTTGGTCAAATGATCGACTATGACCCAGATAGAGTCATGTCCTCTATTCGGCCTTGGTAATCCAGTGACGAAGTCCATTCCGACCTTATCCCACTTCCACTCAGGAACTTTGAGTGGTTGAAGAAATCCAGCAGGTCGCTGATATTCAGCTTGACCCTTTGGCACACATCACACTCTGCAACATAGGTTGCAAATCTCTCTGTTCATCTCATGCCACCAGAATCGTGCCTTCAAGTCTTGATACATCTTGGTGTGAGCGTTCCTTCGACACGGAAAAGCTCGGCTCCTTTGAGAGGAGTGGTTTGCAGATACGCCCGGTCTTCAACGCGGAAGTTTTCTTCTTGATGACAGTGGTCGGTGTAGATCTTCCTTCTTGACAGGGCGGTCTTCAAATGTCTTCTATCCAGCTGTCCGTCTCTTCTTTGTCTTCGGGCAGACAAGTAGGCCATCAAATAATGATGTTACCCAACTTGTCCATTTACTCCATGAGGTCTAAGGGGTACGCAAGGTAAGCTGGGTATTGGTGGTGGTCTCGGTTGAGTATTTGCAGAGGCCTTCCTGACTTAGAGCGAAGGCCCGTGGTCAGAATCTGACCAGGTTGTGGCTCGGTGGGGCTTAAGGGTTTCAAGGATTCTAGTGAGTGAATGAACTTATATCATCTTATCCTTAAGCACAGTTTGTGAGATGCCAATAGCTCTATCTAGTACTCCAAACGGAAAAGCAGCCTCTCGCATAAACCAACTTTAATCACCACTTATGCCATGCATATCCTCATGACTCTCAAGAGACGGTCTAACAAAATTGTACTTGTCTAAGATCCCCAAATCCATATGTATGTCTACCTCTAAAATCCAAAGGTAGGTCATACATGCTGCTGAGCTGAAATTAAACTCCGCAATCCAAGCACTCAACCTAATCTTGCAAGGCTCACGATATTGCATCTCTATTCTAAGGAAACACGTCATATGCCACTCCAAGATTTGTTTCCTTCCTATAGTTCACCTCCAATAGCCCGGTAATTCCCATCAATCACCACACAATCCAACAATCCTACAAATCCGATGTCTACGGTGTTCTCAAGATCTCAAGTCTCTATAATACCCAAATACTTGGAAGGACTATGCATCACGATAGTATGTCCACCAAATTCCCATCATCCGGGTCAAGTAAACTCCAAGATCACGACTAAATAGATCCCTAAATCAACTCCGACAAATAATCCAATCTCCTAGGTTATCGTCCACCGAGAAGCATGATATCATAATCAGGATCATAGGCCTCAATCCAATCTTACTCCGAATCATGCAGACATATCCAGCATTATACCAACCAGAATCACCTACATAAATCCAAATCTCATGACCAACGGGTACTTCTACCGGCTTTCCCAAAGTCATGATCTCACCAATATGAAAACCTCACAATCCATCAAGGTCTCAGATAATTCCTCGAAGTCACTGATATAAACCACCAAGTCATCTGTCCAATATCCTCGAACTGGTCTATCTATGGCATCATCAGACCTCATGCTATATTAGGATGAGAATGTGCTCACTCATCGTGCCCACTAGTTCCTTTATTAACCCAGTGTTGTGCATGGTTACAAAGGCTTAACAGGTTCTCTCGCCTTACCATGGGTTAGGCACATGGTTAAGGATTCGTACTGGAGTGTCTCGTGAAGTCTCAAAGGGTCTAGGAATGGGGTTACTGGTCTGGAGGGTTAAACATAACACTACGGGGTTGCAATAGATCGTGGAGGTTGTAGCAGAAGTCTTCAGTGCCAGTTGGCTGTCGAGGTAGAATCCTTGGTGCATCTTGTCTTGCGGGTCTTCAATTGGGGAGAGAGAGAATAGAGGGAAGAAGCAGCGTAGAGGAGGGAAATGCCTAAAGGGGGTTCTATAGTGCAGGTGCAACAAATAGGTGCAAAAAGGCCGAAACAAAAGAAACAAGGCAAGGAAGGTGATATAGCCATGCACTTGTTGCCTGGGGCAAAAGTGCGACTTATATCAAAACGCAAACGAATAAAGCAAACAACACACAATCATGGTCCTATTCGAACCATCATATGGACTCGACTGCGCATAGGGGGTACACGACTCATCCTACCCTAGGGGTTCTCGGACTCTGTGTCGTGACTTGTGCCTCGTGCAGTCTTCTGAGCTTCCTCGGATGTTGCTATGCCCCTTGTAGTTGCTTGATGAACGATCCGGGTTGATCCTGAAGAATCTTCAACAACTTCTCGCCTGATGAGGTGACGTAGTGAAGGTGCCTCCTTGTAGCTGGCGTTGACTTGTCTTCTCTTGTCTCTTTAATCATGACGATCCCTTGTGCCTTCTGGGGCGTCGAGGGTACCAGGTAGGCAATCCATATGCAATGACAATAACAAGGCATAATAGAGGTCCAACATGTCGATTTCGTTGATGAAAACATCGGCACCAAGAGCGGGGGATGAAGAGAACCGTTTTCCTGCTCACCATAGTGAGGCGGACCAAATGGCAAGGTTCTCATCCACCGGTGGTTGTCGATACAACAACGGTAGTGACAGGATTACTCTATTAGCGATGCATATCATGATTTTGCATAACCTATACCCTGGTCATCATAGGCTAGGGTTGCACCATCTTCTGGGTCTTCGTGTCCTTACTTATCGAGGATGGATTTTCTGTTGGTATCATCTTGTCGTGGTGTCTCCAATCTTGCGTGCAAAAGTGGTGGGTGAGTGTTTGGCAAGGTGCACTCCACGAGGATTACAGAAAATCCAGTGGTCAGGGGCATAGGGGTTCTAGCGACCAAGGTTTTGAAGAGGAAAAGATCAAGTATAGCCTAGTTTTCGAAAAACTGAGAAGGGAAGAGAAGTATAGATAGTTTTGAAAACTAATAATAGTTTTGAAAATAGTTTTACCCTAACTAATGACCATGCTAACTAAGGCTTCCTACAGTCAGGATGGCTCTGATACCAGCTCTGTGGGGACCCCGAATCATAAGTCGTGATCACCGAATGCACGTGTACAGTGATCCCAGAGATCAATGCTCACTGAACACACTGAAGCTGAATAACAAGAGTCTTACATCCTTACATACCGTGTTACACAAATAGGACCATAATGGTCAAGCCTTGAGTATATCATCGCAGCGGAAATCTTCAAAGACAACTGGGACCCATGCCATCTGCCTTAACCCTACAGGCATTCTGACTGGGAAGCGTCCTAGCTCGCATGCTCGTCACCAAGAAATCTTCATCATAACCTGTTCTCTCATGCCTGGCCAATAAAATAACCAATGGCAAGCCAATGAGTACTTTGAATGTACTCGCAAGCAACCCAAGTGTGATAACAGAATAATTATGCAAGGCTCTGCTGCGAGGTTGGCAGTTTTGCGAAAAGCTAGTTTTTCATATGCAAGTATGATCAACATGTAACATGGATATGCATGTGTCTGTAACAAGTATCAGGAGGTCACAGACATCAATATCGAGAAAGAGTTGTAATCAACTCATGCTCAAGCTCATTGTGACTTCCTCACAATCACATCATCAATATCTCTGAATCGTGTTGCTTCCTCGCACACACACACCAGGTTTCGCAAACATTGGACGTAGCCCAAGAGCGGTTACCCAACTGTCCATGACCGTGGACACGGCTATTCGAATAGTTTTACACTCTGCAGAGGTTGCACACTTTACCCACTAGATCCGGGGAACTTCCGTGTCATCCACGACCCGCGGTACCTCAAGTACCTGGGGTAAGCACCCGATCACTATCTTTCCCTAGGCGACACTAATATGGAGTCCACTCGATTGGTAACAGCCCCGTGCCAAACATTTCACATCTCAAGGTTTGTGGAGACTCGCTTCGTATTCATCACATATCACAAGCACGGGGTACCAACGGTGTGTCCGGTGCCCTGTGAAAACAGTCATGGCCGCCTATCCAAGCACGACCCCGTCCCGAGAGTGACCTCATGTCACCCCCGTCACTAGTAATGCGGGCACCATGCTAGTATCGACCTAGGTAATCAATAATGCCCTTTCCCATATAAGGGTAGAGTGGTTGCGCATGTAAGGTTGGAATAAGGGTCGCAACTTAAACCAATCCGTTTTCAAAACAACACACACACTTGCCTCGGTACACCACTTCGTCATCAAGTGGTTACCCATCTCACCATCTCCCTCGGGCATAAATGGCACCCGACGGGTTTTTTGAAAAGGTCTTTTGAAAGTATCCTGCCTCCGTCACCATGCATACACCCGTCCCATTTGCATAGCCACTACTATAGCAACCTAGCTACTCCCACCCACATAACCCTCATAGGAAGGTAGGGTCATGTTTGATGCAAGTTTCAACAGTAAAGTAACAAAGGTAGCAACCAAAGTGGTTTCCACCTCAACATGATTCCGATGCATTGAATAATAAGGTGTTATGAGACATGCATAAAAAGGTTTCTTGAACATGGTCAAAGAGCTGCTTGCCTTATTCATCCGAGTCTTCAAACCTTCTGGTACATCTCCGAGTACTTCGTTTATTTCGTCAACTAACGATGGAAACAATCATAATAAGCAACACAATCAAAGCAACAATAAAAGTGCTCTAAAAATAGGAGTTGGACTTTTCTAGGATACCTCTGGTCATATTAGAAATGACCAAGGTGGTTTCATAGGTGTTGGATCAATAGGTAGTTTGGAACATTTCAATGTGATGGAACCAAAGGGTTTATGGATTTGGAAGAAGTATACAGAAATATTTTCTTGAATGATGAGCAAAGGCACCCATCAACAAGTCATGATTTTAGAAGCATTTAGGAGTTGGTTTCACTGGATTTGGATTTGAAATGAATTTCCTAGGATTTTGCAAAGCTGATAAATAGGAAGAAATGGCTCAATATTTGGTGGGGTACAGAAAGTTTTAATAAAAATGTTCCAAAACTAAGTTTGGACATTGCAAGCATCTAGGAATTTGAATCACTGCATTTGGATCAAGATTGAGCTCTCTGTGATTTTCTAAAGTTCATCACAGAAATGAAATAAAGGCATTTGATAAATATTTGTGTAGGGAAATTTCTGGAATAATGTGCATGTTGCACCATGTGATAGAGCATGATTTATGGAGCCATAGGAAATTTGAATCATGCAATTTGGAGTTCATATGAATATTTGGGAGATTATTGAATTTGACTGGAAATAGAAAGTAAAAGGGAAAAGGGGGTTATACCCTTGCGCGCAGGGCGACGAGTAGCCGCACAGCAACTGGGCCGGCCCATCTGCACAGCAGCACGCAGGGACTCGGCCACGTCGAAGGCGCCCGCCAGGAAAGGCGCTTCCGCGCAGGGGAAGCGGTCGGGGCCAGATCCGCCTCCACTTAAACGGAGGGGCCCGCCCACTGGGTCGCTGACGCGCGGGCCCCAGCGGCAGGTTCTTCTTCCTCCCGCGTGGTACGACGGGGAACAGGGGAGGTGCGGCCGAGCGCTCGCCGGCGTGGCCCCGTCGGCTCGGGCCGTCTCCGGCGATGCTCCGGCCATCGGAGTGACCAGCGCGGAGAGGCGCATCCAACCGTGGGTAGCACGCCTGCCGGGGAGGACCAGGGCGAGCAGGCGTCCAACCGCGGCGGAGGAGGGCTCCGGTCATCTTGAGCTTCGAGCATAGGGCATCTTGGGGAGGTTTGGCGGAGGCGGGGAGCTCCCTGGAGGTCGAGCGGTGGCACTGGAGTGGCTAGGAGGAAGAGAGGGACTCGGGGTTGCCCGAATTTGAGCGGCGGCCGGCGGCTCTGCTCCGGCCAGGGAGGAGGCTGGAGGGCACGAGAGAGAGAGAGAGAGAGAGCGGGTCCAGGAGGATCAGGAGAGGGAGTGGAGGCCATCGGAGCCGCGAGGGGGCTCGGGGGCGGCCTATTTATAGGCGAGCGCCGGTCCACCGAAGATGCATGCGCCGGCGAGGTCGTTGCTGTCGTTGCAGGCCAAGGGGGCAGCAGTGGGCGTGTCCAGGGCGTTCCTGGAGCTGGTCCACACCTAGAGGAAGAGAAAGGAGGAGCGGGGAGGCGTCAGAGGGCCGCGCGTGTGAGCTTGCTCACTGGAGCGCTCGGGCGGCCACGGCGCGCGTGCGAGCAGGAGTGAGGGAGGAGGAGAGAGGAGGGGCCGACCGCCCAGCGTGTTGCAGACGTCGAGGCCGCCTCGGGGGACACGAGGGGGGAGGCCCTAGGTGGTCGGGGCCGGTGATTGGGGGCGGCTGCAGTGCTCCAGAGCACTGTAGCGCGCTCCAGAGCGGGCTTTTGGCTGCCATTGGCGTGGCCTGGCGCCCAGGGCGTGTCCAACTGTGTCTAGCAGTGCTAGGGGATAGTAAACAAAGGCGTGGAGGTCTTGGATGCTCTGGGGAGGTTCTGGAATGAGGAGAGGGGTGAAAGAGAGGGAGTTTACTGCTGTCCAACAGTGAGAATTGGGGTTTTACCCTCCTCCAATAATTGAGATGAGGCCATAGAGAGTTACTGGGGGGTAGAGGATGATCAGAATAAGATGTGGTAAGAATTTGGGGTAAAGAGATAAAGTAAAAGAGGTTCAAACACTGGTTTTGGTAAATGAACAGAAGGTGTTTGATCAGGTGTTGGTGAGGCAAATGACTTCCAATTGGCATGGGACTTAACAGGATCAAATGTCACATATAATTAGGCCCCTACACCAAATTTGAGCTCATTTGGGCAAAGTGGCCAATGTAACTTTGGTGAACCCTAGAAATCAACAGAAATGGCTTCATCTTGTTTGAGTCAAGCTAATCATCTCCCCTAGATGCACCACTTGGTGTAGCATCATCATTTGGGGTATTGATCATGCCCACAAAGTTTGAAGCTCCAGATAAAAAGTTGACAATGTAAAGTTGTTCAAATTTGAATTTGAACATAAGTGGTTTTGGGGTGATCTGATCAAGTTGCTCTATTCCAAATCTTGTGCCATTTGGTCTAGATGCCTTATTAGGCCATTCTAGCATGTGCACCAAATTTGAGAGCATTTGGACAAGTTTGGCAATGTAGAGTTGCTCAAACATCAAATATGGACAGAATGGTTATGAAGGGGGTTGAGGATGTTTCCTTGATCTTCAAGGCATGAGGCTTTGCAAGATCATCAAATATGTCATATTTGACATGATAGAATTTCCCTGGAATTTTTGGAGAATATTTCCTTTGTACATATTTCAAAAGCTTGAAATATCCAGAAAAGGTTTTGGAAGGATTTGCCCAATATTTTGAACATGACCATGTGCTGAAACTCTTATATATGGACAATATATGTCCTATGAGTCTTTCCTGAATTTTGGCAAATATTTTTGAAATGATTAAATAATTTTTCCCTATTGAAGACCATTTCTGGCCTTAAGAAAAAGCTTTTAAATAAAATATAAAATAACTTTTAAAATTATACTTTTGTGGTTTCTGGGAGTCCTATACCTAATAGGATTCAAATAAACTTTTTGAAAGGTTTTTCACACCCTAAATAAGGTACTTGCAGTGCAAACCTCAATTCAGGGGTTTTTTGGAAAACTAATTTTAGAATATACCATTTGGCCAAAATATTTTTATAAGAAAATTCTATACTGGTATATACACATGGCATGATCATTGGGAAAAGGTTTTGGGTCAAGGAGATGAAGTATAAGAGTTGGAGGATTTATTTGATTTTTAGAGCACTAGCAAACAGCAGACAAGAGTCAAATCAATCAAAGTCAAAAACACTCAAAAGTTTTTGCAAATCCACATTTTTAACATGAAAATTAGCTTAAGCAATGTGATATGAAAATCAGGGTGTGACAGTATGATTATGACTGGATCTCTTTTACCATGCATTACAATGTCTAGTCAGTCCTTGATCTTTAAAGGTGCTCTGCATTTATGTTTTGCTGTCTCAGAAAGGGCTAGCGAGATACCATCTTGTTATATCATATTATGATTGTTTTGAGAAAGTGTTGTCATCCGAGGTTTATTATTATTGCTCGCTAGTTGATTATGCCAATGATATGAGTAGACATGAGACCTGAAAGTTATTGTGAATGTGGTTAGTTCATGATCTTTGCTGAAAACTTGAATGCTGGCTTTACATATTTACAAGAACAAGAGCAAACAGAGTTTGTCAAAGTTTTTCTTTATCACTTTCAGTTTATCAACTGAATTGCTTGAGGACAAGCAAAGATTTAAGCTTGGGAGAGTTGATACGTCTCCAACGTATCTACTTTTCCAAAGACTTTTGCCCTTGTTTTGGACTCTAACTTTCATGATTTGAATGGAACTAACCCGGACTGACGATGTTTTCAGCAGAATTGCCATGGTGTTATTTTTGTGCGGAAATAAAAGTTCTCGGAATGACCTGAAATTCAACGAATAATTATTTTAGAATATATAAAAAATATATGTGGAAAGAACCAAGCCAGGGGGGCCACACCCTGTCCACGAGGGTGGGGGCGCGCCCCCTCCCCCTAGGCACGCCCCCTGCCTCGTGGGCCCCCTATTGCTCCACCGACGTATACCCCGACTCCATATATTCTCTTTCGGGGAGAAAAAAATCAAAGAGGAAGAATTGTCGCGTTTTATGATATGGAGCCGCCGCCAAGCCCTAATCTCTCTCGGGAGGGCTGATCTGGAGTCCGTTCGGGGTTCCGGAGAGCGGAGATCGTCGCCATCGTCATCATCAACCTTCCTCCATCACCAATTCCATGATGCTCACCGACGTGCGTGAGTAATCTCATCGTAGGTTTGCTAGACGCTGATGGGTTCGATGAGATTTACCATGTAATCGAGTTAGTTTTATTAGGGTTTGATCCTAGTATCCACTATGTTCTAAGATTGATGTTGCTATGACTTTGCCATGCTTAATGCTTGTCAGTAGGGCCCGAGTGCCATGATTTCAGATCTGAACCTATTATGTTTTCATGAATATATGTGTGTTCTTGATCCTATCTTGCAAGTCAATAGTCACCTACTATGTGTGTAAGGGCATGTCCCTCCCTTTGTGGTTTTGGTGATTGATGACAATACGTTTGCGAACTAATCACGTGTGCCAAGTATTTTAGATACGAATCCAGAGGCACGAGACGATTATCTACCCTCCAAGTTATCAGCACAAGACATGTTGTCATGCTAAGCTTTTGTTTTGGTGGACTTGAGTCCTAGGAGACACCGTACTATCAAGGGGGGTCCGCATTGGAAAGGCCGGGGTGGAATCATCACGTACACTCGTTTTTGCACCCTCTTCATCTCCATTTCTCTAGCATCTTCACTTCCTTTCGTGGGCGCGGTAGTACCATAGACAGGACGGTAGTACCGCGTATACGGTCTAAGCGGTTGTACCGCTGCGGAGGCGTGGTAGTACCGCTCATGCCTATACGCGGCAGTACCGCCGCGGCTACCCTCCACCTCCGCGTCGATTCGGGATGAACTTTTCTCGTGTCGGGTTCTACGGTGGTAGCAACGGTAGTAGCACCGGTAGTACCGCTTATAAGCAGTAGTGCAACTGCCACCACCGCGGCTACTACCACTCCTTTCCTCTGAACCTCGTCCCTAACACAGGGCGGTAGTACCGCTGGGGGGCACAGTAGTATCGCTGGCTCCAGCGGTAGTACCGCTTTGTGCAGGATGAGAAGAGTGTAACGGTTCACTCTTCCCCTCCACTATCTAAAGTGTTCTTCCTCCTCTAGAACACTCACCTCTTCTCCCCCAAGCTCCATCGTTGCTCCAAAAGCTTATTTCCGCCCTATCTCTCTCCCTAGCCGATCAAACTTGTTGATTTTCAACGGATTGGTTGAGAAGGCCCAGATCTACACTTCCACCAAGAGAAATTTGATTCCCCACACTAATCCCTTGCGGATCTTGTTACTCTTAGGTGTTTGAGCACCCTAGACGGTTGAGGTCACCTCAGAGCCATATACATTGTGGTGAAGCTCCGTGGTTTCATTGGGAGCCTCCAATTCAGTTGTGGAGAGAGCCCCAACCTTGTTGGTAAAGGTTCGGTTGCCGCCTTCAAGGGAACCAATAGTGGAATCACGACATCTCGCATTGTGTGAGGGCGTGAGGAGAATACAGTGTCCCTAGTGGCTTCTTGGGGAGCATTGTGCCTCCACACCGCTCCAACGGAGACGTACTTCCCCTCAAAGGGAAGGAACTTTGGTAACACATCCTCGTCTTCACCGGCTCCACTTTTGGTTATCTCTATCCTTTACTTGTGAAAGATTTAGTGTGTTAGTATCTTGTGCTTGCTTGCTTACTTATCCTTGTTCCATCATATAGGTTGCTCACCTAGTTGCATATCTAGACAACCTATTTTGTTCCTAAGTTTAAATTGGTCAAGAAAAGCTAAAATTGTTAGTTGCCTAATCACCCCCCCCCCTCTAGTCAACCATATCGATCCTTTCAATTGGTATCAGAGCCTCGTCTCTTTATTAAGGACTTTACCGTCCAAAGAGTATGGGTGACAACATAGTCGAGATGAAGGAACATTCCGGTGGAACTCCGGCCTTGCCTATGTCCGATGGGGGAACCTCGATATCTCGTGAGGAGTTCAATGTGGCTTTGAACACATTGAAAGACTCACTGACAACCGAGGTCAAAGGCATGTTGAAAGATTTTCTTGAGGGATTTAAATTATCCACCACACCGTTGGAAGTGGTTCGTCCCGCTACCAACGTGTCGGATACTATTCCCGACAAGGGAGAAGCTAGTAGTGGGCAAGTCTCGATGACTAAAAATGGGAGTGGGGTCTTTGCCCACTCCGCGTCTCCTACTCATTATGGAGGACCCGTTCCCACTCCGCATTTAAATTCGGTTGGTCCTCCACCTAAGTTTCTTAAAAATTCTGATTTTTCTACTTGGACGTTTCGCTTTAAACGTCATTTAAATCATTGTTCTACTAATCTTTGGAGAATCATTGAGCAAGATTTCTATCCGCATGATCCCTACAACTTAACTCCAATAGAAGATGCGGATCATCAATTCAACGAGTCCGATCTTTGCATACTTCAAGAATCTATTCCTCCTGAAGACATTGTACATCTTTGACCCTTCACCGTGGCCAAGGAAGCATGGGAGCATGTTGGTTCCATGTACAGGGGAAGCGCAAGCATTCAACGCTCAAACTATGAAGTTGTGCAAGATGAAGCCGATCAGTTTGCCATGATCGAAGATGAAGATCCCCGCAAACTTTATCGGAGATTGACCACTCTTGCGGTTTCACTTCGAGATCATGGGAGCAAGGACACGGATGAAAATTGGATCAAGCGTAAGTTTCTCAAGGCCATGATGCCTTATCACAAGGCCATGTCCTCTGTCATCCGTCAACGACTGAACTTGCAATGAGGATCTTGGATAAGACCGCCAACAACACGGTGTTGCGAGCTCAACGATCAAAGAAGCCCAACCTTGCTTTGAAGGCCAAGGCTTGTGTGGAAGATGAGGATGAAGGGGATGAAGATGAGTGTTGCCCCGAGGACACAAAATATGCTTACCATGAGCATATGGCTCTAGCATCTCGGCAATTTTGGGGCAACAAGAAGAACTTTAGGCACAACTTCAACAAGAAACACTCAAGTGGTATCAAGGGCAAGCAACGAATGAGGACATGCTACAATTGTGGCAATGTGAGTCACTTTGTTGTGGATTGTCCATACGAGAAAAGAGAAGACAATGGGGGCAAGCTTACTCGAAAGGACAAGCCAAGTCCTATCCCAACACCAACAACCTCACCAAGAAGACTCCTCCGAGAGGTTTGGTGGCCCAAGAAGAATATGTTGAGGATGATGATGATAAAGAAGATGATGATATGGTCACTATGGCTACCATTGCTATCGCAACAACTCCACGATCATCCCTCTTCGACTCACCAAATGAAAACATCATCGCCAAGTGCCTCATGGCTAAGGCCACCAACAAGGTAACCCCCAACATCAATTCTACCCTCTCCTCTAATCCTTCATTGACGGATTGTATTGATGAGAGTGAGGGGGGCGAGGAGGAGGAAAATGAATTTGAGTTGTTTATGAGTAAACTCAAGGGCAAACCCAAGAAGCACTTCGTTGCTCTCTTGGAACAACTCAGTGAAACCAATGATATGATTGAGGCTCACGAGGAGACCATTTCTAAAATGGAGGGCCATAGTCGAGACTATGTGTAATGCCCCGGATGTAATATTTTCCCTTTGGGGCAATATATATATCTTTTGGTTCATCAATTCCATTCCGGGTTCTTTGTCTTTTCGGGTTTTCGTCGTTTTGTCGTGTTGCATGTGTGCATTCATTCATATCATGTAGTCATGTGCATCGCATTGCATTTGTGTTGTTGTTTGCATCCGGTCCCACTCGTTCCTTTCTGTTGTCCATTTCGAGTTCCGGAGCTCCCTCATGTGTCTGTGGCATCCTAGGCCTACTTTGGTGTTTGGCCGTGTAACGTTTCCGGTTTGGCATGAGACTTGTCGTGTGTTGTTGTTTTGGTGTGTGTAACCCGCCTGTCAAATCTCGTCGCGTTTGGAGCTCGTTTGCTACTCCAACAGTTATTCTCGTGGGCTGAAAGTACCTCCACTTTGAGGCCCAAGACACCCCTCCATCAGCCCACCAAACCAACCCAAACCCCTCCCTTCATCTAGGCCATCCAATTGTGATCGTGTGGCCGAAAACCTCACCTCATTTGGGCAACCCTAGCTCCTTGTGCCTATATAAACGTCCATCTCCCCCAATTTTCGCGTATGAAACCCTAATGCTTCCACAGTTCGCCGCCGGTGCTTCCACCGTTGAGCCGCCGTGCTTCCGAAGTTGTCGCCGTGCTTCCGAAGGCCGCCGGCCGTGCTTCCGTCCGACGCGCGGACCCACGTCGTCTTCTCCTACCTCCCGCCGCCGCCCTTCTTCCCCGCGCCACCGCCGCCGGATTCCTCGCCGGAGGAGCTCGCCGCCGCCGCCAGGAGCTCCTCCCGCGCCGCCTCCTCGCCACCCGCCGGCCGGCTCCGCCCTCCGCCGCCCGGCCTCAGGTCGTGCCCGGCCCCCGCCGGCCAGGTCTCCGGCCAGGCCGCCGCCGGCCGCCTCCCTCCCGCCGGCCCCTGGCCGCGTCGAGGCCGTCGCCGCCCCTCGAGGACGGGGGAGCGATCCCCTCGATCGGATCGGCTCCCCGTCGCCTCGCCAGCCCTAGCGGGCCGAGGCCCGTTAGCGCCCGGATCCGCAGCCCGTTAGCGATCCGGCCCGGTCCGCGCCGCCCGTTGACCCCGTTGGACCCGAGGTGTTTTTTTTTCTGCTAAGTCCTGGTATTTTAAGTTTCTGATGCAGTTTTGTTTTGATGATAACTTTTTGTGTGTTGGTCCGATTTGAGCAAATGATATGTCAAAATGATCGTGGAGACTTGTACTACATTTTGTTCCATTGTGCCATGCATGTTTGAGGTCATCTAGATGTCTTAATCTTCATGAGAAGAGTGCTACTTGTTATAAACTGCTGTTTGTAGTTGTTTTCATGCCATCTTTGCAATGTGATAACTTGGTGCATGTTTATCCAAATGAGGCAAATGATATGTCCACGTGTTCATCATGAAATGCTCTACATGTTGGTTGCTTTAGCTTGCATGATAGATTTCATCTTGCCATGTTTATCACCTTTGCAAAGTGCTATGTGGCTGTTATGTCGTTAAACTTGTTACGAGATGCCTCGTTGAGGAGCTCGTTGCTATTGATGTGGTTGTCCCCTTGATGCATGCTTAGAGGTTTTGGGTTCACCATCATGTGCACTTTTCTGTGGTGCTTACCACTTGTCTTGATATGCTTTGAGGTGACTTAAACTTGCTCTCAAAGATGCCATGATGATAACACTTAGTGAAATTTCACTAAGTCTGGAATCTGTTATTTTCAGATGCCATGTTTGCTTGTTGTTCTAGGAAAATCCATGCTAGTTTTGGGGTGACTCTTGATGATTCCTTGTTGTATAAGTTGTTGGCTATCCATTCATGCTCTCACACGCTTATTTGGGTGGCTATAGCATATTTAACTGTTGCTCCCAAGTTGCAACAAATTACTGCTGTCAGGTTTTTGTTGTCAAGTTCCATATGTCATAGCTTGTTGCTATTGATCCATGGCTCCTTTGGAGATGCTCCAATGGAATTGTTTGCTGTAGGATATGTCTAGTTTATGTCCATGCTCATTGCCATGATGTTTGAGTGCTGTAGACTATTTATCTCTTGCTCCGAATTTGCTAAGTGGCTGTTTATTTCAGCTTGTGCATGTTTATTGTTTCGGGTGTAACTTTTAGCCCGTTGCTCCGTTTTGAGCAAGTCCTATATGTAACTTGTGTGTTTTTGCATGTAGATTCATATTATCCTATTGTTATCATGTTTTGAAGTATTTTGCTTGAATGCACATTGCCATGCTCCTTGTGCTGTAACACTGTGCTTCCTATGTAGACTTTCTGTGCTTCCTAAGTGCATCTGTTTTGCTTCCATAGTGCATCAGCCATGCATCCAGTAGTTTTGTGCATTGCATCTTGTTGATCTCGTGCCTTGTGTGTTTGTGTTGAGTAGAGCCGGAAGCTGAGTACGAGTACGAGAACGAGGTTACTACCGAGGTTGAGAACGAGGAGCTCTCTTACGATCCCATCGACAACTCTTCAGGCAAGATGACCGAACCCCGATAACATTACTATCTTTGCCTATTGCTAGAAGTATCGCTCTATAGTTTTACCTCGATGCCCATGTTTTCCTGTCAGCCTTCTATTGTAACCATGAACCTGTCTAACCACCCTACCTATGCAAACCATTGATTGGATATACGTAGGCTTCGCTCAGCCCCTCTTATAGCATTGTTAGTTGCAGGAGAAGATTGAAGATTCTGCTTCTTGTTGAAGCTTGTTGGGGTTATCACACTATATTATTATTAAATGAAATCATCTATATATTGGTAATGGGTGGAAGGCTAAGCCTTTTGCTTGGTGTTTTGTTCCACTCATGCCGCCTTAGGAACCGTATAAACCGGTGTTATGTTCCTTGATTATGCATTCCTCACACGGTTGGGGTTATGGGACCCCCTCGATAAACCTCTAAGTGCTAAGTCTTTTCCAGCAAGTCCCAACATTGGTACTCCATTTGCCTAAATAACTAAAACTTGCATAGGGACTAGCTATCCCTTTTATATTTAATCAACGGCCCCGGGCCAGTGCTCCACATGAGTGTTGGTCCGAACTGGGGGTCCAGCGGGGCCGCCTTGGGGAAACCCGAGGTATCTGGCATTCACCTATAGCATCACCCATCCGGTAGTGACCTGAGACTAGATACGCGCGGCTATTGTCAGGGTGTCGGCACGCTGGGAGGATTTGCTGGATTAGCCTTACCTTAGTCGGAGTATCTTGAGCACGGGATTCCGAGGATACTCGGGCCTTCCCACCTTGGAGTTGCGACTCCGCGGATCGTGGGCTTGTCATGGGCCAAGTTGGAACACCCCTGCAAGGTTATGAACTTTCGAAAGCTGTGCCCGCGGTTATGTGGCAGATGGGAGCTTGTTAATATCCGGTTGTAGAAAACTTGACACCATGTTCCAATACACTACCAGCGTGAGTACCGTGACGGTCATTTTCCGAAAGGGATTCGGGAAGTGAACACGGTGGGGTTATGTTTGACTTGCTAGTTAGGATCACTTCGTGATCATCTCTCGTTCGAGGCACTTCTCTTCTCGCTCTCTTTAAGGTAAGCTAGGCTAGTGCTGCTGCAGACTCTTGTTCTTTCTTCAGCCTTGTTCCACACACAAGGCTTGGATAGTCGTGTTACCCGGGAACGGGATTGCTGAGTCCTCTGTGGCTCACAGTTACTTCAACACACCAGATGCAGGTACGATGGTGAGCTACACAGGCGATGGCACTGAGCTAGACTGGGAGTACGACGAGGAGCGTTGCCGTTACTATGTGAACTATCCGGTTGATCAGTAGAGCTTCTACTAGGATTTGATCTAGACCCGTGGCTTAATGTTATGTTTGGTATCTTTCATTTGGATCTTACCCTTAGATGGGATGTGATGTTTATTTGAATGATGTTTGGACATGTAATGTATTTGTGTGACGTGGCGAGTGTAAGCCAACTATCTTTTCAGCTTTCATCCCTATTTTTACATGAGATGTGCAAAGGTACCAAACTTGCGATCATTCCAGAATGGGCTTATATCTTTAAGTCGTGCCTCGACACGTAGGAGATATAGTCCCATCCTGGGCATTACACTATGCCGATGAGATCTCGGATCTCTCGAATGCTCTTGAGAAAGAGTGTGGTCATCGTTTGGCTCTTGAGGTGTCACACAAAGATGATCATGCTAAACTAAGAAAAGATCTTGATCATGCTTTAGTTGTCTCTCGTGTGCTCAGTTCCGAGAAGGCAAAGCTTGTGGTTGACCATGCTAGACTCAAGGAGGAGTTTGTTACACTTGACAAGGCTCACAAGGTCTTGAAGAGTGTACATACTAGCCTCAAAGAGTCTCATGATCAACTTCAAGTTTCGCTAACCAAGGAGAAAGCTACCTTTCCTCGCATGGTTTTAATTGATAATGCAATTGCTCCTCATCTCTTTTCATTCTGGTGAGGACTCCTGACGGCTACTCTTGCCTCTTCTACTTTCAAAAATTGCACCAATTTTTTTTAGGAATCTCGCGAGTATTGTTGGATTGTTTCGATGTCTTTGTGACGAGAATATTGTTCTCGATGCCTCCTGACATTAGGGGTTGTGGCAGTGTCCCGGGTAGTTGAGCTTCGGGGTATTGTCGTCACAAACATATCGCGGCAGTACTAGAATACTTAAGACGGCCGACATCGAAAACTCTCCTATACGGTCAGTGGCAAGATAACCCCGACATCACCCAGTACTGGGGAGGTAGTTCGGGAGTATTGCCATAGCTTTGTATAGTGGATGTTTTTCGAAGGTCCGAGGTAGACGGTTTCCGAGAAAGACTGGTTATGTGTTGAAGGATGGATACAGCTGGATGTAGGATTAGAGTTGGGTGCGCGATGCTTCCCCTATATCCCCAACACCTGATTGCATAACTGGAAACTTTCAGAAATTAATAGGTGGGTTCATCCACTACATCGTAGGCATTCTTCCAACGAATGCAGGTTACGGAGTTTGGGGTTCTACATTGAGTGAAGTGGTATTATGGCCGATGTTCCGATCGGGAGTTGCATCTTAAAGGGTCCTTGGCTATGCTGATCCGGGGATTGCAAAACCCTTTCGTAACACGTTCCATAAGCTTTCAGCACAAAGATGTCGAACGAAGCTCCTATCTTGTGTTTGTTACATCTGTACCTTGTTGTTTTTCTTATTTACCTTTTGTCTCCCAGTGGCTTCTCGTGAAGATTGTTGTTATCATTAAACTGAGAATTTCATTCGTTCCTCTTGTTCGAATGATTCTTGTGAAGACTATGTTGCATTTCTATCCGTTGTTTCAGCTTATGTCTTCTTTCAATCAATTGCTGATTGGTGGTCATCTATTTCAGGATGGCTCCGAAAAGGGTTCCCAACGCTAACCCAGAGGGTGAAGAGGTTCCAGATCGTCCTCCTTCCCCTCCTCCTCCGTCTGAGCCCTGGAGAGCAATTATGCAAACTACGAACCAGAACACCCAAATGCTTATGCAGATGATGCAGCAGAAGCAAGCAAATCAAGCAAATCAGGGTGCTCCAGGGAAACAGGGCAATCTCTTCAACCAGCAGCACCATGCTATGCTCTACCAGTTCTTGGCCAATCAACCAAAGGCTTTTAGTTACTGTGTCGACCCTCTCGATGCTGAAGATTGGATAACTGATATCAAGAAGCATTTTGAGTGCAGCAACGTAAGGCCTGAGGACTATGTGAAGTTTGCAGCCTTCCAACTCAAGGACCAAGCAGCTGATTGGTGGCAGTAGTACAAAGACTCCAGAGAAGGGCGTGTGATCTCTTGGGATGATTTCTGCAAGGACTTTCGCTCTCACCACATTCCAACAAGTGTCATCGAGGGTATGCGTGAGAAATTCCGCAACCTGAAGCAAGGCTCTATGACTGTCTACCAGTATAATGTCAAGTTCCAAAACCTTGCCCGCTATGCCAAGCAAGACATCCCAGATGCCAAGAGCAATATCTATCAGTTCCGCGGTGGTCTGAAGGATGAACTTCAACTTGCTCTCACCTTGTTCGAGCCTGATGAGTTTGACAAATTCTATAACCTGGCACTTAAGCAAGAGGCAGCCCAGCTCAAGATGGAAGCTTCCAAAAAGAGGATCCGAGATGCCGTTCACTCCTCCTCATCTTCTCAAGTGGTCGCGAAGCAACAGAAGTTTTGGCTTCCACCTCCTCCTGTGATCCGAGCTCCCTACAACAACAACAACAACAACAAGAACTCTGGTGGCCGTGGTTTCTCCCACCCACCCAACCCAAGCAACCAGTCAAAGTTTCAGTCTCAAGGTTCCAATTCAAGTGCTCCTCACTACCGTCCTGTCTCAGAAGTGGTCTGCAACAAGTGTGGCAAGAAGGGTCACTATGCTAACAAGTGCCCCAACCCGAAGCGCCTTCCGCCTCCTCCACCTGTCAGTACAGCTATTGTCAAGCATGATCCGAAGGTTGCAAGAGTGAACCTGATGAGTGCAGCTCAAGCAGAAAACTCTTCTGATGTGATCATTGGTAACCTTTCAGTGAACTCTTTCCCTGCAAAAGTGTTGTTTGATTCAGGTGCATCATGTTCTTTCTTGTCTCAACCATTTGCATCCAAGCACAATTTTGACATCAAAAGTCTGCCAAGGGAGTTATCAGTTATTTCTCCGGGGAGACGAATGCATTCCAGTATATATGCTCCGGATGTTTCTATTTGCATGGGTGATTATCGATTTCTGGCCTCTCCGGTGGTTCTCGGCAATTCCGACATTGACCTCATCCTCGGGATGGATTGGCTTTCTCAGCATGATGCTCACATTGACTGTGCACAGAAGGAAGTCAAGATTACTCATTCCGATGATGATGTGATTATCTTCGCCTCTCGGGATAACACAATCAGGCTTTTCTCTCTCAATGACAAGGGCGAGATGAATGTCATATCTCAAATTCCGGTGGTTAACGAATACGAAGACGTCTTTCCTGAAGAACTTCCAGGCATGCCTCCACACCGTTAAGTGGAATTCGTCATTGAACTCGAGCCTGGTACTGAGCCAGCATGCCAGCGTCCGTACAAGCTCTCTCCTAAAGAGTTGAAGGAGTTGAAGAAACAGCTTGATGAACAAGAGCGTATGGGTCTCATCAGGCCTAGTACGTCTCCTTGGGGTTGTGGTGTCTTATTTGTCAAGAAGAAGGATGGCACGGAGCGCCTTTGCGTCGATTACCGGCCATTGAACAAGAAGACAATAAAGAACAAGTATCCGCTCCCCAACATCAATGAACTGTTCGAGCAGCTCAAAGGAGCTAAAGTGTTCTCAAAGCTCGATCTCCGAATGGGCTATCACCAGATTCGCATTCGAGAAGAAGATATCCCCAAGACTGCCTTCAGAACGAGCTACGGCTCCTATGAGTATACAGTCATGTCCTTTGGTCTCGCCAATGCTCCATCTACCTTCTCGAGAATGATGCACTACATTTTCAACCCCTACACCGGCGAGTTTGTGGTTGTGTATCTGGATGACATTTTGGTTTTCTCCAAAAACGAAGAGGATCACGAAAAGCACCTCCGTCTGGTTCTCGACAGACTCCGTGAACATAAGTTCTATGCCAAGTTCTCCAAGTGCGAATTTTGGCTCGATAAGGTCTTATATCTGGGCCATATCATCTCCGCTGACGGTATTGCGGTAAACCCCGAGAAAGTTGAAGCAATTGTCAACTGGGAACCTCCTCAGAACGTCAAGCAACTCCGAAGCTTCCTTGGTCTTGCCAGCTATTGCAGAAGGTTCGTTGAGAACTTCTCCAAGATTGCCAAGCCTCTTTCCAACTTGCTGTAGAAGAATGTCAAGTACTACTGGTCTCCAGATTGTGAAGTGGCATTCAAAACTCTCAAAGAAAAGCTCGTCTCTGCTCCAGTTCTTACTCCTCCATATGAGTCCAAGCCCTACGAAGTATTCCGTGATGCTTCTCTTCAAGGACTTGGTGGTGTGCTAATGCAGGACAAGAGAATTCTGGCATACACTTCTCGTCAACTGAAGCCAAGTGAGAAGAACTACCCCACACATGATCTTGAACTAGCAGCTGTGGTACATGCTTTGATTACGTGGAGACACCTTCTGTTGGGCACAAAAGTCGACATCTTCACCGATCACAAGAGCTTGAAGTACATCTTCACACAGCCGAATCTGAACTTCCGCCAGACTCGTTGGGTCGAAATGATCCAAGAGTATGATCCAAGCATCGAATACACTCCTGGCAAGGCGAATGTGATTGCAGATGCTTTGAGCAGAAAGGCATATTGCAACAGCCTTCTTATCAAGCCGTTCCAGCCTGAGCTTTGTGAAGCATTCAGGAAGCTCAACCTCCAAGTTGTTCCGCAAGGTTTTCTTGCAAATCTTCAAGTTGCTCCTACCTTGGAAGATCAGATCCGTGAGGCCCAACTTAGTGATGCTATGGTGCAGAAAGTGAAACATGGTATTGCAAAGGGTACTCCAAAATACAAGTGCTATCGCGTTGATGAGAGAGATACCTTGTTCTTTGAGGACAGACTTGTGGTTCCCAAAGGCGATCTCAGGAAGCTCATAATGGACGAAGCACATGATTCCCTCCTTTCGATTCATCCTGGCAGTTCCAAGATGTACCAAGACCTCAAGAAATCTTACCGGTGGACTCGCATGAAAAAGGGAGATTGCCCAATTCGTGAACGAATGTGATGTCTGCAGGAGAGTGAAGGCAGAGCATCAACGTCCAGCCGGTCTTCTCCAACCTCTTCCTATTCCCGAGTGGAAATTCGACCACATTGAAATGGATTTCGTCACTGGCTTTCCTAAGTCCAAGAGAGGGAATGATTCTATCTTTGTGGTGATTGACAAGCTTACCAAAGTCGCTCACTTCCTTCCAGTCAAAGAATCCATCAATGCAGCTCAACTGGCAGAGTTGTACACTTCCAGAATTGTGTGCTTACATGGCATCCCTCAAGTTATCTCCTCAGACCGCGGAAGTTTGTTCACTTCTAAGTTCTGGGACTCCTTTCAGTCTGCCATGGGCACTAAGATTCGTTTCAGCACTGCATTTCACCCTCAGACTAGTGGTCAAGTCGAGAGAGTGAATCAGATTCTAGAAGACATGCTCAGAGCCTGTGTCATATCTTTTGGCATGAAATGGGAAGATTGCCTTCCATTTGCCGAGTTCTCTTACAACAACAGCTTCCAAGCAAGTGCCGGCAAAGCTCCGTTTGAAATCCTCTATGGCAGAAAGTGTCGTACCCCTCTCAACTGGTCCGAGACAGGTGAACGTCAACTTCTTGGCAATGACTTGATCTCAGAAGCCGAAGATATGTGCAAAGTCATACGTGAGAATCTCAAGACCGCTCAGTCGCGTCAGAAGATCTACTATGACGGCAAGCATCGTGATTTGGCCTTCAACATTGGGGATCATGTCTATCTCCGTGTTTCTCCTATGAAAGGCACCCAAAGATTCGGTATCAAAGGAAAGCTTGCTCCTAGATACGTCGGGCCTTTCAAGATCCTTGGCAAAAGTGGCGATCTAGCCTATCAACTTGAGCTCCCCTCCAACTTCGCCAATGTTCATGATGTGTTTCATGTGTCTCAACTCCGCAAGTGCTTCAAGACACCTGAACGCACCATTCCGTTTGAGGAGATTGATCTTCAACAAGACTTGTCTTACCGAGAGCATCACGTTGCTATTCTCGAAGAAACCGAGCGCAAGACCCGCAACAAGTCCATCAAATTCTTGAAAGTCAAGTGGTCACACCATACCGACCGAGAAGCTACGTGGGAACGAGAAGATCACCTTCGTTCCGAGTACCCTTCCTTCTTCCAGTCCTAGATCTCGGGACGAGATCTTTTTGTAGTAGAGGAGAGTTGTAATGCCCCGGATGTAATGCTTTCCCTTTTGGGCAATATATATATATATCTTTTGCTTCATCAATTCCATTCCGGGTTCTTTGTCTTTTCGGGTTTTCGTCGTTTTGTCGTGTTGCGTGTCTGCATTCATTCATATCATGTAGTCATGTGCATCGCATTGCATTTGTGTTGTTGTTTGCATCCGGTCCCACTCGTTCCTTTCCGTTGTCCGTTTCAAGTTCCGGAGCTCCCTCACATGTCCGTGGCATCCTAGGCCTACTTTTGTGTTTGGCCGTGTAACGTTTCCGGTTTGGCGTGAGACTTGTCGTGTGTTGTTGTTTTGGTGTGTGTAACCCGCCTGTCAAATCTCGTCGCGTTTGGAGCTCGTTTGCTACTCCAACAGTTATTCTTGTGGGCTGAAACTACCTCCACTTTGAGGCCCAAGACACCCCTCTATCAGCCCACCAAACCAACCCAAACCCCTCCCTTCATCTAGGCCATCCAATTGTGATCGCGTGGCCGAAAACCTCACCTCATTTGGGCAACCCTAGCTCCTTGTGCCTATATAAACGTCCATCTCCCCCAATTTTCGCATATGAAACCCTAATGCTTCCACAGTTCGCCGCCGGTGCTTCCACCGTTGAATCCCGGTGCTTCCACCGTTGAGCCGCCGTGCTTCCGACGTCCCAGAAAATCGTGCTTCCGAAGTTGTCGCCGTGCTTCCGAAGGCCGCCGGCCATGCTTCCGTCCGACGCGCGGACCCGCGTCGCCTTCTCCTACCTCCCGCAGCCGCCCTTCTTCCCCGCGCCGCCGCCGCCGGATTCCTCGCCGGAGGAGCTCGCCGCCGCCGCTAGGAGCTCCTCCCGCGCCGCCTCCTCGCCACCCGCCGGCCGGCTCCGCCCTCCGCCGCCCGGCCCCCGCCGCCTTTTCGGCCACCCCGCCGGCCAGGTCTTCGGCCAGGCCGCCGCCGGCCGCCTCCCTCCCGCCGGCCCCTGGCCGCGTCGGGGCCGCCGCCGCCGCTCGAGGACGGGGGAGCGATCCCCTCGATCGGATCGGCTCCCCGTCGCCTCGCCAGCCATAGCGGGCCGAGGCCCGTTAGCGCCCAGATCCGCAGCCCGTTAGCGATCCGTCCCGGTCCGCGCCGCCCGTTGACTCCGTTTGACCCGAGGTGTTTTTTTTCTGCTAAGTCCTGGTATTTTAAGTTTCTGATGGAGTTTTGTTTTGAGGATAACTTTTTGTGTGTTGGTCCGATTTAGGCAAATGATATGTCAAAATGATCGTGGAGACTTGTACTATGTTTTGTTCCATTGTGCCATGCATGTTTGAGGTCATCTAGATGTCTTAATCTTCATGAGAAGAGTGCTACTTGTTATAAACTGCTGTTTGTAGTTGTTTTCATGCCATCTTTGCAATGTGATAACTTGGTGCATGTTTATCCAAATGAGGCAAATGATATGTCCACATGTTCATCATGAAATGCTCTACATGTTGGTTGCTTTATCTTGCATGATAGATTTCATCGTGCCATGTTTATCACCTTTGCAAAGTGCTATGTGGCTGTTATGTCGTTAAACTTGTTACGAGATGCCTCGTTGAGGAGCTCGTTGTTATTGATGTGGTTGTCCCCTTGATGCATGCTTAGAGGTTTTGGGTTCACCATCATGTGCACTTTGCTGTGGTCCTTACCACTTGTCTTGATATGCTCTGAGGTGACTTAAACTTGCTCTCAAAGATGCCATGATGAAACTGTTGTTTAACACTTAGTGAAATTTCACCAAGTCTGGAATCTGTTATTTTCAGATGCCATGTTTGCTTGTTGTTCTAGGCAAATCCATGCTAGTTTTGGGGTGACTCTTGATGATTCCTTGTTGTATAAGTTGTTGGCTATCCATTCATGCTCTCACATGCTTATTTCGGTGGTTGTAGCATATTTAACTTTTGCTCCCAAGTTGCAACAAATTACTGCTGTCAGGTTTTTGTTGTCAAGTTCCATATGTCATAGCTTGTTGCTATTGATCCATGGCTCCTTTGGAGATGCTCCAATGGAATTGTTTGCTATAGGATATGTCTAGTTTATGTCCATGCTCATTGCCATGATGTTTGAGTGATGTAGACTATTTATCTCTTGCTCCGAAGTTGCTATGTGGCTGTTTATTTCAGCTTGTGCATGTTTATTGTTTCGGGTGTAACTTTTAGCCCGTTGCTCCGTTTTGAGCAAGTCCTATATGTAACTTGTGTGTTTTTGCATTTAGATTCATATTATCCTATTGTTATCATGTTTTTAAGTATTTTGCTTGAATGCACATTGCCATGCTCCTTGTGCTGTAACACTGTGCTTCCTATTTAGACTTTCTGTGCTTCCTAAGTGCATCTGTTTTGCTTCCATAGTGCATCAGCCATGCATCCAGTAGTTTTGTGCATTGCATCTTGTTGATTTCGTGCCTTGTGTGTTTATGTTGAGTAGAGCCGAAAGCTGAGTACGAGTACGAGAACGAGGTTACTACCGAGGTTGAGAACGAGGAGCTCTCTTACGATCCCATCGACAACTCTTCAGGCAAGATGACCGAACCCCGATAACATTACTATCTTTGCCTATTGCTAGAAGTATCGCTCTATAGTTTTACCTCGATGCCCATGTTTTCCTGTCAGCCTCCTATTGTAACCATGAACCTGTCTAACCACCCTACCTATGCAAACCATTGATTGGCTATATGTAGGCTTCGCTCAGCCCCTCTTATAGCATTGTTAGTTGCAGGAGAAGATTGAAGATTCTGCTTCTTGTTGAAGCTTGTTGGGGTTATCACACTATATTATTATTAAATGAAATCATCTATATATTGGTAATGGGTGGAAGGCTAAGCCTTTTGCTTGGTGTTTTGTTCCACTCATGCCGCCTTAGGAACTGTATAAACCGGTGTTATGTTCCTTGATTATGCGTTCCTCACATGGTTGGGGTTATGGGACCCCCTCGATAAACCGCTAAGTGCTAAGTCTTTTCCAGCAAGTCCCAACATTGGTACTCCATTTGCCTAAATAACTAAAACTTGCTTAGGGACTAGCTATCCCTTTTATATTTAATCAACAACCCCGGGCCGGTGCTCCACATGAGTGTTGGTCCGAACTGGGGGTCCTGCGGGGCCGCCTTGGGGAAACCCGAGGTATCTGGCATTCACCTGTAGCATCACCCATCCGATCGTGGCCTGAGACTAGATACGCGCGGCTATTGTCAGGGTGTCGGCACGCCGGGAGGATTTGCTGGATTAGCTTTACCTTAGTCGGAGTATCTTGAGCACGGGATTCCGAGGATACTCGGGCCTTCCCACCTTGGAGTTGCGACTCTACGGATCGTGGGCTTGTCATGGGCCAAGTTGGAACACCCCTGCAGGGTTATGAACTTTCGAAAGTCGTGCCCGCGGTTATGTGGCAGATGGGAGCTTGTTAATATCCGGTTGTAGAAAACTTGACACCATGTTCCAATACACTACCAGCGTGAGTACCGTGACGGTCATTTTTTGAAAGGGATTCGGGAAGTGCACACGGTGGGGTTATGTTTGACTTGCTAGTTAGGATCACTTCGTGATCATCTCTCGTCCGAGGCACTTCTCTTCTCGCTCTCTTTAACGTAAGCTAGGCTAGTGCTGCTGCAGACTCTTGTTCTTTCCTCAGCCTTGTTCCACACCCAAGGCTTGGATAGTCGTGTTACCCGGGAATGGGATTGCTGAGTCCTCTGTGGCTCACAGTTACTTCAACACACCAGATGCAGGTACGATGGTGAGCTACACAGGCGATGGCACTGAGCTAGACTGGGAGTACGACGAGGAGCGTAGCCGTTACTATGTGAACTATCCGGTTTATCAGTAGAGCTTCTACTAGGATTCGATCTAGACCCGTGGCTTAATGTTATGTTTGGTATCTTTCATTTGGATCTTACCCTTAGATGGGATGTGATGTTTATTTGAATGATGTTTGGACATGTAATGTATTTGTGTGACGTGGCGAGTGTAAGCCAACTATCTTTTCAGCTTTCATCCCTATTTTTACATGAGATGTGCAAAGGTACCAAACTTGCGATCATTCCAGAATGGGCTTATATCTTTAAGTCGTGCCTCGACACGTAGGAGATATAGTCCCATCCTGGGCATTACACTATGCCGATGAGATCTCGGATCTCTCGAATGCTCTTGAGAAAGAGTGTGGTCATCATTTGGCTCTTGAGGTGTCACACAAAGATGATCATGCTAAACTAAGAAAAGATCTTGATCATGCTTTAGTTGTCTCTCGTGTGCTCAGTTCCGAGAAGGCAAAGCTTGTGGTTGACCATGCTAGACTCAAGGAGGAGTTTGTTACACTTGACAAGGCTCACAAGGTCTTGAAGAGTGTACATACTAGCCTCAAAGAGTCCCATGATCAACTTCAAGTTTCGCTAACCAAGGAGAAAGCTACCTTTCCTCGCATGGTTTTAATTGATAATGCAAATGCTACTAACCCATGTTGCGAGCATGTGCATCTTGTTGAAGAGAATGCCAAGTTGAAGAAGCAACTTGAGAAAGGCCTTGTGTCGTGTATACAAGGTGAGAAGAACCTCAACGAGCTTTTGAGCAATCAAAAGGAAGTTGCGGCGAAAGAAGGAATTGGGTTTGCTCCCAAGCCCAAGAAGAAGAAGAAAGACAAGGCCAAACAACCTCTTCCTCTCAAGCAAACCTTTGTAAAATAAGTAGAGGGTGCTCCTAAGAAGAAGAACATTGTGGAGAATGTTGTTGTCAAGAAGAACACTGCCACGCCATCCACCAAAGCCGGTGACTTTAACCCTTCTTATGTTCTATGTCGTGCTAGTGATGGACATGTTTTTGCTAAATTTGTTGGTTCTTTTTATGAGCACATTGAATGGTCTATTTGGGTTCCTAAGACCCTTGTGACTAACCTCAAAGGACCCATTACAAAATGGGTACCTAAATCCAAGCATTGATCTCTTGTAGGAGTTTGCTTCCGGTGAGGGATCATGGTTGCTCGATAGTGGAGCTACAAATCATATGACCAGAAGCAAAGACTTGGTGGTGGACGTGCACCAAGGTTTATCTATGGCCACCAACGTCGAATGGGGTGATGCTTCATCTTCTAAGGTATTGGGGCTTGGCAAGGTTGTTGTTTCTCATGATCTAACGATCGAGAAAGTCATGCTTGTTGTGTCCCTTGCATACAATTTACTTTCCGTTCGTAAACTTGCACTCATGGGCTTTGCCACTTTCTTTGATATTGACACCGTGGCCCTCTTATGGAGCAAGACTCTTAAAGTAGCCTATGTTGGGCATGTCAAAAACGGTCTCTATGTGGTTAACTTCTCGGAGCAACCCACTAAGACTGCGACTTGCTTAATGGCTAAAGTTGATGTGGGTTGGCTTTGGCATCGCCGGCTAGCCCATGTCAATATGAGATCTTTGCAAAGTATTCTCAAGGGGGACCACGTCCTTGGACTAACAAATGTTAGCTTTGCCAAAGATCGCGCTTGAAGTGCCTCTATTGAAGGAAAGTTACATGAGAAGGCTCACCCTCCCACGACTATCATCTACTCAAAAAGACCTTTAGAGCTCCTTCACATCGATCTCTTTGGGCCTCCATCCTTTGATAGTCTTGGGGGTAGAAAGTATTGCTTGGTGATTGTAGATTATTATTCAAGATACACTTGGGTATACTTATTCAAGAAGAAGAGTGAGACCCAGCAGACCGTCATTAACTTTGCAAATGAAGCTCAACGTCAACATGATGCAAAGATCTTGATGATTCAAAGTGACAACGGATCCGAGTTCAAGAACTACACCTTGGATGAGTTTCCTAGTGATGAGGGGATCAAACATCAATATGCCGCACCCTATACCCCTCAAAAAATGGTGTAGCAGAGAGAAAGAACCGAACTTTGATGGACGCAGCTAGAACCATGATGGCGGAGTTCAAGTCTCCGTACAACTTTTGGGGCGAAGCCATCAACACGCTTGTCATGCTTCCAATCGGCTCTATCTCCGCAAAGGCTTGAACAAGACTCGATATGAAATACTTACCGGTAACAATCCCGATCTCAAGTACTTCTGGGTGTTCGGTTGTAAGTGTTGCATCCTCAAGAAAGGTGCTCGTTTGTCTAAATTTGAAGCTAGATCTCATGAGGGCATATTTGTTGGTTATGCTGCAAACTCTCATGCTTACTGTGTCCTCAACAAGTCCAATGTACTCATTGAGGAGACGTGTAACGTAGAGTTTGATAAGAATAACGGCTCCCAAGTGGAGCAAAGTGGTACTTGTGATGTAGGTGATGAAATTCCTCCCCAAGCCATAAGAAGAATGCGTGTTGGTTATATCCTACCCATTGAGGAACCCCTTGTCGCCGAAGGAGAAGGGCAATGTTCCACTCAAGTGTAACCTTCACCAACCCAAGACCCACACGCTTCTGAAGAACAAAGTGAAGGCCCTCAATCAGATGAACAAGGGCAAGTGCAAGATCAACCACAAGATGGTGGTGAGCCACCAAGTGGTGCACAAGGCCAGGTTCCCTCTGCAGAGCATGTTCAAGATCAAGAGGAAGCTCAAGATCAAGATCAATCTCATGACAACGCTCAAGATGATCAACTCATAGCTCCCCAATTATCTCTTGAAGAACAATTGGAGCATCATGCTGCCAAAGTTGCTTCCAGGCTCGCTTCTAGAGAGCATCATATGGAAAACATCCTTGGAAGCATCACAAAGGGGGTAAGCACTTGTAGACAATTAGCAAACTATTGTGCTCATCAAGCTTTTGTCTCTTGTGTTGAACCTCAAAAGGTCTATGAGGCGCTCGAAGACCCCGATTGGCTTAATGCCATGCATGAAGAACTCCATAACTTCGAGCGCAACAAAGTGTGGCGTTTGGTGCCAAGACCTAAGGAGAACCATAATGTCATTGGAACCAAGTGGATCTTTAAGAACAAGCAAGATTCTCACGGAATTGTCATTCGCAACAAGGCGCGTTTGGCGGCTCAAGGCTACTCCCAAGTCGAGGGTATCGACTATGGTGAAACCTTTGCCCCCGTTGCTCGCCTTGATCTATTCGTTTGTTGCTTGCATATGCTTCTCATCATAACTTTAAATTGCAACAAATGGATGTGAAAATTGCATTTCTTAACGGTCCTATTAATGAGTTGGTGTATGTCAAACAACCATAGGGGTTTGAGGATCCTAAGTTTCCCGATCACGTGTATCAACTCAATAATGCGCTCTATGGCCTTAAACAAGCCCCACATGCGTGGTATGAGCATCTTACTGAGTTGTTGCAAGATCGTGGGTTTGAAATTGGGAAATCGACCCCACTCTTTTTACTAAGAAGATCAAAGGGGAGTTGTTTGTATGCCAACTATATGTTGAAGATATTATCTTTGGTTCACCTAACAAAGCTTTCAATGATGAGTTTGCCGCACTCATGACCGCACAATTTGAGATGTCCATGATGGGCGAGTTGAAGTTCTTCCTAGGGTTCGAGATCAAACAAAGAAGAGAAGGAATCTTCATCAAACAAGCCAAATACACTCAAGATATGCTCAAGAGGTTCGATCTAAGTGATGTCAAGCCGGCTACTACTCCAATGCCTACCAAGTGCCAACTTGACATTGATCCCAATGATAAAGCTGTGGATCAAAAGGTATATCGTTCTATGATTGGATCCTTACTTTACCTTTGTGCATCTAGATCGGATATCATGTTGAGTGTGGGAATGTGTGCACGGTTTCAAGCCTCACCTAAGGAAAGTCACTTTGTGGCAGTCAAGCGAATCTTTCGATATTTGGCTCATACCCCAAACTTTGGCTTATGGTACCCAAGAGGAGCAAACTTCAACCTTGTAGGTTTCTCAGATTCGGATTGGGCGGGAAAGAAAGTGGATAGGAAGTCCACTTCCGGAGGGTGCCAATTCCTTGGATGCTCTTTGGTGAGTTTGTCGTCCAAGAAGCAAAGCTGTGTGTCTCTCTCTTCCACTAAAGCAGAGTATGTGGCGGCCGGCAGTTGTTGTGCACAACTTTTATGGATGAGGCAAACTTTAAAGGATTACGGTGTCAATTGTGACAAAGTGCATCTTTGGTGTGAAAGTGCCATCAAGATTTCTCTCAACCCGGTGCAACACTTCAAGACGAAGCATATTGAGATTCGGTATCGCTTCATCCGGGATCATATTCGGCGAGGAGAAATAGAACTTCATTATGTCAACACTCATGATAACCTTGCAGATATCTTCACGAAGCCATTGGATGAAGCAAGATTTCGCGAGTTAAGGCATGAGCTAAATATCATAGATTTGAGCAATGTGGATTGAAGTTGTGCACACCCCCCACTCACACCATGGTATCGTGTTTAGATGTAGGCATGGAAATAGGGGGAGCATTGTTCTCTCAATGAACTCTCCCCCACCCATTATGCACAAATTGATCATATCTTCCACATTCAACATGTTTGTTTGTACAAATGTGCTTCAAAGATGAGTAGTGGTCATGGGCTCAAGGTTAAAATCTTCGCGGTGCCATACCACTTCACTCAAACATAGGTGGCCTCGGCCACTGCCATCTCTCTCAAGAGATGTGTGTTTCTTGTCCTGTTTCTCGTCTTTGTGTGTGTTGTTGTGTTTTTGTTGTTTCCTCTGTTCTCCTATGTATTTCTTCTCGTTGCTGTGTTTTTCTCGCTGGGAGGCTCTTGGGAGCAAAATATCAGTTTCCGAGACACCTTTCCTGAGTTGGGCGGTACTACTGCTCGAGTGCATGGTACTACCGCTTATTAAACTAAGCGGTACTACCGCCCGCTCGAAGCGGTACTACCGCTTATTAAACTAAGCGGTACTACCGCCCGCTCGAAGCGGTACTACCGCTGGAGCGCGAGGCTGGGGGTTAAGTGGGGGGGGGGGTCGGGAAGTTTTTCTTCCCACACCCATTCACCCCCGTCTCTCCTCTTCCTCTCCAATGAAGCACCAGCGACAATGTCGCCGGTGGGGTGACTTCTCCGGGCGGTGGTTCACCTTTTCCTTCAGTGGGATCGGTCCCCACCCCTCCTCAAGCCGTGGATGCCCCCGTTTCTCTCTGGTTTCCTTTTTTAGATCTAGGTTCTTAGGGGCAATGGGCATGCATCCCTTGATTTTTGGCCAAATCAAGGCTTGAGTAGGATGGAGAACTCCTCTATACTGCTAGGATTGAACTTTGATAGGGCTATTTTTGTTCTTTGCCTCTCCGGTAGTACCGGATCTAACATGGCGTGGGGGAACTGTCGTTCCTCCGCTCTGAGTGGTACTACCGCCTCTCATATGTGGTACTACCGCTGAGAGCGGTACTACCGCTCCCCATATGCGGTACTACCGCTGCAAACGGTACTACTGCTTCCCATATGCAGTAGTACCGCGGAGAGGCCATCCTCCAACATATTCCTACCAAAGTTTGATTCTGTTTTGCTCTTGTCTCGTGTCTTATGCTTGTTCGTTCTCTGTGTCTCTTGTGTGTGTGTGTTTGTCTTCAGGAGATGACCCAATGGAACACCCTGCTCGTCGCGTCAACCCCGGGCGCGCCAGTTCAAAGCGCTATCGTACCTCTGAGGCAGCAGGCGGGTTTGCTGGTGGTTCTGTAGGGGCTCCGTCGTCAAGTGCTCCTCCTCGGTCACAACAGTCGTTCAAGAGCATTGCAAAGAAGCCATCTAAGAAGGCCAATACCATCACGGAGATGTCCAACAAGGAGTTCTGGGAGAGGCGTCGACGCAATCCCTATGAATTTGAGCAAGAGCCCGCCCTTGTCAACCGGCCGTTCTGGAACAAGTTTCAATATGCAACTTACTTTGATGTGATCAAGGCTAACAAGAATCTCTATGTCGATGTGCGCTCAATTGATATTGCTCATCTGGAGAAGGACATAGAGTACTTTGGAGAAGCCCTGGAGATGTGCAACCAGCTGAACATTGTCAACATCATAACATTCAACAAGGACTTTGATGCTGATCTGGTGTCTCAGTTCTATGCCACCGTTCACCTTAGCACTGATGCAGAAAGGACTTTGACGTGGATGACTAATGGCAGGCGTCTGGCGGTTAAGTGGAAAGCTTTCATAAAACTTCTTGGTGTTGAAGATCTTGGTCTGGAGAGTTCGGTCGGTTTTCGACCTCATCACAATGCTACCTCCACTCACAAGCAGAATCTGTGGCCATACTGTACTAAGAAGGTCAACCCTGAGACTCTGAAGGAGACATATGAGCTGCATGTGTTTCTATACATCCTTCACCGCATTTTTAGGGAGACTCTTTTTCCTCGCATTGGGAACCAGGATATGGTCCACTCTTACCTTGTGGATATGCTTCTGTTCTGCCAGCACCAGAAGGAACAGAACACTGGAGATACATTGGATATCTCTCATGTCATGTAGTCTGAACTGTTGTCTGCCATCTCAGAGCGTAAGTGTCTCATCTATGCTCCATACATCATGCTCCTCATTGAGAAGGCGTGGGAGCACACTTACGAGGGGTACGCCCTACAGACTGGCGAGTTGGTCTCTCACGAGGTCAAGAGACTTAGGAGGAAGGATCTCTGGAACACTTCGGTTACTCAGCCTAACATCCCGGCTGGTGATGATGATCCTGAGGCACAGGCCGACCAGGATGATGATGATGATGATGATTATATGCCATCTGGAGCTGAGCCATCTTGGGCCAAGAAGCTAAAGAAGAAGATGAAGAAGTTGTTCTGCATGGAGTCCCACGGTCAGTACATGGCCCATGTCGCTGAGAAGAAGTCCAGGACTCATCACAAAGAGCTTATGCGTCAGCTTGGTGCCACAGTTACTAGCTGATCTGAGGGCAAGATCACTGATGAGGACGACTGGATTCGTCAGCACTGTCACTGGACTGATTCTGACCCCGAGCAGCCCCCAGCCGATGACAGAGGTGCAGATGACCCTGCAGTGGTGTGATGACGTTGTGTCTTTATCTGCCCCTTTTCGGTGTCTTGATGCCAAAGGGGGAGAGGTGATTTGCGTTTTTGTGTCTCTGTGTCTCGTGTGTTTAAGTGCTTTGCTTTTCGTTCTGGTTTGGTGTGTTCGTGAGAGCTACTTTGTGTGAGACCTTTGCTTTCTTATTTGTTTTGAGTACTCTAGTATGTGCTGCTTAATTCATGCTCTATCCTATTGCACCTACTTGGTTACTTACTTATGTCTCCTCATTGATTAGATGTTATCGGACTATAAAAGAAAGGGGGGCATTGATCCTAGAGTGTGTGCCTAGCATTCCACAAGCAACTTCCTATTAGGCACACATCTAGGGGGAGCTCCTCTATATTTTGTAGTCAGTGGAGTTTACTTACTCCTCATATGTTATTACATTATGTGCAAATCATGTGTTGTCATCAATCCAACAAAAAGGAGGAGATTGTAAGGGCATGTCCCTCCCTTGGTGGTTTTGGTGATTGATGACAATACGTTTGAGGACTAATGTGCCAAGTATTTCACATACGAATCCAGAGGCACGAGACGATTATCTACCCTCCAAGTTATCAGCACAAGACGTGTTGTCATGCTAGGCTTTTGTTTTGGTGGACTTGAGTCGTAGGAGACACCGTACTATCAAGGGGGGTCCGCATTGGAAAGGCCAGGGTGGAATCATCACGTACACTCATTTTTGCACCCTCTTCATCTCCATTTCTCTAGCCTCTTCACTTCCTTTCGTGGGCGCGGTAGTACCATAGACAGGGCGGTAGTACCGCGAATACGGTCTAAGCAGTAGTACCGCTGCGGAGGCGCGGTAGTACCGATCATGCCTATACGCAGCAGTACCACCGTGGCTACCCTCCACCTTCGCGTCAATTCGGGACGAACTTTTCTCGTGTCGGGTTCTATGGTGGTAGCAACAGTAGTAGCACCGGTAGTACTTCTGCCACCACCGCGGCTACTACCGCTCCTTTCCTGTGAACCTCGTCCCTAACATAGGGCGGTAGTACCGCTGGCTCCAGCGGTAGTACCACTTTGTGCGGGCTGAGAAGAGTGTAATGGTTCACTCTTCCCCTCCACTATATAAAGTGTTCTTCCTCCTCTAGAACACTCACCTCTTCTCCCCCAAGCTCCATCGTTGCTCCAAAAGCTTATTTCCGCCCGATCTCTCTCCCTAGCCAATCAAACTTGTTGATTTTCTAGGAATTGGTTGAGAAGGCCTAGATCTACACTTCCACCAAGAGAAATTTGATTCCCCCCACTAATCCCTTGCGGATCTTGTTACTCTTGGGTGTTTGAGCACCCTCGACGGTTGAGGTCACCTCGGAGCCATATCCATTGTGGTGAAGCTCCGTGGTTTCGTTGGGAGCCTCCAATTCAGTTGTGGAGAGAGCCCCAACCTTGTTTGTAAAGGTTCGGTCGCCGCTTTCAAGGGCACCAATAGTGGAATCACGGCATCTCGCATTGTGTGAGGGCGTGAGGAGAATACGGTGGCCCTAGTGGCTTCTTCGGGAGCATTGTGCCTCCACACCGCGCCAACGAAGACGTGCTTCCCCTCAAAGGGAAGGACCTTCGGTAACACATCCTCATCTTCACCGGCTCCACTTTTGGTTATCTCTATCCTTTACTTGTGCAAGCTTTAGTGTGTTAGTATCTTGTGCTTGCTTGCTTACTTATCCTTGTTGCATCATATAGGTTGCTCACCTAGTTGCATATCTAGACAACCTATTTTGTTCCTAAGTTTAAATTGGTCAAGAAAAGCTAAACTTGTTAGTTGCCTATTCACCCCCACCCCCCTCTAGTCAACCATATCGATCCTTTCAATGTGTTGTGATCCGGCAACCCCGAAGTGACAATAGTCGGGACCACTCCCGGTGATGACCGTAGTTTGAGGAGTTCATGTATTCACTATGTGTTAATGCTTTGGTTTGGTAATCTATTAAGAGGAGGCCTTAATATCCCTTAGTTTCCATTAGGACCCCGCTGCCACGGGAGGGTAGGACAAAAGATGGCATGCAAGGTCTTTTCCATAAGCATGTATGACTATATTCGGAATACATGCGTACATTACATAGATGAACTGGAGCTAGTTTTGTGTCACCCTAGGTTATAACTATTACATGAGGAATCGCATCCAACATAATTCTCCATCACCGATCCAATGCCTACGAGCTTTTCACATATTGCTTGTTGCTTATTTACTTTTCTGCTGCTGCTATTACAAAAACTACAAAAACACTACCGTTACTTTTAATGCTATTACCACTATTTCCATATTACTTTGCTACTAAATTACCTTGCTGTAGAGACTAAGTTTCGAGGTGTGGTTGAATTGGCAACTCAGTTGCTAATACTTAAGAGTATTCTTTGGCTCCCCTTTTGCCGAATCAATAAATTTGGGTTGAATACTTTACCCTCGAAAACTGTTGCGATCCCCTACACTTGTGGGTTATCAATGCCCCGGCATCCCAAGCCATTATCTAAAAGAGAAGCAAGCAACTAAGTTTGGGGATGCCCCCGAGTGGCATCCCCTCTTTCTTCTAACAACCATCGGTATTTTACTCGAAACTATATTTTTATTCGTCACATGATATGTGTTTTGCTTGGAGCGTCATTTATGATATGAGTCTTTGCTTGTTTTGTTTTGCTTTTTAAGTTATCAATCCTTGCTGTACACACCTATTAGAGAGAGCCAAAATTATGCCATGACTTGTTAGAATAGCTCTCTATGCTTCACTTAAATTTTTATGAGCTATGGATTTGCTCTAGTGCTTCACTTATATCTTTTTGAGCATGGTGTGCTTTAGTATTTTTGAAGAAATACTCTCTTGCTTCACTTAGATTTATTTGAGAGTTAATAATTTTTAAGAAATTATCTCTTGCTTCACTTAAATTATTTTGAGAGAAAGAAAGAAAGAAAAATATGCTCATGATCTTCACTTATATTTGTTTGAGCTTATCAAAAGCAATACATGAAAATTAGTTCCAAAGTGATAGATATCCAAGAAGGATATAATAAAAACTTTCATGAAGATCATTGGACAAAATAAACTTGATTCCTTGTAATAGTTTTGAGACATGATGATATGATATGTGAGTCATGTTAATGAGTAATTATGCTTTAGTAATAATATTATTGTTAAAGTTTGTGATTCCTTATGCAAGCACGAAAGTCAGTAATCATGCAATAAAATTATATCCTACTTGTGGTGCATTATTCGGTGTTATTTATGCTCAATGCTTGCTTATGAGATTATTCCTTTCATGGTTGGTCGCTTCCCAGTCTTTTGCTATCCTTCATTTTGCACTAAGTATGATCACTACTTGTGCATCCAAAATCCTTTATCCCGGTTTTGCCACATGATTCCACCATACCTACCTATATGCGGTATTCCCTTGCTGTTCTAAGCAAATTTGTATGTGCCATCTCTAATTTTCAAAATAAATTTCCCTTTTGTGTGCATGTATCGCTTACGAGGCGGTGAGGGGTGGCCAATATTTTCCATGCTAGATGTGTTATTTTCACGATGAGTGTTTATTCACTTGTCATTGCACGAGAGTAAGGCAAAGGTATTAGGGATGCCCAGTCCCGAAATGAAAATCAAATTTCCTTTATGTTGTCAAATAATAAATTCCTTGGAGAGTGTTGGTATGGAAGGCAACCGTGGATTTGGCTAGCCATGGCTTGTGAAATTTTGGTGGAAAACGAATAAACTTTATTTTATGTTTGGGAACCGCCTATGATATATCTAGCATGGAAAGTGTTGGGAACCTTAAGTCATTTTTGTTGGTGGGAAAAGTATGCCTCCCAAAATAGTTTTATCTCTCAATTTAAGTTTTGAGCTCTGGCACCTCTACAAATCCCTACTTCCCTCTGTGAAGGGCCTTTATTTTACTTATGCAATTTTTATTTTTGAATTTGAGTCTCCATCTTCTCTTATAAAGCACCAACTAGGAAACACTATGATCGTACTTGAGCATTGGGCGTAACTAATATGCGAATGTGTTTCATGAATGAATCAATGGTTGAGCATGATGGGCTAGGGATAACTTATTTTAGCATTGATATTTTGAAAGACATGGTTGCTTGTTGATATGTTTGAGTATTTAAATCTCATGTCAAAACTAAACTATTGCTTTGAACCATATAAAAGTCCAAATGTCCTTGCTGTAAAGAAAATATTATGATATGCCATGATAGGCAGCATTCCACATCAAAAATTATGTTTTTATCATTTACCTACTCGAGGACGAGCATGAATTAAGCTTGTGGATGCTGATACGTCTCCAACATATCTATAATTGTTTTTTGTTTCATGTTGTTATATTATCATTCTTGGATGTTTTATAATCATTTTATAGTCATATTATATCATTTTTTGGTACTAACCTATTGATATAGTGCCAAGTGCCAGCTGTTGTTTTCTGCATGTTTTTTTACATCGCAACAAATCAATATCAAACGGGGTCCAATCACCGCAAAACTTTTTGGAGATTTTTTATGGGCCAGAAGACACCCAATGGGCCAGAGTTGCACCTGGGGGGTGCCCCGAGGGGGGCACAACCCACCAAGGCACACCAGGCCCCCCTGGAGCGCCCAGGTGGGTTGTGGCCACCTTAGTGGCATCCCGCACCGCCTCTTTGCTCTATTAATACTCAAATATTCTAGAAACCCTAGAGGAGTCGACGGAATTCTATTCCAGTTGCCGCAAAGTCCAGAACCACCAGATCCAATCTAGACACCATCACGGAGGGGTTCACCATCTCCATTGGTGCCTCTCCGATGATGCATGAGTAGTTCCTTGTAGACCTTCGGGTCCGTAGTTAGTAGCTAGATGGCTTCCTCTTTCTCTCTTTTGATTATGAATACATTGGTCTCTTGGATATCCATATGATGTAACTCTTTTGCGGTGTGTTTGTTGGGATCCGATGAACTTTGAGTTTATGATCAGATCTATCTTTTTATATCCATGAAAGTTATTTGAGTCTTCTTTGATCGCTTATATGCATGATTTCTTCTAGCCTTGTATTTCTTCTCCGATAGTTGGGTTTTGTTTGGCCAACTTGATCTATTTATCTTGCAATGGGATGAGGTGCTTTGTAGTGGGTTCGATCTTATGGTGCTTGATCCCAGTGATAAAAAGTGAACTGACACATATGTATCATTGCTACTAAGGATAAAATGATGGGGTCTATTACTACATAAATAGATCTTGTCTACATCATGTCATCATTCTTATTGCATTACTCCATTTCTCCATGAACTTAATACACTAGATGCATGTTGGATAGCGGTTGATGTGTGGAGTAATAGTAGTAGATGCAGGCAGGAGTCGGTCTACTAATCTTGGACGTGATGCCTATATAATGATTATTGCCTGGATATCGTCATGATTATTTGAAGTTATATCAATTGCCTAACAATAATTGTTTTCCCAACGTTTGCTATTTTCTCGAGAGAAGCCACTAGTGAAATCTACGGCCCCCGGGTCTCTTTGTCATAGTATTTGCCTTTGCGATCTATTTTCCTTTGCTTTTATTTAGATCTATTAAACCAAAACCCCCAAAATACCTTTTTGCAATTTATCTTATTTGGCTTTTGATCTATCAATATTTACAACTCTATCACGTCTGTTACCCGAAAGGGATTGACAACCCCTTTTACACGTCGGGTTGCGAGTATTTGTTATTTCTGTGCAGGTGTTGTTTATGTTCGGTTGCTTGGTTCTCCTATTGGTTCGATGACCTTGGTATCATCACTGAGGGAAATACCTACCGCTATTGTACTGCATCATCACTTCCTCTTTGGGGAAATACCGACGTAGTTCTAGAAGACTTCAGGGGCGTCGGGGTGGTGGTGGTCGGCGGCGGCGAGGTCGATGGGGGTCAGCGGCGGGGCCGGCGGGCACGAGTATGGCGGGCACGGGGGTGCTGTGGGTGAGGTGAGGGAGAGAGAGGGGTGGGGCGCGGGGCCAGCCGTTTTTAGTTAGGTTTAATTTATTTGTCGTTTGCTACCAGACGACAAAGAGCGTAGCTAGTGGGGTGGGGCCGGGGGAAATGGCCGTTAGCCTGGCTATTCTTTTTGTCGTCTGCTAGCAGACGGCAAGGAAAGTGGCCGTTAGGTGGTTCTCGTTAGTGGGCCACCCTCCCTCTTTGCTGTCTGCTAGCAGACAACAAAACTTCTATGTCGTCTGCTAGCAGACCGCACAGAGCTGGTTGATGGTAAACATTGTCTTTGCTGTCAGCTCTTTCTTTGCAGTCAGCTTTTTTTAAGCAGATGGCAAAGACCTTTGCCGTCGGCTAGCAGACAGCAAAGATCCTGATTCCAGTAGTGAAGCCTTAACTTAAGCTCATCTTCACCTGCACATTATCATGATGTGGACCGCAAGCTTCAAAGCATATAACCTTCGGCTTTTCATCTTTCACTTGGACACCTCGAACCCGATTACCATCACCACTTGATGTCATCCACACATAGGCTACTTGAAATCTTTCCTTTAGATATATAAAGCACATAGCATGGGTTAGTGCACAAAATGCAATTCACAATTGCTTACCATACCACTAGATCACTTGATCCCACGTGGTACATAGTTTGCACTTGTGAGTTGACCATCTAGATACAATCCTCGAGCTTCATCTTGGTCAACCAACATATTTACTTCAAGCTCTATATTAGTTTCTTGAAAGCCATAATGAACTCTCACTTCCCTTCATTGCTTCAAGAAGAGATCACCAAAGACTCTTTCATGGCCATATCAAGTTTCACTATGAGTATCATATTGGTCATCATTTGCTCTTCTAAAAACTCCATCATAATCTCTTGAGAGGCCCAATGAATTCTTCACTCTAGTTGCTTGCTTCAAGACTTGATCAACCGAGACCCAACACATGAGCTTGCCATGATCTTGTCTTGGAACCATAACTTGAGTTCTTCTATTTAATTATTCTCTCAAGCCCTTGATCCTTAAAACCCCAAATATGTTAATCTTTGGGATCTTCCAATGAACTCCACTTTGAATTTGGTTGGACATGGAAATCAATCTTGACGGATTCAATAGAAGTCCCCGAAGACCAACTTGAAACCTCAATGAAAATGGGATCTCGAGAGCCAAAAACCTAGGCCCTGTTACACAGGGTATCCAGAGAGTTGACACTCGACTCGTGCGCACGATACAAGCCCATGAGCATGGGGTATCCAGAGAAGGATACCACGAGGACTTCTTCAGATACTTTGATGGCATTATTCACAAAACAACCCAATGCACTTCAAGCATCACTATGGAACATATCTTCATATAAGATTCAATACATTTGATGCTCCATAGGAATTGTCATTTAATACCAAGCTTAGAGCAAATTCATCTTCATCCTTGATTCCATCCAATATCCTCGAGGCACCATCTATGGACAAAACCTTCAAATATATCTCAATGAAAACATTAGTCCATAGAGATTGTCATTAATTACCAAAACCACACTTAGGGGCTACATGCCATTTCACACACTTTGTCACACATTTTTGTCAAGCTTGCATAAGATTAGTTCAATGAAATGAGAGTCACAAGTTGGCAAGCCTAACGGAATCTTACCATAGTTTTTGTTTGTATTTGATGTGGGGCCCTAATACGGCAAAAAGCATCTTGCCTAAGGTGTGGCTTGAACTAAACAACATTCTAAGTTGGTCAAACTTGCCTAACCTCAAGTGTGGCAATCCAAAGCAAATTTAGGAGTGAAGTTTGAAATAAACCTTATGGTTGTAGATGCCATCGCAAATGAACCCTCACGTCCAAGTCCCGGAAGTCGGTCCCCAACCTCTCTGATACCGATTGTTATCTCTCTTAATCTGGGTTGAAGACATGATTTGTTAACGTGGCATGGTTCGAGGGTAGGATTGGAAATTAATGATGCCACGTGTGTTGGGGTGATCTTTTCTTTTTATATCTGATGCTGGTGGGGATCGAACCAAGGGTTCTTATGATAGAGACTCAGAGAGAGGGAGGCTGGTGATTTGACAGAGGCGAGGGCGATTTCATCGTCATCGTCGACTGCTTCATCCCGTTCATGTGACAGAGGGACTCAATGGAGAGTGGATGTAGTTAGGCCGCCGGTGCCCTATCAGGAGCAGTCGTTGGCCTACGAGCCAGTGGTTTACTACAACCGCTACGGGCCGAAGGCGCCGCGGTGGATATCATGGAGTCCGGCGAACCCTGGAAGGAGATATTATGCATGCGCTGAAGCTCGGGTAAGCTTGATTTGACATCTTCCATGTTCCTCTGCTCGGTGTTCTATTTGTTGCCTTTTTGTCTGAAAGAAATTATGTTAATTGAATAACACGGTTTCATCGAGTGGTATGACATTACTACATCTCCATTTCTTCGTGGATTGTTGTGAGGTCTTCACGATAGGGTATGGAAGCTAGAGAATTTTGTTGCTGCATTAGGTGAAGGAGATGATGGTGCTTTTAGTGTGGAACTCCAGAAGAAAAATGAAGAAAATGAAGTGGCAAGCGCTGGAGCCTTAGTTTGTAACAAATGTGTTAGTAAAAACATGTTATTTTATGGCATCATGTTATTTCTCTCTAGTTTATCTGTAGGGATGATCTTATCTTAGTTTATGTGGTTGTGAGGTAATGTACTAAATTTAAATCCTAGATCTTAACAAAATGTGTAATGGATATTCAGTTTGCAAATTTGGACATAACAACAAAAATTGTCATTTGTGTGAAATTAAATTCAGTTTGGAACTTTGTAATATGCAATGTATTTGAAGTGTCACTTTTCAGCAACAATAGGAATTGTTGACAATATAGCAAGAAGAAGAACATGAACTATTTCCACTTCATTTTGGACAGCACACACATATATGATATTTTTTGCCAAAAACCATATAATATAGATCATGCTATTTTTGACAGTACTTAGCATAGCACATAATAACAAGTTCACATGGACATAGACATCCAAAATAACATCGGTTCACTAGTTCACTACTACCATAGCAAATTATAACCAGTTCAAAGGACCACACATATGCAAAATAACATCAGTTCAGTACTTTTGAGTAGTTCCGAGAACTTCGGTAGTTCCCAGAAGCTGTGAAATAAGTTGAGAAGCCCCATGTGGCTCTCCCTCTCTTTGCTCCTCTGCCTCTCCCAATAGATGTACTCCCTCCAGGTGCATCATTTGCAGCTGTGGCTATCCGTCTCTTTGCTCCTCTGCCTCTCCCATCAGATGTACTCCCTCCAGGTGCATCATTTCCAGATGTGTGTCTTGCAACTATAGGAGGTTTGAAGCTTGATGTTCTTGGCTGGGAGCTAGAAGGAGCAGCAAATTATGAATTTGCAGCAGGTGCAGAAGATCTAGCAGCATCTACCATGGCTTTGGAGGCATCAGTCTCTGCTTGCTGCAAACAGAAAGAACAACAAGATTAAGTGCATATTGCTGCAAGTAGTACTCCTAATTATAGTGCATTTACATTATTTACCTATGTGGCCCTTTTTTCCCCAAAACTTTTTTTGTACTTCATGATCTCTATGCTTCTTTCTCCAATTGGCATAAATGTGCCTAGCACACATCATGTGTTGTGCCCTAGGCAAGTAATCCCTCGTGCTATTAATTAATCCCTACAAAAAAGGCATATATGAATTAATAAAAGCATGTTTGGATGAATAAAGGCATGTTTGAATTAATAGAAGCATCTTTGAATTAACAGTAGCATATATGAATTAATAGAAGCATATATAAGTTAATAAAAGGCATATATGAATTAACAGCGGCATGTTTCAACCCCGACCCTCACCTTGTCGACAACCCCTACCCTAAACTTGTAGACAACCCCTACCCTCACCTTGTCGACAATCCCTACCCTAAAATAGCATTGCAACAACAACAAATATAACAATTGCAACAAGTAATAAATATAACAGTTGGAACAACAACACATATAACAATTGCCGTAGCAACAAATAACAAAGCATACAACTTGAATCATATAAACAATGCTTACCTTTTGCTGGTCAAATATGAAAACCCACCTAGCTTCTTGATCATTTATGTCCAAATCCTTGATTAGTAGCCCAATAAACCACATCCATGTTTCTGTAGTCTCCTTTTCAACAACTTCCCAAGCTACATGGTACATTTAGTTGTTTGCATCCCTAGCAGTTGCAACAAGTAATTCACCTTGGTATGCTCCTTTGAAAAGCGCCCATCTAGCGCAATAAATTTCCTACACCCAGCTTTAAACCCTTGCATCAAAGCATTGTAGAAAACATAGAACAACTGGAAAACATTCACTTTCATTTCTGTTGGGTCCAAGCAAACAACTACTATACTTCCAGGGTTACTCCTAAGCAACTCTAGCTGGTAGTCAAATATTTTTGTGTACTCACTCTTCATACCAGACAAAAGCTTATCCATAACAATCTTTTTTGCTATCTTACACTTGGAAGTGGATACATCAGCAAACATATCTTGCAATACAATGGCTTTAACACTATCAATCTCCCACATCGGATTGGCCAGAATGAAATGCTCATATTTTTCTGCTAGTACCTTTGCAGAAACAAGCCTATTTTCCATGTTCTGTGCATAGTGATGCTCTTCCTCATATGTTATTTTATTGAAACCTGAGCACCTGCTTGTTTTTGCTCCATACACAAGCCATGGACAGCCAGGCCATGCACATTTGGCTCTAACCCTGGTCTCCCCATATTTCACAAATCTGATGCTTCTTTTTGTAGCAAAATCATATCTCTTAACAGATTTCACAAACTGATTTTTGCTCCTGTAAACCATCCCCAAACTGAAATGTGGAATATCAGTTTTAGAGTTGTAACATCCCAAATTTTCAATTTGGAATATTATACATAGGTCATCTTGCGTATCATATTTTTATTTGCATTTGTGTGGTGATCCTCGAAATTCTAAGCAACTCAAGGACCCACGGAGAGAGTTGGGGATTTCACCGTTTTCATATTTGAATTTTCTCAAATATCGAAACGAGGATCATTTTGGTTTTAATTGTTTTTCTCTCCGAAAATATTTCACATTAAAATATATGAGCGGAGATATATGACTTCTCCAACATAAATGAAATATTGGAGGAAAAATATTAAAATCAAATATTTTATTTTATTTGGATTTTATTGCAATTTTATTCGATTTAGGAAAAATACACGTTTTTCAAAATTGCATTTAGGTCCGGGAAAAATATTCACTTTGTCCTAAATATTATTAGAGGATGGTGAAAATTTATTTCGGAAGTTTTCGACTTCGTTTAGTATTTCTTTTGTTTGTTTATCTGCGTCAGGACTATTTAAAAAAAAGACAAACTGACCTACGGGTCGTAACCGACCCGGGCTCTGCCGGGCCGGCTTTATAAGCCGAAGCCAGCACAGCCCGAGCCCCCCCC
>LR738715.1:211741474-211801682 GCA_902687465.1 Secale cereale
CCGTAACCCTAGCACCGTCGTCGCCGCCTCGCGCCGCCGTGTCGTGTCGCCGCCGCACCTCACCGCCGCGCCACCCCGCCGCCCCGCCGCCGCGCCACTGTCGCACCACCACCGCGTCGTCTCACTGGAGCCACCGCCATAGTTCGCCGGAGCCGCCGCCAATTTTTTCGGTTTAGGTAAACCCTAGATCAGTTCGTTTTTTTAGATTAGATCATTTTTTCGGTTTAGTTATTTAGAGGACGTTCGTCCGTTCGTTCGTTTTAACGAACGCTTTTCGTTTTTTAGTTACAGACAGTGAACGTTTGTTCGTTAGCCTGATCGTCTCGTTTTCTTTTTGAGGGTTTTTCTGTGATTATTTTCGATCGTGATTTCTGCCCTGATCTTTGTTTTAGTATAACTTTTCGCTCGTTAGTCGGAATCAGGTGAAACTAGCGCCTAGATCTTCGCCTCAAAGCCCTCTTTCTGTTTAACCAACTTGAACAAGATTTTGGTACTTTAAAATTTTGAATTTAGTAAACGGATCTTGTTTCTTTCGTGGTTTGAGTTTCGTTGCTCCGTTTGATTTGATTCTTTTTGCAAACCGGAGTTCTTCAGTTGAACTTTTTGGTTAGATCTTCTTATTTGAGATTTACCCGTGCATCTTTGCTTGATTGCTTATGTATGCTATTGTTTGTTTGCGATAGAATTTCCGGAGTGCGAAACGTAGTCCCTAGGTTTTGCGAATCGTCAGCAAGGCAAGTAACACATTGATCATACCCTTTATTACCCATTGTTTATGCATTAGTTCAACCCTCACACATTGCATGAGTAGGATCTCTTAACATGTGGGTCTCAGAAGTAGATTGAGGTAGAACCTATTACCTGTTTTATTATTCAAACCCCTGAGAGTTACTTCTACGTTATGCTTAGGTTGTCATGCTATGCTCGTAGATGTGGATTGGGTTTGAGAGTATCCATGACAGATGTGAGATTGTTAATTAATGGTTCAACTTAAGGTGGCTACTTTAATACACATCTCGGTGGATTGGTTGCAGGGCACCTGGAGAATCCTGTGTTATCCTAGGAAATCCCGGAGGAACCGTGTGATTATCCTATGGGATGCCACCCAGGCTCAAAGGGATCATAAGACTATTAATGCTAGAAACTTCCGTGTGCAGCCACAATGCCATTATGGGCTCTGGCATAGTTGAGTATGTTGTGTGAGCTCTTTCAGTGATGGACTAGCAGATGTAGGGGAAAGTAGGTGTACCGGTCCACCCGGGGTAAAGAGTAAATGCTTCTGAAAGACTGTGTCTCGGTCATCTATTTCTCAAACACCATGCAGTGCGAGAAAACCAACGGAGCAGATCGAGTCTTGTGGGGAAAAGTGCGCAAACCTCTACAGAGTGTACAAACTAATCATGATTAGCCGTGTCCCCGGTTATGGACATCTTGAATATCTGGTACTTGAATTATTGGATTGATCTCATCACTCTAAAACTAATTTGTTGGGTTAATAAAGATGGTTTTAATTGGGATTGAGTTGGAGGAACCTTCTCAATGATATTTCAACTACCATGATAGTTAAAATAAATTTTATTCCTTTGTTGTAGGGAAAAATTGGCTTTATGCAAAAACTTTTAACCTTAGAGCCTCCACCAGCCATATATGCATATAGTGTTAGTGTTTATCTGTTACTTGCTAGACTGTGTTATCTTGGCAGCATATTCCATGTGCTGACCCATTTTGGGCTGCAACATATCGTGTTGCAAACTTTTTAGAAGAAGAGTAAGGTGCGCTAGGTGGTTTGTCATGCACTCAGGTATGCTGTTGGAGTTGATGGACTCACTTTATCTTCCATGCCTTCCGCTGTTATTGTGTTAGATGGCCTTATGCCATATATTTTGTAATAAGTTCTCTTTTGAGACATTCAATGTAATAAGTGTGTGATTGCCACTCTGTTATAAATCCTTCAAGTACTCTGTGTGTCAGCATTACCGATCCAGGGATGACACAGAGCACAGACACTTCGGTCCATTCGGATCATGGTCGCTACAAGATGGTATCAGAGCACACGCTAAATGTAGGACATGACCACTAAGATGAGCCATAGGTCACTCCTCTACTCATTTTTTACTCCTCTCCATTTTCTACTCCTTAGGATGGTGGACTCAAGGAACAAGTTCACCCAACCGGATCAAGACGCACCTTTTGGACGACACTTGAAGGAAGTCACTAGGTACCTGAACATTGGAATACCAAGCTTCACTGGTACGTACACTGCCACTTTACCAGAAGAGGAGCGATGGAATATTCAAGTTCAAATTCATGGGAGGACATTCATGCTAGTCACTGAGCCCTTAGAGTTTTCCTTTGATGCACCAACCTGGATCCTAGGTAAGAGTATGGCCGCCCACATTGCTATGGGACGAATTGGAGAAGTCTACAAACAGGAGCTGAAGGACACTATCTACCAGATATGCGGGCGCCGAGATGAGCAATGGGATATGATCAACACCCGGAAGGACAGGTCCATTGCAGCTTTCATCCAAGAGTTAAACCAACACATTCGTAGACAGGAGCACCAGATGTGCGTAGGCATGGTAGGCTTGAAGAAGGCGTTAACCAGGAACATGAATCTAGAAGAGGAACTCAAGTCTTCACGTGACGGATATGAGGAGGAAATCGCAATACTTGTGGAGAAGAATGAGGACTTGACAAGGAAGCTAGGAGTATTCATGGGAGACCCCGCGCCAGGAGGAGAAGACGACGAACCCAAGGAGATTCATTCTGAAGAGTACATCATCATCAACAACACCGACTCAGACCATGATGACAGTGATGATGACTATGAAGACGAAGCTGGAGCATATATCATGGAATCTTCCACCGATCAAAATTTCTAGATGACGACCATATGAATAGTAGTTTTCCCCCATATAGTAGAAGTCCGGGCACTTTTGTAACGTTAGTTCTAGACCTTTTGTATGCCCTTGTTTGAAGTTGATTGGTGTGATATGATTGTGTTTGTCTCATGTGCATATGGGTAGTGAATTTTCCCCCTATAACTCATTCTATTCTAATCTCTTCCCTCTGAACCCATCAGATGCCTCCGAGACGTGAGCCCAGATTTGAGTTTCCCCCTGAGCTCACCCAGTTGATCCAGCAGCAGAACACTTTGATGCAACTTCTTGTCTAGAACAGAACAATCAGAACAACAACAATAACAACAACCCTCCACCACCACCACAAGTGGACAACCTAGCCCGTTTTCTGAGGTTGCAGCCACCTGTGTTTTCCAGCAGCGTCGAGCCAATAGTTGCTGATGACTGGCTACGCAAGATTGGAAGGGAGTTGACCATCGCAGGTTGCATAGATGCTGAGAAGGTGTGTTTTGCCGAACATCAATTGGATGGACCAGCAGCCTCATGGTGGGAGAATTACACAACCACTTTACCTATAGCCAATGTTGAAGGAAATATGCCCTAGAGGCAATAATAAAGATGTTATTTATATTTCCTTATATCATGATAAATGTCTTTTATTCATGCTAGAATTGTATTAACCGGAAACTTAGTACATGTGTGAATACATAGATAAAACAGTATGTCCCTAGTATGCCTCTACTAGACTAGCTCATTGATCAAAGATGGTTATGTTTCCTAGCCATAGACATGAGTTGTCATTTGATCAACGGGATCACATCATTAGGAGAATGATGTGATGGACAAGACCCATCCGTTAGCATAGCACTATGATCGTTTAGTTTTACTGCTATTGCTTTCTTCATGACTTATACATGTTCCTATGACTATGAGATTATGCAACTCCCGAATACCGTAGGAACACCTTGTGTGCTATCAAATGTCACAACGTAACTGGGTGATCATAAAGATGCTCTACAGGTGTCTCCGAAAGTATTTGTGGTGTTGGCATAGATCAAGATTAGGATTTGTCACTCCGAGTGTCGGAGAGGTATCTCTGGGCCCTCTCGGTAACACACATCACAATAAGCCTTGCAAGCAAAAGACTAATGAGTTAGTCACGAGATGATGTGCTACGGAACGAGTAAAGAGACTTGCCGGTAACGAGATTGAACTAGGTATAGAGATACCGACGATCGAATCTCGGGCAAGTAACATACCGTTTGACAAAAGGAACAACGTATGTTGTTATGCGGTTCTGACCGATAAAAGATCTTCGTAGAATATGTAGGAGCCAATATGAACATCCAGGTTCCGCTATTGGTTATTGACCGGAGAGGAGTCTCGGTCATGTCTACATAGTTCACGAACCCGTAGGGTCCGCACGCTTAACGTTTGATGACGATCGGTATTATGAGTTTATGAGTATTGATGTACCGAAGGTAGTTCGGAGTCCCGGATGAGATCACGGACATGACGAGGAGTCTCGGAATGTCCGAGACATAAAGATTGATATATTGGACGACTATATTCGGACACCGGAAGTGTTCCGGAAAAGTTTCGGATTTATCGGGAATGCCGGAGGGGGTTACCGGAACCCCCTACGAGAGGGGATGGTCCATAGTGGGCCTAAAGGGAAAGAGAGAGGCAGCCCATAGGGCTGGCCGGCACCCCCACCTAGGGTTCCTAGTTGGACTAGGAATGGGGGGGCGCCACCTCTCCTATTCTTTTCCCTCTTCCTTCTTTTGGTGAATCCTACTAGGAATAGGATTGCAATCCTATTCCTAGTAGGAGTCCACTCCCTAGCCGCACCAGGAAGGGCTGGCCGGCCTCCCTCCCTTGCTCCTTTATATACGGGGGCAGGGGGGCACCCAAAGACACACAAGTTGAATTGTTTTAGCCGTGTGCGGTGCCCCCCTCCACAGAATCACACCTCGGTCATACCGTCGCGGAGCTTAGGCGAAGCCCTGCGCCGGTGAACACATCATATCCGTCACCACGCCGTCGTGCTGACGAAACTCTCCCGTGAAGCTCAACTGGATCAAGAGCTCGTGGGACGTCATCAAGCTGAACGTGTGCTGAACGCGGAGGTGCCGTACGTTCGGTGCTTGATCGGTTGGATCGTGAAGAAGTTCGACAACATCAACCGCATCACCTGACGCTTCCGCTCCCGGTCTACGAGGGTACGTAGACACACTCTTCCCTCTCGTTGCTATGCATCTGGTAGATAGATCTTGCGTGATCGTAGGAAAATTTTAAAATACTACGTTCCCCAACAGTGGCATCATGAGCCAGGTCTATGCGTAGATGATATGCACGAGTAGAACACAATGAGTTGTGGGCGATACTAGTCATACTGCTTACCAGCATGTCATACTTTGCTTCGGCGGTATTGTGAGATGAAGCGGCCCGGACCGACATTACGCGTACGCTTACGCGAGACTGGTTTCACCATTACGAGCACTCGTTGCTTAAAGGTGACCGGCGGGTGTCTGTCTCTCTCACTTTAGCTGAATCAAGTGTGGCTACGCCCGGTCCTTGTGAAGGTTAAAACAGCACATACTTGACGAAACATCGTTGTGGTTTTGTATGCGTAGGTAAGAACGGTTCTTGCTAAAGCCCGTAGCAGCCACGTAAAACTTGCAACAACAAAGTAGAGGACGTCTAACTTGTTTTTGTAGGGCATGTTGTGATGTGATATGGTCAAGACATGATGAGTTATACGGTTTTTGTATGAGATGATCATGTTTTGTGAGGGTGATCATGACGGTGCTTTGGAGATGGAGATCAAAAGCACAAGATGATGATGGCCATATCATGTCACATATTTGATTGCATGTGATGTTTATCTTATTATGCTTCTTATTTTGCTTAGAACGATGGTAGCATTATAAGATGATCCCTTACTAAATTTCAAGGTATAAGTGTTCTCCCTGAGTATGCACCATTGCGAAAGTTCGTCGTGCCGAGACACCACGTGATGATCGGGTGTGATAAGCTCTACGTTCAAATACAATGGGTGTAAGCCAGTTTTGCACACGCAGAATACTCGGGTTAAACTTGACGAGCCTAGCATATGCAGATATGGCCTCGGAACACTGGAGACCGAAAGGTCGAGCGTGAATCATATAGTAGATATGATCAGCATAAGATGTTCACCATTGAAACTACTCCATCTCACGTGATGATCGGACATGGTTTAGTTGATTTGGATCACGTGATCATTTAGATGACCGGAGGGATGTCTATCTAAGTGGGAGTTCTTAAGTAATATGATTAAATTGAACTTTAATTTATCATGAACTTAGTCCTGGTAGTATTAGCATATCTATGTTGTAGATCAATAGCTCGCGATGTTGCTCCCCGTTTATTTTTCATATGTTCCTAGAGAAAACCAAGTTGAAAGATGTTAGTAGCAATGATGCGGAATTGTTCCGTGATCTGAGGATTATCCTCATTGCTGCACAGAAGAATTATGTCCTTGATGCATCGCTAGGTGACAGACCTATTGCAGGAGCAGATGTAGACGTTATGAACGTTTTGACAAAAGCTCGATATGATGACTACTTGATAGTTTAAGTGCACCATGCTTTACGGCTTAGAACCGGGACTTCAAAAACGTTTTGAACGCCACAGAGCATATAAGATGTTCCAAGAGTTGAAATTAGTATTTCATACTCATGCCCGTGTCGAGAGGTATAAGACCTCTGACAGTACTTTGCCTACAAGATGGAGGAGAATAGCTCAACCAGTGAGCATGTGCTCAGATTGTCTGGGTACTACAATTACTTGAATCAAGTGGGAGTTATTCTTCCAGATAAAATAGTAATTGACAAAGTTCTCCAGTCACTATCACCAAGTTAGTAGAACTTCGTGATGAACTATAATATGCAAGGAATGACGAAGGTAATTCCCGAGCTCTTCGCGATCCTGAAATCGGCGAAGGTAGAAATCAAGAAAGAGCATCAAGTGTTGATGGTTAATAAGACCACTTGTTTCAAGTAAAGGGCAAAGGGATAGAAGGGGAACTTCAAAAGGAATGACAAGCAAGCTGTCACACCCGTGAAGAAACCCAAAGCTAAACTCAAGCCTGAAACAAGCGCTTCTACTGCAAAGGAAATGGTCACTAGAAGTGGAACTGCCCTAGATATTTGGTGGATAAGAAGGATGGCAAAGTGAACAAAGGTATATTTGATATACAGATTATTGATGAGTATTTTACTAGTGTTCATAGCAACCCCTCGGTATTTGATATTGGTTCAGTTGCTAAAAAGTAGTAACTCGAAGTGGGAGTTGCATAATGAACATAAACTAGTTAAAGGATGAAGTGACGATGTGTATTGGAAGCAGTTCCAAGATTGATATGATCATCATCGCACACTCCCTATACTTTCGGGATTAGTGTTGAGCCTAAATAAGTGTTATTTAGTGTTTGTGTTGAGCATGAATATGATTTGATCATGTTTATTGCAATACGGTTATTCATGTAAGTTAGAGAATAATTGTTGTTCTGTCTACATGAATAAAACCTTCTATGGTCATACACCCAATGAAAATGGTTTGTTGGATCTCGATCGTGTGATACACATATTCATAATATTGAAGCCAAAAGATGCAAGGTTAATAATGATAGTGCAACTTATTTGTGGCACTGCCGTTTAGGTCATATTGGTGTAAAACGCATGAAGAAACTCCATAATGATGGACTTTTGGAATCATTTGATTATGAATCATTTGGTGCTTGTGAACCATGCCTCATGGGCAAGATGACTAAAACTCCGTTCTCCGGAACTATGGAGCGAGCAACAGATTTGTTGGAGATCATACATACAGATGTATGTGGACCAATAAGTGTTGAAGCTCGCGGCGGGTATCGTTATTTTCTGACCTTCACTGATGATTTGAGTAGATATGGGTATATCTACTTAATGAAGCACAAGTCTGAAACATTTGAAAAGTTCAAAGAATTTCAGAGTGAAGTGGAGAATCATCGTAACAAGAAAATAAGAGTTTCTACGATATGATCGTAGAGGTAAAATATTTGAGTTAGCGAGTTTGGCCTTCAGTAAAAACAATGTGAAATAGTTTCACTACTCACGCCACCCGGAACACCACAGCGTAATGGTGTGTCTGAACGTCGTAACCGTACTTTATTGGATATGGTGCGATCTATGATGTCTCTTACCGATTTACCACTATCGCTTTTGGGGTTATGCATTAGAGACAGCTGCATTCACGTTAAATAGGGCACCATCTAAATCCGTTGATACGACACCTTATGAACTATGGTTTGGCAAGAAACCAAAGTTGTCGTTTCTTTAAGTTTGGGACTGTGATGCTTATGTGAAAAAGTTTCAACATGATAAGCTCGAACCCAAATCAGAGAAGTAAATCTTCATAGGATACCCAAAAGAAACTGTTGGGTACACCTTCTATCACAGATCCGAAGACAAGGTCTTTGTTGCTAAGAGTGGATCCTTTCTAGAGAAAGAGTTTCTCTCGAAAGAAGTGAGTGGGAGGAAAGTAGAACTTGATGAGGTAATTGTACCTTCTCCCGGATTGGAGAGTAGTACATCACTGGAAATTGTTCCAGTGATTCCTACACCAATTAGTGAGGAAGTTAATGATCATGATCATGAAACTTCGGATCAAGTTTCTGCTGAACGTCGTAGATCAACCAGAGTACGTTCCGCACCAGAGTGGTACGGCAACCCAGTTCTGGAAATCATGTTACTAGACCATGATGAACCTACGAACTATGAGGAAGCGATGATGAGCCCAGATTCCGCAAAATGGCTTGAAGCCATGAAATCTGAGATGGGATCCATGTATGAGAACAAAGTGTGGACTTTGGTTGACTTGCCCGATGATCGGCAAGCCATCGAAAATAAATGGATCTTCAAGAGGAAGACCGACGCAGACGGTAATATTACTGTTTACAAAGCTCGACTTGTTGCGAAAGGTTTTCGACAAGTTCAAGGAGTTGACTACGATGAGACTTTCTCACCTATAGCGATGCTTAAGTCTGTCCGAATCATGTTAGCAATTGCCACATTTTATAAAATCTGGCAAATGGATAACGAAACTGCGTTCTTTAATGGAATTATTAAAGAAGAGTTGTATATGATGCAACCAGAAGGTTTTGTCAATCCTAAAGGTGCTAGCAAATTGTGCAAGCTCCAGCGATCCATCTATGGAGTGGTGCAAGCATCTCGGAGTTGGAATATACGCTTTGATAAGTTGATCAAAGCATATAGATTTATATAGACTTGCGGTAAAGCCTGTATTTACAATAAGTGAGTGGGAGCACTACAACCTTTCTGATAAGTATATGTGAATGACATATTGTCGATCAGAAATGATGTAGAATTTTCTGGAAAGCATAAAGGAGTATTTGAAAGGAATTTTTCAAAGAAAGACCTTGGTAAAGCTGCTTACATATTAGGCATCAAAATCTATAGAGATAGATCAAGACGCTTAATTGGACTTTCACAAAGCACATACCTTGATAAGATTTTGAAGAAGTTCAAAATGGATCAGTCAAAGAAAGGGTTCTTGCCTGTTTTACAAGGTATGAAGTTGAGTAAGACTCAATGCCCGACCACTGCAGAAGATAGAGAGAAAATGAAAGTCATTCCCTATGCCTCAGCCATAGGATCTATCATGTATGCAATGCTGTGTACCAGACCTGATGTGTGCCTTGCTATAAGTCTAGCAGGGAGGTACCAAAGTAATCCGGGAGTGGATCACTGTACAGCGGTCAAAATTATCCTTAGTAATTGGATGACTAAGGAAATATTTCTCGATTATGGAGGAGATAAAGAGTTCGTCGTAAAGGGTTACGCCGATGCAAGCTTTGACACTAAATCCAGATGACTCTAAGTATCAATCTGGATACGTATTGAAAGTGGGAGCAATTAGCTAGAGTAGCTCTATGCAGAGCATTGTAGACATAGAAATTTGCAAAATACATACGGATCTGAATGTGACAGACCCGTTGACTAAACTTCTCTCACAAGCAAAACATGATCACACCTTATTACTCTTGGGTATTAATCACATAGCGATGTGAACTAGATTATTGACTCTAGTAAACCCTTTGGGTGTTGGTCACATGGCGATGTGAACTATGGGTGTTATTCACATAACGATGTGAACTATCGGTATTAAATCACATGGCGATGTGAGCTAGATTATTGACTCTAGTGCAAGTGGGAGACTGAAGGAAATATGCCCTAGAGGCAATAATAAAGATGTTATTTATATTTCCTTATATCATGATAAATGTCTTTTATTCATGCTAGAATTGTATTAACCGGAAACTGAGTACATGTGTGAATACATAGATAAAACAGTATGTCCCTAGTATGCCTCTACTAGACTAGCTCATTGATCAAAGATGGTTATGTTTCCTAGCCATAGACATGAGTTGTCATTTGATCAACGGGATCACATCATTAGGAGAATGATGTGATGGACAAGACCCATCCGTTAGCATAGCACTATGATCGTTTAGTTTTACTGCTATTGCTTTCTTCATGACTTATACATGTTCCTATGACTATGAGATTATGCAACTCCCGAATACCGTTGGAACACCTTGTGTGCTATCAAACGTCACAACGTAACTGGGTGATCATAAAGATGCTCTACAGGTGTCTCCGAAAGTATTCGTGGTGTTGGCATAGATCAAGATTAGGATTTGTCACTCCGAGTGTCGGAGAGGTATCTCTGGGCCCTCTCGGTAACACACATCACAATAAGCCTTGCAAGCAAAAGACTAATGAGTTAGTCACGAGATGATGTGTTGAGGAACGAGTAAAGAGACTTGCCGGTAACGAGATTGAACTAGGTATAGAGATACCGACGATCGAATCTCGGGCAAGTAACATACCGTTTGACAAAAGGAACAACGTATGTTGTTATGCGGTTCTGACCGATAAAAGATCTTCGTAGAATATGTAGGAGCCAATATGAACATCCAGGTTCCGCTATTGGTTATTGACCGGAGAGGAGTCTCGGTCATGTCTACATAGTTCACGAACCCGTAGGGTCCGCACGCTTAACGTTTGATGACGATCGGTATTATGAGTTTATGAGTATTGATGTACCGAAGGTAGTTCGGAGTCCCGGATGAGATCACGGACATGACGAGGAGTCTCGGAATGTCCGAGACATAAAGATTGATATATTGGACGACTATATTCGGACACCGGAAGTGTTCCGGAAAAGTTTTGGATTTATCGGGAATGCCGGAGGGGGTTACCGGAACCCCCTACGAGAGGGGATGGTCCATAGTGGGCCTAAAGGGAAAGAGAGAGGCAGCCCATAGGGCTGGCCGGTGCCCCCACCTAGGGTTCCTAGTTGGACTAGGATTGGGGGGGGGGGCACCTCTCCTATTCTTTTCCCTCTTCCTTCTTTTGGTGAATCCTACTAGGAATAGGATTGCAATCCTATTCCTAGTAGGAGTCCACTCCCTAGCCGCACCAGGAAGGGCTGGCCGGCCTCCCTCCCTTGCTCCTTTATATACGGGGGTAGGGGGGCACCCAAAGACACACAAGTTGAATTGTTTTAGCCGTGTGCGGTGCCCCCCCCTCCACAGAATGACACCTCGGTCATACCGTCGCGGAGCTTAGGCGAAGCCCTGCGCCGGTGAACACATCATATCCGTCACCACGCCGTCGTGCTGACGAAACTCTCCCGTGAAGCTCAACTGGATCAAGAGCTCGTGGGACGTCATCAAGCTGAACGTGTGCTGAACGCGGAGGTGCCGTACGTTCGGTGCTTGATCGGTTGGATCGTGAAGAAGTTCGACAACATCAACCGCGTCACCTGACGCTTCCGCTCCCGGTCTACGAGGGTACGTAGACACACTCTTCCCTCTCGTTGCTATGCATCTGGTAGATAGATCTTGCGTGATCGTAGGAAAATTTTAAAATACTACGTTCCCCAACAAATGTCACTTGGGATCAGTTCCAACAAGCTTTTTGCACTGCCCATGTCTCAACTGGGGCTATGAGCATGAAGAAGCATGAGTTTCACAACTTACGCCAAGGAAATCGTACTGTGGCTCGGTACATAGATGAGTTTAGTACTCTATCTCGCTATGCCCCTGATGATGTGGCCACAGATGCCGCAAAGAAGGAGAAGTTTATGGAAGGGCTGAATGACGAGATGAGCATACAGTTGATGGTGGCAACATTCAACAACTACCAGGAGCTGGTAGATAAGGCTCTTATGATTGAAGGGAAGCAGCAGCAAATTGAGAGCCGCAAGAGGAGGAATGGACAAGGAAAGAACAATTCTGGAACCCAGCAGAAGCCCCGTTTCACCCCAAACTCAGGAGGATATACCCATAACCATGGAGGCCACACCCATAATGGAGGGAGTTCTCATAACCACAATGGCCTCAAGAATGGGAATGGGAATGGAGCAAGCAATAATCATAACCGCTCCACTCCGGCCACACCCGCCAAGAGGGATCTAGGTCACATTACCTGTTTCAAGTGCGAGAAGAATGGACACTACGCCACGGAGTGCCCTGAAGGGAAGAATGGGAACAATAATGGAAGCTCTGGGAAGAAGCCCAACCCTTTCAATAGGGGACAAGTGAACCACGTGAACGTGGAGGAGGTTGAAGAGCAGCCTGATGCAGTTGTCGGTAAGTTTTTGGGTTAAGTCATTTACCGCAATAGTTCTTTTTGATACTGGTGCATCACATTCATACATTTCAAGCGGATTCATGGATAGATATAAGTTGCCCACCCAAGTACTTAAGACACCTATGTTAGTAAGCTCACCAGGAGCAGAGTATATGGCAAGTCAAGGATGTTTTCATATGCCATTGACCATTGGACACCATGTTTTCCCCTCAGACCTGATAATTTTGGAGTCACAAGGATTGGATGTGATACTAGGTATGGATTGGCTATCGATGTATGGAGGGAAAATCGATTGTGCCAGTAAGTCGATTCTACTTACCACCCTAGAGGGAAAAAGGATCAAGTATGTATCTAGGCATGCGCCTAGGAGGACACAAGTAAATTCTCTCTCGGGAGTTGTTCAGGAGGAAGTGCCTGTAGTGAAGGATTACCCGGATGTATTTTCAGAGGAGCTACCAGGCATGCCGCCAGATCGGGACATTGAGTTTTTGATAGAACCATTGCCAGGCACCAGACCAATACCGAAGAGACCATACCGGATGCCAGCGAATGATCTGGAGGAGATCAAGAAGCAGATTAAGGAGTTATGAGAGAAAGGATTCATTCAACGAAGTTCATCACCCTGGAGAGCCCTAGTGCTCTTGTCCGAGAAGAAGGATGGATCTTTAAGAATGGTCGTTGATTATCGGGCACTGAATGAAGTAACGATTAAGAATAAGTACCCACTACCGATGATCAATGATTTGTGATACGTCTCCAACGTATCTATAATTTTTTATTGTTACATGCTATTATTTATTATGTTTTGGATGTTTAATGGGCTTTGTTATACACTTTTATATTATTTTTGGGACTAACCTATTAATCCAAAGGCCCAGTCCAGATTGCTATTTTTTTGCCTATTTCATGGTTTTACAGAAAAGGTTCAAACGGAGTCCAAACGGAATGAAAACTCGGGAGAGATATTTTTGGAGCAAAATACGCATGGGAGACTTGAGAACCATGGAGTAGGGCTAACGTGACATCCACAAGGGTGGGGGCGAGCCCCCCTACAGGGCGCACCCCCTGCCTCGTGGGCCCCACGTCTGGCCCCCGGTGCCCTCAATCCTCCTATATATACCTACGTACCCCGAAACCATCAAAAACGGAGAGAAAACCCTAGTTCCACCGCCGCAACCTTCTGTACCCGTGAGATCCCATCTTGGGGCCAGTTCCGGAGCTCCACCGGAGGGGGGATCTACCACGGAGTGCTTCTACATCATCATCATCACCTCACCATGAGTTGTGAGTAGTTTACCACAAACCTTCGGGTCCATAGATAATATCTAGATGGCTTCTTCTCTCTCTTTGGATCTCAATACCAAGTTCTCCTCGGTCTTCGAGGAGATCTATTCGATGTAATCTCTTTTTTCGGTGTGTTTGTCGAGATCCGATGAATTGTGGGTTTATGATTAAGATTATCTATGAGAAATATTTGGTTCTTTTCTGAACTCTTTTTGTATGATTATAATATCCTTGCGAGTCTCTTCGAATTATTGGTTTGGTTTGGCCTACTAGATCTATAGTTCTTGCAATGGGCGAAGTGCTTGGCTTTGGTTTCAATCTTGCGGTGTCCTTTACCAGTGATAGTAGGGGCAGCAAGGCATGTATTGTATTGTTGCCATCAAGGATAAAAAGATGGGGTTTATATCATGTACTTTGAGTTTATCTTTCTACATAATGTCATCTTACTTAAGGCATTACTCTGTTCTTATGAACTTAATACTCTAGATGCATGCTGGATAGTGGTCGATGTGTAGAGTAATAGTAGTAGATGCAGAATCGTTTCGGTCTACTTGTCTCGGACGTGATGCCTACATATAATGATCATGCCAAGATAGTCTCATAATTATTCGCTTTTCTATCAATTGATCGACAGTAATTCGTTCACCCACCGTAGAATTATGCTATCATGAGAGAAGCCACTAGAGAAACCTATGGCCCCCGGGTGTATTCTCAACATATCAATCTACAATCTACTTTACTTTTCCGCTTTTAATTTCTGTTCTTATATCAAAAATACCAAAAATATCAAACTATCATCTCTATCAGATCTCACTTTCGTAAGTGACCGTAAAGGGATTGACAACCCCTTATCGCGTTAGCTGCGAAGTTCTAATTTGTTTGTGCAGGTGCGAGGGACTCGCGCATGGTCTCCTACTGGATTGATATCTTGGTTCTCAAAAACTGAGGGAAATACTTATGCTATTGTGCTGCATCACCCTTTCCTCTTCGAGGGAATACAACGCAAGCTCGAGAAGTAGCAAGAAGAATTTCTGGCGCCGTTGCCAGGGAGGCTTACACAAAAGTCATATACCAAGTACCTATCACAAACCCTTATCCTTCGCATTACATTTATTTGCCTCTCGTTTTCCTCTCCCCCACTTCACCCTTGCCGTTTTATTTACCCTTCTTATTGCCGTGTGTTTATCGTTTGCTTGCTTCTTGTTTGCTTGTGTGTTGGATTGCTTGATTGTCACTATGGCTCAGAACAATACTAAATTGTGTGACTTCTCCAATACCAACAATAATGATTTTATTAGCACTCTGATTGCTCCTATTACCGATGTTGAATCTTGTGAGATCAATGCTGCTCTGTTAAATCTTGTCATAAAATACCAATTTTCCGGCCTTCCTAGTGAAGATGTCGCTACCCATCTAAACAACTTTGTTGATTTGTGTGATATGCAAAAGAAGAGGGATACGCATAATTATATTGTTAAATTGAAGTTATTTCCGTATTCACTTAAGAGATCGTGCTAAAACTTGGTTCTCCACTTTGCCTAGAAATAGTATTGATTCGTGGAATAAGTGCAAAGATGATTTTATCTCTAAGTATTTCCCTCCTACTAAGATCATCTCTCTTAGAAATGATATTATGAATTTTAAGCAACTAGATCGTGAGCATGTTGCACAAGCTTGGGAGAGAATGAAATTAATGATACGTAATTGGCCTACACATGGTTTGAACTTATGGATGATTATTCAAAACTTTTATGCTGGCTTGAATTTTGCTTCTAGAAATCTTTTAGATTCGGCCGCAGGAGGCACTTTCATGGAAATTACCTTAGGAGAAGCTACCAAACTCCTAAATAATATTATGGTTAATTATTCTCAATGGCACACCGAAAGATCTACTAGTAAAAAGTGCATGCTATTGAAGAGATTAGTGTTTTGAGTGGAAAGATGGATGAACTTATGAAATTATTTACTGCTAAGAGTGCTTCTTCTGATCCTAATGATATGCCTTTATCCTCGTTGATTGAAAATAATAACGAATCTTTGGATGGGAATTTTTTTGGTAGGAATAATTTTGGTAACAATGCTTATAGAGGAAACTTTAATCCTAGGCCTTTTCCTAGTAATTCCTCTAATAATTATGGTAATTCCTACAATAACTCTTATGGAAAGATGCCTTCTGAATTTGAGACTAGTGTTAAGGAGTTTATGAATTCGCAAAAGAATTTCAATGCTTTGCTTGAAGAAAAATTTGAATTGGAAGTTTATATCCCTAAAAAGCTTAATGATGAGTGGGAACCTACTATTAAAATAAAAATTAAAGATCATGAATGCTTCGCTTTGTGTGATTTGGGTGCAAGTGTCTCCACTATCCCAAAAACTTTGTGTGATTTGCTAGGTTTCCATGAGCTTGATGATTGTTCTTTAAATTTGCATCTTGCGGATTCCACTATTAAGAAACCTATGGGAAGGATTAATGATGTTCTTATTGTTGCCAATAGGAATTATGTGCCCATAGATTTCATTGTTCTTGATATAGATTGCGATCCTTCATGTCCTATTATTCTTGGTAGACCTTTCTTTAGAATGATTGGTGCAATTATTGATATGAAGGAAGGAAATATTAGATTCCAATTTCCGTTAAGGAAAGGCATGGAACACTTCCATAGAAATAAGATCAAATTACCATATGAATCTAATATGAGAGCCACTTATGGATTGCCTTCCAAAGATGGCAATACGTATATCTATCCTTGTATCATGCCTAGCTAGGGGCGTAAAACGATAGCGCTTGTTGGGAGGCAACCCAATTTTATATTTATTTTTTTGCTTCTGTTTAGGAATAAATATTGCATCTAGCTTCTCTTTAGATGCGGTTTTGTGTTTTAATTAGTGTTTGTGCCAAGTAGCACCTTTCGGAAGACTTGTATGAAGTTTATATGATCTTGCTGCGAAAAACAGAATCGTTAGCACTCGCTAGAATAGTCACCAGATTTTACTGGAGCGTGCTATTTAGTTGATTCTTTTTGAAGATGATTAATAGACAAATTACTCACACTTACCAATTTATTTCAATTTTTTTGAAGTTACAGAAGTATGCGAAAGTTACGGATTACTACAAACTGTTCTGTTTTTCGTGTGTTGATTGCTTATTTTGATGAATCTATGAGTAGTATTGGGGGGTATGAATCATAGAGAGGTTGGAATACAGTAGGTTTAACACCAATATAAACAAAGAATGAGTTCATTACAATACCTTTGAGTGGTGGTTTGTTTTCTTATACTAACGGAGCTCACGAGATTTTTGTCTAAGTTTTGTGTTGTGAAGTTTTCAAGTTTTGAGTATTGCTTTGATGGACTACGAAACAAAGAGTGGCAAGAGCCTAAGCTTGGGGATGCTTGAAGCACCCCAAGGTAAAATTCAAGGACAACCAAAAGCCTAAGCTTGGGGATGCCCCGGGAAGGCATCCCCTCTTTCGTCTTCATCTATCGGTAACTATACTCGGGACTATATTTTTATTCACCACATGATATGTGTTTTACTTGGAGCGTCATGTATCATTTTGAGTCTTTGCTTGTTAGTTTTCCACAATTATCCTTGCTGGACACACCTTTTTGAGAGAGATAAATATGGCCTAGGAATTAGTAGAACACTCTATGTGCTTCACTTATATCTTTTGAGTTGAATAGTTTTTGCTCTAGTGCTTCACTTATATCTTTTAGAGCACGGTGGTGACTTTATTTTAAAGAAATTGTTGATCTCTCATGCTTCACTTATATCCTTTTGAGAGTCTATTAGAACAGCATGGTAATGTGCTTTGGCTATAAAACTAGCCTTCACATGATAGGCATCCAAGATGAATGTAGTAAAAACTTTCATACTAAGTGCATTGAATATGATGAGAAGTTAGATGCTTGATAATTGTTTTGAGATATGAGGATAGTGATATTAGAGTCATGCTAGTGGAGTTATTATGAAATTGAGAAATACTTGTGTTAAAGTTAGTGATTCCCGTAGCATGCACGTATGGTGAACCGCTATGTGACGAAGTTAGAGCATGAGGTAGTTGTAGAGTGTCATCCTTTGTGTGGAGGTCGGGGGCGCACGGTGGTTAACTCCTACCAACCTCCCCCCTAGGAGCATGCGTTGATTGCTTTGTTTTGATGACTCGTAAATTTTTGCAATAAGTATATGAGTTCTTTATGACTAATGTTGAGTCCATGGATATTACGCACTCTCACCCTTCCACCATTGCTAGCCTCTCTTGTACCGTGCAACTTTCGCCGGTACCATACACCCACTATATACCTTCCTCAAAACAGCCACCATACCTACCTATCATGGCATTTCCATAGCCATTCAGAGATATATTGCCATGCAACTTTCCACCGTTCCGTTCATATGACACGCTTCATATTGTCATATTGCCATGCATGATCATGTAGTTGACATCGTATTTGTGGCAACACCATGCATAATTTTTCATACATGTCACTCTTGATTCATTGCACATCCCGGTATACCGCCAGAGGCATTCATGTAGGGTCATACTTTGTTCTAGTATCGAGTTGTAAATCAATAAAAGTGTGATGATCATCATAATTAGAGCATTGTCCCATGTGAGGAAAGGCCAAACAAAAAAAGATGACCCAAAAAATATAGAGAGGGGCTAAAAAAAGAGAAAGCCCCTCCAAAAAATGAGAGAAAAGAGAGAAGGGACAATGCTACTATCTTTTTCCACACTTGTGCTTCAAAGTAGCACCATTTTCTTCATGATAGAGAGTCTCGTGTTTAGTCACTTTCATATACTAGTGGGAATTTTCATTATAGAACTTGGCTTGTATAATCCAGCGATGGGCTTCCTCAAATGCCCTAGGTCTTCGTGAGCAAGCAAGTTGGATGCACACCCTCTTAGTTTCTTTTGTTGAGCTTTCATACATATTTAGCTATAGTGCATCCGTTGCATGGCAATCCCTACTCACTCACATTGATATCTATTGATGGGCATCTCCATAGCCCGTTGATACGCCTAGTCGATATGAGACTATATCTCTCCTTTTTGTCTTCTCCACAACCACCATTCTATTCCACATAGTGTTATATCCATGGCTCACGCTCATGTATTGCGTGAAAGTTGAAAGGTTTGAAAGAATAGAGTATGAAAACAAGTGCTTGGCTGAAACCGGGGTTTTGCATGATATGAATATTTTGTGTGATGAAGAGGGAGCATAGCCAGACTATATGATTTTGTAGGGATAACTTTCTTTAGCCATAGTATTTTGAGAAGACATGATTGCTTTGTTAGTATGCTCGAAGTATTATTATTTCTTATGTCAGTATAGGCTTTTGTCTTGAATCTTTCAGATCTGAACATTCATGCCACAAATAAGAGAACTACATTGAAAGTTATGTTGGTTAGCATTCCACATCAAAAATTCTATTTTTATCATTTACCTACTCGAGGATGAGTAGGAATTAAGCTTGGGGATCCTTGATACGTCTCCAACGTATCTATAATTTTTTATTGTTCCATGCTATTATTTATGATGTTTTGGATGTTTAATGGGCTTTGTTATACACTTTTATACTATTTTTGGGACTAACCTATTAACCCAAAGGCCCAGTCCAGATTGATGTTTTTTGCCTATTTCAGGGTTTTACAGAAAAGGAATATCAAACGGTGTCCAAACGGAATGAAACTTCGGGAGAGATATTTTTGGAGCAAAATACACGCAGGAGACTTGAGAACCACGGAGTAGGGCTAACGTGGCGTCCACGAGGGTGCCCCCCCCTACAGGGCGCGCCCCTTGCCTCGTGGGCCCCACGTCTGGCCCCCTGTGCCCTCCTTCCTCCTATATATACCTATGTACCCCGAAACCATCAAAAAATGGAGAGAAAACCCTAGTTCCACCGCCGCAACCTTCTGTACCCATGAGATCCCATCTTGGGGCCTGTTCCGGAGCTCCGCTGGAGGGGGGATCTACCACGGAGTGCTTCTACAACATCATCATCGCCTCACCATGAGTTGTGAGTAGTTTACCACAGACCTTCGGGTCCATAGCTAGTATCTAAATGACTTCTCTCTCTTTGGATCTCAATACCAAGTTCTCCTCGGTCTTCGAGGAGATCTATTCGATGTAATCTCGTTTTGCGGTGTGTTTGTCGAGATCCGATCAATTATGGGTTTATGATCAAGATTATCTATGAGAAATATTTGGTTATTTTCTGAACTCTTTTATGTATGATTATAATATCCTTGCAAGTCTCTTCGCATTATTGGTTTGGTTTGGCCTACTAGATCTATAGTTCTTGCAATGGGAGAAGTGCTTGGCTTTGGGTTCAATCTTGCGGTGTCCTTTCCCAGTGACAGTAGGAGCAGCAAGGCACGTATTGTATTGTTGCCATCGAGGATAAAAAGATGGGGTTTATATCATGTTCTTTGAGTTTACCCCTCTACATCATGTCAACTTGCTTAAGGCGTTACTCTGTTCTTATGAACTTAATACTCTTGATGCATGCTGGATAGCAGTCGATGTGTGGAGTAATAGTAGTAGATGCAGAATCGTTTCGGTCTACTTGTCTCGGACTTGATGCCTATATATAATGATCATGCCTAGATATTCTAATAATTATTCGCTTTTATATCAATTGCTCGACAGTAATTCGTTCACCCATCGTAGAATTATGTTATCATGAGAGAAGCCACTAGAGAAACCTATGGCCCCCGGGTGTATTCTCAACATATCAATCTACAATCTACTTTACTTTTCCGCTTTTACTTTTTGTTCTTATATTAAAAAATACCAAAAATATCAAACTATCATCTCTATCAGATCTCACTTTCGTAAGTGACCGTAAAGGGCTTGACAACCCCTTATCGCGTGGGCTACGAAGTTCTTATTTGTTTGTGCAGGTGCAAGGGACTCGCGCGTGGTCTCCTACTGGATTGATACCTTGGTTCTCAAAAACTAAGGGAAATACTTACGCTACTGTGCTGCATCACCCTTTCCTCTTCGAGGGAATACAACGCAAGCTCGAGAAGTAGCAATTTGTTCGACCAACTTCAAGGAGCTAAAGTATTCTCCAAAATTGATCTACGATCGGGATACCACCGGTTGAAGATTCGAGAAAAGGCAATGTCCTTCTTCATTCCCGTCCACCAGAAATGTTCTCGTCCACCAGAACATCAGAAGCTAGCAGGATTACTGCAGCCTATGCCGATACCCGAATGGAAGTGGGATAAGCTTGGCATGGACTTTATCACCGGATTACCCAGGACCCGATCAGGATATGACTCTATCTGGGTAGTAGTGGATCGCTTGACCAAAGTAGCCCACTTTATCCCCGTGAAAACCACCTATAGCAGTGCGAAGTTAGCCAAGATATATGTGACCAGGATCGTATGTCTGCACGGAGTTCTGAGGACCATCGTATCAGATAGAGGAACACAGTTTACTTCAAAGTTTTGGCATCAGTTACACCAGACTTTGGGTACCAGGCTAGAGTTCAGTACAGCCTTTCACCCGCAGACTGATGGACAGACCGAGAGAGTCAATCAGATTCTGGAGGACACGTTGAGAGCTTGTGCGCTAGATCTAGTTGGGATGACAACTTGCCCTACGCGGAATTTTCGTACAACAACAGTTACCAGGCCAGTTTGAAGATGTCACCGCTCGAAGCATTGTATGGAAGGAGATGCCGAACGCCGTTGATGTGGGATGAAGTCGGAGAACGTCAATTATTTGGACTGGATTTGATCAAAGAGTGAGAAGAGAAGGTTAAGCTGATTCGAGATAGATTGAAGGTAGCGCAGTCCAGACAGAAGAGTTATGCAAACTCAAAACGCAAGGAGGTAGTCTATGAAATCGGGGACAGAGCGTACCTGAGAGTGTCACCCCTGAGAGGTGTTAAGCGTTTCAGAGTTAAGGAAAAGTTAGCCCCGAGATTTGTGGGACCATACCGTGTTTTGGAACGCATGGGAGAGGTTGCCTACAAGTTAGAGTTACCTGAAGGATTGTCGGGAGTTCATGATGTGTTTCACGTTTCCCAGCTAAAGAAGTGCCATGTTGAAATGGCTGATATTCCTCTGAGAGATACAGTGCCCCTCGAAGCAATTCAGCTGGATAGTGACCTAACTTACGAGGAGAAACCAGTCAAGATCCTCGAATTTGCAAGCCGAGTCACCCGCAGCAAGGTTATCAAGTTTTGCAAAGTTCACTGGAGCCACCATACCGAGGATGAAGCCACCTGGGAACGAGAGGATGATCTGCGCAAGGACCACCCACACCTATTTTCTAGCCAACCCAAATCTCGAGGGCGAGATTCGTCTTAAGGGGGTTGGTTTGTAACATCCCAAATTTTCAATTTGGAATGTTATATATAGGTCATCTTGCATATCATATTTTTATTTGCATTTGTATGGTGACCCTCGAAATTCTAAGCAACTCAAGGACCCACTAAGAGAGTTGGGGATTTCACCGTTTTCATACTTGAATTTTCTCAAATATCGGAACGAGGATCATTTTGGTTTAAAAAAATTTTCTCTCAGAAAATATTTCACATTAAAATATATGAGCGGAGATAATATGACTTCTCCAACATAAATGAAATATTGGAGGAAAATATTAAAATCAAATATTTTATTTTATTTGGATTTTATTGCAATTTTATTCGATTAGGAAAAATACGCGTTTTTCAAAATTGCATTTAGGTCCGGGAAAAATGTTCAGTTTGTCCTAAATTTATTAGAGGACGGTGAAAATTTATTTCGGAATTTTTCGACTCCGTTTAGTATTTCTTTTGTTTGTTTTTCTGCGTCAGGACTATTTAAAAAAAATGTCAAACTGACCTACGGGCCGTAACCGACCAGGACTCTGCCGGCCGGCTTTATAAGCCGAGGCCACCGCAGCCCGAGGCCCAGCCGCCGTCGTCGCCTCGTGCCGCCGTGTCGCGCCGCCGTGCCGCCGGTCGCTGCGCCGCCGTCGCACCGCCACCGCGCCGTCCCGCCGTAGCCGCCGCCGCATTTTGCCGGAGTCGTCGCCGTTTTTTTTTCGGTTTAGGTAAACCCTAGATCGGTTCATTTTTTTAGATTAGATCATTTTTTCGGTTTAGTTATTTAGCGGACGTTCGATCGTTTGTTCGTTTTAACGAACGCTTTTCGTCTTTTAGTTACAGCCAGCGAACGTCCGTTTGTTAGCCTGTTCGTCTCGCTTTCCTTTTCAGGGTTTTTCCGCAATTATTTTCGATCGTGATTTCTGCCCTGATCTTCGTTTTAGTATAACTTTTCGCTCGTTAGTAGGAATCAGGTGAAACTAGCGCCTAGATCTTCGTCTCGAAGCCCTCTTTCTGTTTAACCAACTTGAACAAGATTTTGGTACCTTAAAATTTTGACTTTAGTACAATTTAGTAAATGGATCTTGTTTCTTTCGTGGTTTGAGTTTCGTTGCTCCATATGATTTGATTCTTTTTGCAAACCGGAGTTCTTCAGTTGAACTTTTTGGTTAGATCTTCTTATTTGAGATTTACCCATGCATCTTTGCTTGATTGCTTATGTATGCTATTGTTTGTTTGTGATAGAATTTCCGGAGTGCGAAGCGTGCTACTACGAGTCCCTAGGTTTTGTGAATCGTCAGCAAGGCAAGTAACACATTGATCATACCCTTTATTACCCAGTTTTTATGCATTAGTTCAACCCTCATACATTGCATGAGTAAGATCTCTTAACATGTGGGTCTGGGAAGTAGATTGAGGTAGAACATATTACCTGTTTTATTATTCAAACCCCTGAGAGTTACTTCTATGTTATGCTTAGGTTGTCATGCTATGCTCGTAGACGTGGAGTATCCATGACAGATGTGAGATTGTTAATTAATGGTTCAACTTAAGGTGGCTACTTTAATACACATCTCGATGGATTGGTTGCAGGGCACCTGGAGAATCCAGTGTTATCCTAGGAAATCCCGGAGGAACCGTGTGATTATCCTATGGGGTGCCACCCAGGCTCAAAGGGATCATAAGACTATTAATGCTAGAAACTTCCGTGTGCAGCCACAATGCCATTATGGGCTCTGGCATAGTTGAGTATGTTGTGTGAGCTCTTTCAGTGGTGGACTAGCATATGTAGGGGAAAGTAGGTGTACCGGTCCACCCGGGGTAAAGAGTAAATGCTTCTGAAAGACTGTGTCTCGGTCATCCGTTTCTCAAACACCATGTAGTGCGAGAAAACCAACGGAGGAGATCGAGTCTTGTGGGGAAAAGTGCGCAAACCTCTGCAGAGTGTACAAACTAATCATGATTAGCCGTGTCCCGGTTATGGACATCTTGAGTATCTGGTACTTAAATTATTGGATTGATCTCATCACTCTAAAACTAATTTGTTGGGTTAATAAAGATAGTTTTAATTGGGATTGAGTTGGAGGAACCTTCTCAATGATGTTTCAACTACCACGATAGTTAAAATAAAATGTATTCCTTTGTTGTAGAAAAAAATTGGCTTTATGCAAAAACTTTTAACCTTAGAGCCTCCACCAGCCATATATGCATATAGTGTTAGTGTTTATCTGTTACTTGCTCTATTGTGTTATCTTGCCAGCATATTCCATGTGTTGACCCATTTCGTGCTGCAACATATCATGTTGCAGACTTTTTAGAAGAAGAGTAAGGTGCGCTAGGTCGTTTGTCATGCACTCAGCTATGCCGTTGGAGTTGATGGACTCACTTTATCTTCCAAGCCTTTCGTTGTTATCGTGTTAGATGGCCTTATGCCATATATTTTGTAATAAGTTCTCTTTTGAGACATTCGATATAATAAGTGTGTGATTACCACTCTGTTATAAATCCTTCAAGTACCGTGTGTGTCAGCATTACCGATCCAGTGATGACACAGAGCAAAGGGACTTCGGTCCATTCGGATCGTGGTCGCTACGAGAGTTAAATCATGGGTATCTGCTCTTCCTCCTAACCATGTTCCCCTCTTCATCTTCATCATAGGAGTAATCTTCATCAGATGAGTCAAATTCCATTTCTTCTACTGCCTCTTCAACATTTGCAATTAAATTAATAGGCACAACCCGTGATACATCTCAAGTAGCCCATTCCTAGAATATTTCATCTTTTTACTGAACTGTCTTGCATGCTTTCCTCAGCTCTACTACCTCTGATTCTATGCATTGTCATCAATGCGTGGAACATATTCATTGTCCTCTGAATCATCTGAGTCAGACTCTCCTTTGCTTGCTCCGCTCCTTGCTCTGCTACCGCATTTTCTGCTCCTTGAGCTGATGCATTTTCTGTTGCTTGAGCTGCTGCTGCATGCTCTGCTCCTTTAGTTGCTGATGTATGCCTTGCTTGCACTGCTGGTACAATATTTGTTGAAGGTTGTGAAGGATTGATCACTTGTGAACTCTAAGAAGGATTGCACACTTGAGAAATCCTCTTCATTGGGCTGGTTATGACTGCAGTAATAATACCAGTGTCATTGCGAACAAACACTAGTTCAAATAATTCTTGTGCTGCATCCACATGTTCCAATTGCACTTCTTCTGTAGTCATGATAATAGGCATATCTTCTTCACTTGCACTGTCCATGTGATCCTTAATTTTATTCTCAAAATCAGACCCACTTGCACTGCCCTCCTCTCCTTCAACCTCTTCCCCATTGCACTCCACATAAATATTTGCAACTCCACCATCAGTTGTATGATCTGACATTCTCATGCACCCAACATCATCATACAGAAACATCAGCCCATTAACCAACTCTCTGTCAGGCATAAGAAAGTAAAATTTCATGCTTTCCTTAACTGTCATATGATCTGCAAGAAATCCTTTCACCTTCGGCAAGGACATCTTGTCCCTTTCAATCTGAGAGTAGGCTATATTTTCCCCAACATAGTCTAGAGAAGGACCAATACGAACAAATTTGCCCCCTATATGAAATCCGACGTTCAAAATCTCAGCCGGTCCATGGTTTCAACAGAAAGAACCTACATTGCAAGCAGGGCAAAATGATTACTACACTTGACAACAGAAATCACCAGCAAATCGACCGATTAGGGCCCCAAATTTCCATGGCTTCGGCCTTTAAAACCCTAAACCTAACCGAGCCAAAAGGAAGAAAACACCCGACAATAGAGAGGGGAGATAGACCGGACGTATCTTGCTTCTTTCTGTCGGCATGGTTGTCGCCGGCCGCCACGATCATCCGCCCGTTCGTCGTCGCCGCCGTGGAGAAGGAGGAACCGAGGCGTCGCGCGAGAGGAAGGCCGAAGTGGAAGACGAGGGATGTGAGCGAGCGACTTGTCCGGCTCGACCAAGTTTTAGCTTGAGGCACAAACCAAACAGCCCAAAAATCTTTAATCCTAAATGTCATCAGGGAAAAACCCCATTTTGTTACCAGGGAGTGGTGAGTAGTGCTGATTTGGCGGAGTCAAGACGCACGAGACAGTGCGCGACGGACGGAGACACTCGTGCCGAACGGGTGTGGTGTGGATAAAGAGATAGAAGCGGCAGCTGCAGCAGCAGAGCCATCTCCCTTCTCCGTCCGCCCCCCCAGCGCAGCGCAGCCGCCGTAGAGCCGCCACAATGCCGGTCTCCTCCGTGGCCTCGCCCCTCCTGCTCTCGCTCTCCGCCTCTTCCTCCTCCTTCCTCTCCTCCTCCTCGGTCTCCTTCCTCCCCTCCCCCTCCTCCTCCTCCTCCTTCCCGCACGCCTCCGTCAGGGGGAGGCCGTCCGCCTCCATCCTCCGCGCGCTGCGGGCCGAGGCCACCACCCTCCCGGTCATCAACTTCACCGGGGAGAAGGTTGGGGAGGTCGCCCTGGACATCAAGGCCGCGCCGCCCTCCACCGCGCGCGCCGTCGTGCATCGCGCCCTCATCACCGACCGCCAGAACGCGCGCCGGGGCACGGCCTCCACCCTCACCCGCGGGGAGGTCCGGGGCGGCGGGAGGAAGCCCTACGGGCAGAAGAAGACCGGGAAGGCGCGGCGCGGGTCGGTCCGCACGCCGCTCCGCCCCGGCGGTGGAGTCATCTTCGGCCCCAAGCCCCGGGACTGGACCATCAAGATCAACCGCAAGGAGAAGCGCCTCGCCATCTCCACTGCGCTCGCCAGCGCCGCCGTCGCCAACGACTCCTTCGTCGTGCAGGAGTTCGACGAGGAGTTTGCGACGGGGCCCCGGACCAGGGACTTCGTGGCCGCGCTGCAGCGGTGGGGGCTCGACCCCAGGGAGAAGGCCATGTTCTTCTCCACGGAGCTTGATAATAACGTGCGGCTGAGCGGCAGGAACATCGGCACCCTCAAGATGCTAACTCCCAGGACGCTCAACCTGTACGACATCCTCGACGCCCGCAAGCATTTCTTCACCCCGGCCGCCATTGACTACCTCAACTCGAGGTACGGCACCACCGGTTTTGATGAATATGAGGGCGACGATGGCGAGGACGACGTTGAAGAGGAAGGGGTGGAAGAGCAAGAGGAGGGAGAAGAAATCACAGAGGAGGCTGCCCAAGGTACATACAGCTATCCATGAACATTTTGCAGTGCTGATTGCAACTTGCTGTTTTATTATTTCTATGCTGGATATGTGGGAAGAACTAGTAATTCCAAGCTGAAATCCTTTAGGTACTAGTCTATACATGTTTAAACAGGCATAGGAATGATTAGGTTGTTAGACACCGATGTTACAAACCGTTAACATTACCATGGTTGAGGCTTTGACATTATCTAGTGACATGAATTGAGTTGCCTGTGATTGCCGTAAACAGTTAGTTTAGCATATTGCACAAAGGGTTATGGACAAAAGATGAATGAAATTTGACAGTCTATATACATGATCCACTGCAAGACCAAGATAGATTGTCCCCTCCAGTTAATCAATAGCTTGCAGCGACACTTACTGATACCATTATAAAGGGAAAACAAAATCCTACTCCCTCCGTTCCTAAATATAAGTCTTTTTAGAGATTTCAATATGAACTACAGACGGATGTATGTAGACATATTTTAGAGTGTAGATTCACTCATTTTGCTTCGTATGTAGTCCATAGTTGAATCTTGAAAAAGAATTATATTTAGGAACGGAGGAAGTACATGTTTCCAATCAAGGCACCTTTGATGTTAAAAGTCCTAGCTTAAGTAGGGGCACACCAATCAAGACACCAAGACAAGGAAATGTTAACACCATTTTATTTCTTAAGGCTGGATAAAGGCTCCATAGGATTAGGATTATATGTTTTTGACAGTTGTAGGATTCTTCACACCATTTAAGAAAGTCTATCATGCTTGAGTCTCTTATTAATCTGTACTCCGAACTGTATTTCCCCTTTGCTTTTACTATGACAAGTGTAGACCGAGCTTTTCTTTTTCAAAAATCTCATGGACCTAAAGAAAAAATTTAAAAATCTCATGGACTAAGGATATAATTGATGATTTACTGTAGAAGCATGCTTACAGATCCACCTATGCTGATGATAGGTCTATCTAGCGCTTGTATGAATTGTGTACAACAATATGATAATTCTGCACTTCTGTAACCGGGGTAATTTAGTCTCTTAGATTAGGGGGGAAAGTCAATAATTTATAAACATAAATGACCTCACATGATGGAATTCAATCTTTTATACCGAAGATGGATTTAAATTTCAAACATTGAACCAACAAAGAAAAGGTATGAAACCATGCTATCCATGAAATCTGTGGAAGTAGAACTCCAGGAATCCTGATGCATTCCTTGTAGTCGCACAATCTGGTGTGCGACCTGCCTACCACTAATCAGCCGTTCACCTGAAACTTTCATCATTGGTGCTCTCATCATTTACTTCAAAGTTGTTCTGTTAGAACCTGAAAGCACCTAGCTGGATGTCTCAATTGAAGCCTTGCTTGAGAAGAGAATAGTCGGCAGGCAGCGGCAAGTGAATGCATGGTCTAAGTATAACAGCATGATTATGTTAACTAGTCTCATTTTACCTTACAAGTGGTCGCTTGTAACAAACTTCCTTAACTGTTATTCTCGCTAAATTAGAGGCAGCGCGTCTGCCATAGTTTCTCGAAGAAGAAAACAACTACTTGAAATCACTTTAATGAAGCAGCCAGTAGTGAGTATGCTGGGTGTAGCAAAAATGAGTGTTAAACCTGTTTAGAACAAATGTTTCTCTCAAGCCCATTCGTCTGCACATACTAAGCAGTAGTTACAGTAGATAAGTAATTATTTATTATTTGGTACAGTGTTTTGATAGTCTTTGATGCCTCCTCTATTAGTACTTATTATTTCAAAAACATTATATGAAGTCTGTTTTGTGCAATTTTCAGATGAGACTGGAGAGGCTGAGGCAGACAGCACTTCCTAGGTAATTATTATGGTGTTTCTTGTTTGTTGGTTTGGGAATTGCCTCTCCAATGAAGAAGCCTTTTTGGTTTGCTTTTATTGTAATTTGATAATGTATGTTACACACTGATGCGATATATTAGATTTTCAGTTCTCCCATATTTTCAGATACACTCCAGTTTTTCAATCATCACATATTTTTTGCAACTCTGGTAGTGTTTCAAGAACTGATGTCAATCAGCTGGTTACTCCCGGCTTTTCACATACTTTGAGGATTTACGAGATTCCAAATTTCTGACCTAAAATTGCTAGAATATACTCCCTCCGGCCCATAATGTAAGACGTTTTTGCAGTTCAATTTGAACTGCAAAAACGTCTTACATTATGGGGCAGAGGTAATACTATGTTGTGACCATAATTTGGTTGGGGTCTGGTCCCATGTGAGCTGATGTATGAACTGCGGTTTCATTATGACAATGGAGCCGAGGAGAGCTTCCTTGTTAGTCTAAAAATAATAATTTGGTTGGGGTGTGCGTGGCCCTGGTTTTACAAGCCTCGGGCTGACTCACTACATTTTGCACTATTAGAACAAAACCAGGCCAAGAGCATTCTGGGCTGGGCCTAGCTCGACTTGGACATGCAGTATGAAATTAGTATATCTAGCTGCTGGTCTTGAAACTCTAATCCCAGCCCAGCCATAAACGTCAGATCATTTTGCTAGGATCTATTTTGGATCCACACAAGGACCCTAGTGGACCGTAGTCCGACTAATGGTGTGCCCTTGTTGGACACCATGATTTACATTTTGTGCTTGGGTTGTTGCCTTGTTGGACACATGGGCTACGCAAGAAGAAAATTGCTAGGCCATCATTTTAAGTTTGGGTTGTTGGCTTGTTGCCTTGTTGGACACATGGGCTACGCAAGAAGAAAAGTGCTAGCCATCATTTTAAGCTCACAGAAGGCTTTTCTTCCCCTTTGACCTGTAATAACTTTTCTGAAACCTTATCCTGACATAGCACTAGCCAAAGGTGGGCCTTATACTTTTAAAAGGTGGAAACTTTGGTCTACTGTTAACAGTTCCCTTTTACTTGCAATTTGTTGGACCTTACTTGTAGTTTGCCCTATTTACTCAGAAGTCCTTATCTGCTCCTGAGCTCAAATGAACCCAGAAGAACAGTAAAATTGAAAAAATAGGAAACAAAATCAAAAAATTCTGAATCTGTGTGGCAACAAACATGGTTGAGTGGCGAATGGGCCTGTAGCCTAGTGGTTGCAGCGACCTTAGTAGCACCCTGGGTTCCCCTCCCCGTGGGAGCGGAGTTAAACAGGTCTGGGCAAAAAATTCTGGAATAAAAGACTGTAGGGCTGTTGCTCTACAGTAAATAGTCAAAAAACAAACATGGTTGGGTGTTCTACCTGTGTTCACATTTTCGTGAACAAATGACATCTGTGGTGCGCTGGGCAAAAAAAGGGACCTCCAAAATGCATTTAAAATGGCCTTTTAGAGCACCATTTTTTTTCAAGCATCATGTATGTCATTTCTTCATGAAAAATTGCAGTAGTAAGAACACTCAACCATGTTTATTGTCAAAAAAAAATCAGAATTGTTTCGGGTTTTTTTTGCTAGTTTGTTGGCTTTTACTGTTCACATCTGGGAGACAAAACTCAACCCTATTTATGCTTTTGACAATCCTAACAGATTATCTGTGAGATTATGACCAACACAATAACCCGCTATGGTCATGGGCGGGAATGAGTAGAATATTACTTAGGTTGAGCCAACATCCTTTTCATTGTTTTTTAAGGTTTTGCTGGATAGAAAGCATCCTTATTATAATAGTCCACTATGGTGAAAAGCACGCAATTATGTGAGTGGGGCCTGACAAGGCATTTCATTCATTTTTTGTGGCGGACTGGTTACAGAAAGTTTGCGCAATTGATTGGCTCCGATTTGGATCTACTCCTACTACTAATGGTTCTCTTGACCCCCGTCCTTTTCTTCCAAAGGAATCGTTAATAACTACCACTGTCCTAAATAACTGTAGTCAAGTCACTGATCCTCTAGCTATACAGAAAATGTCATGCATATGTACTCCCTCCGTTCCTGTGTCCTCGAGAAAATATTTCCTTCCCAGTTTCATCTCATAGTCCTTTGTAGGCAGTAACTGGAAGGAGGTTTTATTTTTTGAACGAAAGCTCAAGAAGAGTCCGGCTTTGAATTAACAGAGCCATCAACCGGCCAGGATTACAAGCTCGAAACCAACACAAGAAAGAAAAAAAAAACGGCAAGATACAAAGGCGTTGGACAGCAGCTCACAAGCCTCATACACACCAAGCTAAAACGATCGACAGGGAGAAACATAGCTCGGAGATGAAGAGGTCCTCCACGCGACCGGAACGCCATGGAAGAAGAAGAATGCCCACACTGGGTCAACATGTCCAATGACGAAGAAGGGCACGCCGTCACCTAATCACCAGCAGCCCCGACCCAACACATCCGCCCAACTCCAATGTCAAAGAAGGCCCCTGCCTCCTCGCTTGGCTCGAAAGGCGCCGCACCGTTGACAAGAGGAGTAGTTCACCTTAGAACCTAGGAGATAGTCGCCGACAGTCTGCATCTGGAAAGAAAACAAGCTCGCCCAACAAGTCGCGAACAGATCACCAAGAGCAGAGCACTGCCGAATCCCACATACTGGTCACGAAAAGGAAGAGTTGCCGGAACGGACGAAGACGAGCAACAGCTAGATCTCTTTGGAAGACATTGAGAACCGAAGCAGGTACCGAAAGTGGGGCTAATGCTCTCATGGTGCACTGAGAAGGGTCGTCGAATGAGGGGAACACGATCCCCTCACGCCCAGGAGAATCCATGGGCCAGACAGGGCACCCCGCAGTAGACCGGAGAGCTCCCGAAAAGGAGTCACTTAGGAAGTCGCCGTCGTCAAGGGAGATCAGCTACCGCCGCCGCTGCACACAAAACACATCTCCGAGAAACCCCACGCCCACCTTGTTCCCAAAAGCAGCGTCTTCAGGAAGGACTCGACGCCAAGGGCGCTGCCGCCGCCCAACAACGTTGAGGATTTCTCCCGAGAGGCAAGGAGGGGAAGGGGGCAGAGGAACAGACCCGAGCGGCGCCTCCAAGGAGGGGAATGACGCCCTCGAGCGTCGCTGCCGTCGAGACCAGCAAGGCCGGTCTGGGATTTCACCCGGTCTTCACTTCCCCGCCATCCACACCCCAACGATGCGAGAACCGGCGCCCCACGACGAAGCAAACCGGATCCGGTCTGGGCATGGCTCATCCTGAGACAGAGGATGCAGGGGCGGCCAGATCTGGCGCCACCGACAGTCAAGGTTGCCGGCACACCCTAGCTTGCGTCCTCCGGTTCGCCCGCTGTCCACAAGGCCAAGGTCGCCGGTCCATGCCCGCGCCACTGCCTACCGCAGGACGGTGACGCCACTCCGACCAGGGCCGCCACCCCGGAGCACGAAACCCCCTACAGCAGATGCAGAGCAGCAAGGGAGGGGCGGCGGCGAGGCTAGGGTTTGGAGCCCCCGAGTCGCCCGGGAGGAGGCGACGCGAGGGAAGGAGGGGTCGGGAGGAGGAAACCTGCCACCTCGCCGGGTGGCCCTCGGAAGGAAGGTTCAACTGCTCATTTCTGCAACCGCAATCCTTGTCGTCTAGAGTCAACACTAAATGAAAAAGGTTCCCTTAGCTCAATTATATAGCTTGATTCTTCCTAATCGTAAATAGTCCCACTGTTCGTGGATAGTGCACCCGGAGTCAGCTGACGTCGCCTTAGGAGCTGAAATGCCGGAACTAACATGATTAGAGAAGCTTGGGGGTGGTCAGAGTGTCGAGTGCTTCCCAGCAAGTTGGTCCTATTTTACTTTGGCACTGGCGGGCTACAGTCATGATATCTTCCCGCGTATCGCTGAAGTCTGCACATACTGCTACTATCATACACTGCATCCACGGTTTCTTTTCTCAAATTATTATGCTTACCGAGTTGTTTGGCCAGAGCCTCCCTTCAGCTCATGCTTGTGTGTCCTTCGATCTTAATACATTCTGCAAGTTTATGCCAGGCCTTTATATCCTCGGGTATCGTGGGGTTCGTTATTTATGCCCATTCATGATTACCAAGAGAATTATGCCCATGCACTAGATTGTCATAATTCTCTCTACTCGCATATGATTCTCGTACCCGCTTTTGCTTTAGAAAACGCCGGATAAATTATAAAAAATTAAAAAAAGGGGAACAAATTCTTAAGCTAAGCACGCACACGAACACATCCTTCTGGCCTAGGTAGCATTTGTAGGACCAATTTATCAGGCTGGTCAAAGTGAAAGTAACATAGGTAGTAATATAGATGTCACATAAGCAAAAAATATTACTACCTTCGTCTAGGTGAATAAGTCACTCGCGTAGTTCTAGGTTGACGATTTAACTATCTAAATATGTATTATATGTGACAAAAAATATATATTTAGAAACTACATCCGTGTGGAAATCTAGTGATATACTTTTTATGATATATAACACATATTTAATTCCTCAAATCGATGACCTAAAACTACGCGAATGACTTATTCACCTAGACGGAGGTAGTAATGTGACAAGTGGTTATAATGACAAATAAAGTAACCTAGTAATATGTTACCATCACATAGCGCTTTCAATGCAAAATGAGTCTACAAGATAATAAATGAACATGTGTCCACTGTAAGGCTGGTCACAATGGACAGGAACATAAGGTAGTAACATACACACTTATCTAGACTATGTTACTACCTCCATAGTGGAGTTAATTACACATATAGTACACAAACTTGCATGGTATGTACGTATTCATACAACAACTTGAAAATTGACACAAACTGATCCACTAACTTGATTTTCGGAAACATTTTCATACATTTCCGTTACTCACCGTCTAAACAATATATTCAACACCGTCAAACGGTGAGTTAACTCTACCCGTCTGCGTATATCGCAGGCCAGTATCGCATTAGTGGGCTAGCAAAACCAACCAAAACAAGTACTCCCTCTGTCCCAAAATTATTGTCTTCAATTTGTCTAAATATGAATGTATCTAGTCATATTTTAGTGTTAGATACTTTCCTATCTAGATGAATCTAAGACAAGAATTTTGGGACGAAGGGAGTAGCTGATGAATAACGATGCACAACTTAATTTATATCTTGAGAACAATTTATTTGTTGTACCACTTATCTTTTTTTTTGCGGGAATGTTGTAGCACTTTTCAATGTGGGCACGGACCATGGTCCTTGTGTTTGCATGCAGTTTGTGAGAAGAGTGCTGTTAAGTTGTGGTTGACGGGCTCGTCCTTTGAAAATAATAATCAAAAAGCATATTTAGAAATAGAAATAAAAAAATGTGAAAACATATGTGGAGCCCGTCTCTCAAATGCCATACGTATGCATTTAAAAAAAATCCAAAATATATATGCATGCACATATACATGTAGACTACATATGTGTGAAATTTTATGTAATATACTTTCAACGTGGCGTTTAAAAATAAGACAAACATGTATGTAAAAAAGGGTTGTTCTTTTGCAGTTGGGTCAACAATTTTTTTATGTGAGGCTCACAAATCATTATATGTTTAAACCATTTTTTTACAGATTTGTATTGAGCACATACAAGTGTTTACAAAATATATGTTTTTGAAACTTTTAAATATGCTGTTAGATTTTTTTTTAAAAGGCTCCAGGTAGCCCGCCAGCCACAACTTTGCACTCCCGTTTGTGCGATGTGCTCATCAAGTGGATAAAATAGTTATTCAGTGGGATGACACGTTTTGTCGACTGCAGGCGTATGTGATGACTTTGTAAAATCTTAGGATGTTATGCCGGCTCACTCTTTCGAAGGTGCTCATAAGGGTAGGCTATGCGTGCATGTGTTCATCATGATGAGTGTATGTTTGTGTATCTGAGCGACTACGATTGTACCGTGTTAAAGAAAAACAAGTGACCCTAATAAAAACATATGAACAAGCGTATACTCATGCCTTCCAGGATGTCTCCGACTCTAAATGCATGTATGTACCTGTAGCTTTGAGAAATCAGCGTACACAACCCGCAGAAAAAAAAAACAAAGGATACTACCAATAAAAATAATACAGTAATGAAAAAAAAACGTACGCAGCCTAAAAGGATATAATCATCCTTGTATCGTTGTTTAACAGAAACAAACATGCGGAATTCGTAGTTAGCACCTTTCTAGTTTGAGCGGACGTCTTTGGTTCGAAACTAATTTCTTTCAGTGGCTGACAACATGGACCCATGTTATGATAGAGGAGAGAGTGTGGGCTTGGTGCCACGCTGGCGTGCAATGTAGACGAATATAACGGAGCACTAACAGTAACTGACGGAATTGTACTGTAATGTTGCCGAAACTCAAGTTATAGGAGCAATTTGTGTCATTTTACAAGTTATTGTATGAATTTGTACCCACCGTGCAAGTTCGTGTATGATAGGTGTAATTAACTCTCCATAGTGGGTAGGAACATGTAGGTAGTGTCATGCAACGATGCATTTATTAGCTTATAGACTCATTGTTTCTTGAAGTATGTGATGTTCCGGTAACTTAGCTAGTTACCACAAGCATCTCACTCTTCATTAAATATGTGCCACATAAGCAACGTTGTATTGAAATATGTGATGTTACTCCTAAGTTCCACCCCATTATGACCAGCCTAACCAATTTGGAGTGTACTTGGTTAATAGTATAGCCCACTATAACCAGGTTCGACGGGATCCCGTATCGAATTCCAATGCCATGTCCACCGCCCCCGCTCCGTGTGTTGTGTTGCAGCGCCCTCGCGTCGTCCGGTACAGTAGGGTACTGCGAGCGTGACCGTGCCTGGCCGCGAGCTGCATCCAGATTCCAGATCCAGTTGTGGCTGGCTGGGTTCTCGTCTCCCGCTCCGGGCCGGGGACGCGCGACCTTTCCGAGCAGCGGGCGAGCGGACAGACACTCCCCAGGAAAAGCGGCCGCGCCGATCGCCTCCCTCGCCCGCATCCCATGTGGCGGGGCGGGGCGGGGCGGGGCTTGGCTGCGCTTTCGCCGAAAGCATCCGCCGTCCCAACGGACCCGACGCCTGCCGCTTTCCACGCCCAACGGTCCAAAAGCGCGAACGTCTGCCTGCCTCGCAAGTGCCGTGCCGTGCCGTGGCGTGCCGCGTGCCAACACCTGCCTCCAGTCACTGACTCTGCCCCTCAACTCCTCTCACTACTCAGCCAACCGCCGCGCGCGCGAGCGCGCAACCCCTGGCACGGTACGGCACGGCGAGTTGCCGTTCCGGTTGGGGTGATGGGCTCGAAAGCCTTGCCCGCCGCCTCCCGATTTAAAAAGTACGGCGAGTTGTTAAATGGAACCCATCGGTAGTTGTAGGCATATGGCTATGGGACGAGGATGCGAGTCATCCCGTCACATCAGATCTATGGACGGATCCAAGGATCCAGCCGTTGCCCAGGGCGGGATTCGCTGAGGTAACCGAAACCCAACATCTCTACTCATGGTGTGGCGATGGCTACGTAGAGATAGTACATCACATGCCGCAACTTGTTCGTTGCGTGCATCCGTATCCTTGTGTAGTGGTACAAGAGTTGATTAGGGTGTCATTTGTTTGATCATCGACCGATACATGTTCTGTGCTGGCGTGCTTTGGATGTGTAGTGTGTTCGGTGAAATGTCCCTTGAAAGGCGCCCGGACTATATGGGACGCGTCACACATGCGTGTTTATGACGATCATAACTCCGACGACGTATGTTCGTACTCTGCCAGTAGTTTTTTTTTTCTTGAGGGACGTATGTTCGTAGTTCATTACCCTGCCATATTATTCTCTAAAGGGAACGTTTACGGTCCACACACCGGCCGAAAGGTTCCGTCGGATGCGCGATACGCGTAGGATCTATATGGATCGAATGCGTCAAATCAACCTTTTTTCGGGCCCACGCATCGCTCTACCGTCTTTATCTTCTCACCGAAATATCCTCTTCCACTAGTTTTCTTTTCCCTCACTCCTTCGTTCTCCTCCAATCGATCCCCTTTTCTCTTTCCTTGCCATGAACACCACGCCGCCATGGATGTGGCCTTCAAGCACCACCCCTCCCCTCTCCACCTCCCTGCTGACAGGCGTCCTCGCCACCGCCTTCCGGAAAGCCCAAGTTGAGGCGACGATGAGCTGCTCTGCGCCCTCCCTCCCCTTGTGAGCTTGAGGTGACGGCGCTCGCGCACCATGCGGATGCGGCACCTTTTTTTTTTGCAAGACGCTGTTCTTCCTGCTATCATTTTATTTTTCATTTTTACCCGGTTGCATCTGTTTTATTTGTTGGTTCCAGCTTTTTATTTTGCCGGTTGTAGCAATTTCATCCACGAGCACCAATTTTTTATTCGTTGGTTCCCATATTTTTCCCTGTCGGTAGTAGCTTTTTTTTGTCGCCGGTTCTAACTTTTTATTTCACCGGTCCAAACAATCCCCCCTTTTCGACAGTAACAACTTTTTGATTCACAGGTTGTAGCACTTTATTTCACCGGCAATAACTTTTTGCTGGAAGAAGGGGATCGATGAAGATTTTTTTCTACAACCACATACCACAGAATGCTTCAACCGTGTGTGCCAAAGCTGCAAGCCGTATATACCAGAGCTACGACCGGAGACGGTCGTCGCTCGCGAAGCTGCAACCGGCCCGGACAGAGCTACAACCCGTGTCCAGCGAGCTGCAAGCGACACAATGGCAAGCTTCAAACCTGGTGGGTCACCATGCTCGCGAGGGAAGCTACAACCATGGTGGCGAGTTGCTGGAACCGACTTTTTTTTGCTACGACCGGCCAATTTTTTTGCTACGTTCCGGTGAAGAAGATCCATGGTTTGCCGGAACCGACAATTTTTTGTTGGAACTGGTTAAAATTTTGCTTCAATCGGCTTTTTTTGTTTTCTTAGTTGCTCATATTGTTTTTTTTGCTAGAACATAGGGCATGTGACGATGGCGACGGCGAGGTACAACGAGTTGCTTCGACGGACATGGAGGACACATGCGGCGGTGACCACGCTGGAGGTGCACAACACCGGCGAGGGACGGTGTGTGTGTAGTTTGCTACAGTCAATGACCTTTTTGTTACGAGCAGCCTGCAGCGTGCATCCACGGTGAGCGTCTGCGGCGAGGCAAACGGGCGAGGTTCGGCGAGCATGCGTCGTCGGCGGTCGAGGACGAGCGGGGCGCTGGCCCCTTTCCCTTTTCTCTTTTTTCTCCTCTACTTTCTTTTGTTGTAGCGTTTTCTGTAACGTTGACGAAGGAATTGTACGGTTAACAAAAGCTAGATCGCGCGGCCCACATAGGACTGACCGAAATTTTCGACCGGTGCTCCAGCGCCTATTAGCCGCCTTCTCTAAAGTCTAGCCACGATTTACTTGTGATTTCCCTACATGCAATGCACTCCAAAATGTCAGATCTAAACACCGAAACATATACTCCCTCCTTTCCGGTTTATAAGGTTTATCTCAATTATTTTGTTTTTTCAATTTAGAGGGCTCATCTTCATCTCATTTTTAGTTTCCAATGCGCATTAAATCTTTGCATGCAAGAATTAAAAAGGAACACACCAATGCATGTAATGTTCCTACTCATCTAGTGGCCAATCATGGATGCACTACAATTAATTCAAATTAATGCATGAGTTTAATTGGGGTAGTTTTGTAAAGTACGAGATACATTCCCCCACTCACAAAATGCCTTGGTTGATGAGATTTGAGATTTGAGCCATATAATCTCACATATTATTCTGAACTCGACCCTCTTGGTGGAGTCCTTCTCCCACCAGGGCGTTGTTTTGTGTTAGGAGTCCTTCTCCCACGAAGGCGTTGTTTTGTTAACACGGCAAGGACCTCTTTGATCCGCGGGATTTTGTAGAACTCATGAATAGAAGAAGAAAAATGCGAGAATAGGATGTCTTCATGTCATGCCACCGTTGATACCACAAGATTACATGGATGTTTGATTGAGCATAAGAAAAACAAAGGAATCTTCATATGATGTTAGAGTGGATGAAATTCTCCTATGAAATCGTATAAATGAATCCTAATTAAAAAAAAACTATGGATTGCATTCCTGCAATTTGAACAACGTGCGCAGGAAAGAATTCTAGGGATTAGAATCCTTCAAAATTCCTTTACAAATTCTTTGAATCAAGTAGGCACTAAGTTGGTGCAATCATAACTGCAATGCTCTGTAACAAGACAATTGTGGCTTAGTGACTACTCCCTCTTTTCTGGTTTATAGGTGTAGGATCGAAGTATGTCTAGAGGGGGGGGGGGGTGATTAGACTACTTGACCAAATAAAAACCTAGCCTTTTCCTAATTTTAAGTCTTGGCAGATTTTAGCAATTATGCACAAGTCAAGCAAACAACCTACACATGCAATTCTAAGAGTATAGCAGTGGAATGTAGAGCAATTGCATATGAAGGTGAAGGGAGGAGTTTGAGGGAGCAAACGCAATGTAGACACGGAGATTTTTTATCCATGGTTTCGATAGGTGGTGCTATCGTACATCCACGTTGATGGAGACTTCAACCCACGAAGGGTAACGGTTGCGCGAGTCCACGGAGGGCTCCACCCACGAAGGGTCCACGAAGAAGCAACCTTGTCTATCCCACCATGGCCATCGCCCATGAAGGACTTGCCTCACTAGGGTAGATCTTCACGAAGTAGGCGATCTCCTTGCCCGCACAAACTCCTTGGTTCAACTCCACAATCTTGACGGAGGCTCCCAAGTGACACCTAACCAATCTAGGAGACACCACTCTCCAAAAGGTAATAGACGGTGTGTTGATGATGAACTCCTTGCTCTTGTGCTTCAAATGATAGTCTCTCCAACACTCAACTCTCTTTTATAGGATTGGATTTGGTGGAAATATGATTTGAGTGGAAAGCAACTTGGAGAAGGGTAGAGATCAAGATTTATGTGGTTGGAATGGAATATCTTGACCTTAACACAATTGTAGGTGGTTCACTCTCAGAAAATGTATGTTGGAAGTGTAGGCATGTTCTGATGGCTCTCTCTACGAATGAAGAGTGGGTGGAGGGGTATATATAGCCTCCACACAAAATCTAACCATTACACAGAATTTACCAAACTCGATGGGACCAAATCAGAGAACTCGGTCAGACCGATGTAGTTCATAATGTGATTGATAGGCATTTTGGTGGGACCGATATGGTCAACTTGGTATAACCAATTTCATTAGGGTTAGGGCATAACGTAATCTCGGTGAGATCAATTACACAAACTTGGTAGGACCAATTTTGGTAATAAGCTAACTAGAGAGTTGGTCAGGCAAACTCGATGGAACCGATTCACTCATTTTGGTTGGACCGAAACGTTACGAAGGGGAAACAGAGAGTTTGCATTGCGAACTCGGTGGGACCGATCGCTCATCTCGGTTAGACCGAAACGCTACGAAGGGAAACAGAGAGTTTGCAATCCCATCTCGGTGAGACCGAGATCCCTATCGATGAGACCGAAGTGACAGGGTTTGTGGCAATGGCTATGTCAAGAGAACTCGGTGGCGCCGGATAGAAGGTTTCGTGGGGCCGAGTTTGACTTTTGGTTTGGGACATATGTGGATGTGAGAAAGTGGTTGAGGGTTTTGGAGCATATCACTAAGCATTTTGAGCAAGAACCCCATTAAGCAACACCTCATCCCCTTTTAATAGTATTGGATTTCCTATGGACTCAATGTGATCTTGGATCACTAAAATAAAAAAAATGTAGAGTCTTGAGCTTGAGCCAATATGTGTCATTAGCATTTTGAGGGTTCCACATTTCTAATCCATGCTATGCCAATCATTGAACTTTCCTGAAATATTTATCTTGAGATAGCATTAGTTCAAAGAGCTATATGTTGTTAGTAATTACCAAAACCACCTAGGGATAGTTGCACTTTCAATCTCCCCCTTTTTGGTAATTGATGACAACATATAGATTAAAGCTTAGACAAATGATAATAAGATTGAAATACATCGTCGCTTTGAGAAGTATGTGATAAGCAAGAGCTCCCCCTAAATTTATGTATTATTTAAAATTTGCTTTTGAATGCAAATACACAATCGATTAGGATCATGGATTACTCTTCCATGTCACATACATCTTGGTGGAGCGCTCAAAATGATATAAACTAAAAGCATGCACTACAAAAAAAAGAGACACATCCGTGACATTTTGGGCCGAACGAAACTTTTTTCTGTCATACTTATGACACTTCTATGACAATAATTGTGAAAAAACACGGTATCATCATAGATGTGGTTGGGTCCTACTTCTATGACAAAAAATCATGACAGAAAATGGGCTTCTCATCCTGGGCGGGCCGGAGACGCAGCTGCATGACATTCTTTGGGCCGTCCATGACGAAAAAACTATGGTAGAAGCGAGGGCGAGGAAAATATTAGGGTGTTCCCTGTTACGGTGGGTGGTCGGGGCCGAGCGGTGCGTGTTTCTTCGTACACGCACACACGTGGGTGCGAGGCGTTAGGCTCTAACTGAACCCGAGCAAGGCATTGGGCTCTAACTGAACCCGAGCGATTGCACTGCATGCTACACGTTACTGAACCCTAGCGATCGATCGATGGCTGTTAACTGAACCCGATCGAGCGATTCCTTCGCTACTGCTACTAATTGAAGCCGATCGATGCTGCCTCTGCATGAACAGTGAGCGTTGCTGGGGGGGATTGGATGAACAGTTCCCGGTGGGGGTGGCTGAACAGGACCCCGTGGTGTTGCCTCTGCATGAATAGGAACCCGTTCGATCGAGCCAGTTGGGGCTGCATGAATAGGACCACGCCGTGGAGGGCTGCATGAACAGTAGACGGTGGAGGGCTGGATGAACAGTAGCCCGTGGAGGGGTGGTTGAACAGGATCCCGTGGAGAGGGCTGGTTGAACAGCAGCTGGTGGAGTAGCACGCGGTGGAGGCTGAACAGTCGCATGTGGAGGCTGGAGGAGGTCGACGGTGGATGAACAGTAGCCCGTGGAGGCTGGAGGGGGTCGACGGTGGTAATGAATAGTATCCCGTGGAGTCCCATTTTGCGGTACGCCACACCCCTCCCGATGAACAGGACCCCCGTTTCGACCGTAGCGCTCCAACACAAGTCCGTTTCCTCCGTCTTGCGGTACGCCACACCCCTCCCGATGAACAGGATCCCCGTTTTGACCGTAGCGCTCAAACATAAGTCCGTTTCCTCCATTTTGCGGTACGCCACACCCCTCCCGATTAACAGGACCCCCGTTTCGACCATAGGAGGTCCGTTTCCTCTGTTTTGCGGTACGCCAGACCCCTCCCGATGAACAGGATCCCGTTTCGAACGTGGCCGGTCGAACACAAGGCCGTTTCCTCCGTTCTGCGGTACGCCAGGCCTCGTTTCCATCGGCTGTTCCGTCCAAGCCCTACCGATGAACACGACGACACATTCTGTTCCGACCCAGCCGATTGGCTCCCCATGAACACGACGACGACGCTGTTTCTCCGTTCCGACCCAGCCATGTACATGAACCCTGGCCGTACGTATGTGCGATTAGGCGTTCGAGACCCTGCCCGTATGTATGTACGTGGACGTATTTTCTTTCTTGCACACTTGCCGCTGTACGTACGTGTACATGCTACGTGCGCGCCTCTACTACGACACGTGCGCGCCTATACACCGACCAGTATGTACGTACATATTCGCGACCAGAATGACAATGCTACATACGCTTCGACCAGGTGGGTCCCGACTGTCAATCACTTCCTTGCGTGCGAAGATGTAGCTGGTGGGTCCCAGCAGTCAGGGGGGCGAACTGTTTTTTTTGCCCGGACGCACTTCCTTGCGTGCGAAGATGTAGCTGGTGGGTCCCAGCAGTCAGGGGGAAATGTTTTTTCGCGAAATATGGTGGCCCGTCCGATGGGTCCCCGCTGTCAGGTGGAGGAATAATTATTTTGCGTGTAATAAGGAGGCACTTCCTTGCTGCGGTCGTGGACCCAGCTGTCAGCCTCTCCACGTACAGTCCACGTCCGATGGAAGCCGTTCCTTGACCACGTTGACCACGCCGCGCCGAGAGAACCAGGGCGGTGGACGACGACGAGGCCTAGGAAGGGGACAACGTGGAGCCGGGGAAGACGCGGTAGTGGATGCCCACGCGTAGAGGAGTACGAGGGTTCACTGGTTAGCTGCGGTGTGAGGCTGCCGTTGCCGTAGAATAACAGGGGGTGTGGGTGAGTAGAGGGATGGTCTGGCCAGCGGTCGGAATAGTAGGGGGCGGTGAGGCCTACACGGCAGCACAGCCGGCCACGGGAGGCAGGAGTATGCGGCACGACCGGCGCTGCTTTGGGCGACTGGAGCAACAAGACGAGAGGTTGAAGAAGCACTACGGCCGTTGGATGGACATCGTATGGTCACTGGAGCTAGAATCTTTCATATTGACTAAGTTGACAAAGCATTCCGTCCTTGTCAACTTAGTAGGCCCACAAGTCAGCCTCCCACCAAGGTGGGTCCCAACCAGCAGGGGGAGTATTCATTTTTCGTGCGTAATAAGGAGGCGCTTCCGGTGGGCCCGAGCTGACAGCGGGGGGAACGTTTTTTTCGCGGAATACGGTGGCCCGTCCGCTGCATCCCAGCAGTCAGGGGAAAACGTTTTTTCGCGAAATATGGTGGCCCGTCCGGTGGGTCCCTTCTGTCAGGTGGAGAAATAATTATTTTCCGCGTAATAAGGAGGACCTTCCATGCTGCCGTCATGGACCCAGCTGTCAGCCTCTCCACGTACAGTCCACGTCCGATGGAAGCTGTTCCTAGACCACGTTGATCATGCCGCACCGAGAGCACCAGGGCGGTGGACGACGGCGAGGCCTAGGAAGGGGACGACGCGGAGCCGGGGAAGACGCGACAGTGGATGCCCATGCGTAGAGGAGTATGAGGGTTCACTGATTCGGCTGCGGTGTGAGGCTGCCGTCGCCGTAGAATAACATGGGGTGTGGGTGAGTGGAGGGATGGCCTGGCCAGTGGTGGGAGTAGTAGGGGGCGGTGAGGCCTCCGCGGCAGCACAGCCGACCACGGGAGGCAGGAGCACGAGGCACGAACGGCGCTGGTTTGCTAGCTGGTTTGGGCGGCTGGAGCAAGAAGACAAGAGGTTGAAGAAGCACTACGGCCGTTGGATGGACATCGTACGCTCACTGGAGCTAGAATCGTGCATATTGACTAAGTTGACAAAGCCTCCCGGCCCCGTCAACTTAGTAGGCCTACAAGTCAGCCTGCCACTATACTAGGTCCCAGCTATCAGGGGGAGTATTCATTTTTTCTGTGCGTAATAAGGAGGCACTTCTTTGCATGCGAAGATATAGCTGGTGGGTCCGAGCTGTCAGCGGCGGTAATGTTTTTTTCGCGAAATACAGAGGCCCTTTCGATGGGTCCCAGATGTCAGGTGGAGGAATCATTATTTTGCGTGTAATAAGGAGGCATTTCCTTGCGTGCGACCGTGGACCCAACTGTCATCCTCTCCACGTACAGTCCACTTCATATGCATGTCGGTCGTTGACCACGTTGACGAGGCTGTGCCGAGAGCACCAGGGCGGTGGACGACGACGAGGCCTAGGAAGGGAACGACACAGAGCTAGTGAAGACTCGCGGTTGTTTCCCACGCGGAGGAGTACGAGGGTTTACTGGTTCGTCTGCTGTCCCCGGAGAAAACAACAGGTGTGGATGAGTAGAGGGATGGCTAGGCTAGCAATGGGAGTACGGTGGGGCGGTGAGGCCTGCACGGCAGCACAACCGGCCGCGGGGAGGAGAGAGCAGGCAGTCCCGCCGGTGCTTGTTTGAGTGGCTGGAGCAGGAAGAGCAGAGATTGAAGAAGCACGACGGCCGTTGGATGGACATCCAACAGTCACTGCTTGTGCGTCAACCTTTGTTTAGGAAAGCCTCAAATCTGTGGAAAACATCATACAACCCATATGTCATTATTATTACAGCCCATTTGCTAATTCTTAAGGTTTTCTTAGGAGTCCATATTCTTTTTGTTAGCATTACAGCCCATATTGTGGCCACGGTTAAAAAAATTATACGAAATTTTGCATATTTCGGTGCGGTCCGAACTGTTTTTAATCCCAAAATTTTGAGTCACATTCAAACTGATTTAAAAAATAAATGTATATCAATATAAAATCCAACAAATTGTCCACGCATAAAATCAATGCAATTTAAAATCTCGAAATGAAAAAAAAAGAAATTTGAAACTAATTGCCGGTTTGATGTGTTTTAAAAATGTACAACCCATTTCTCATTACTGATAGGCCATTTTCTCGGCCAGCCGAATGAAGCTCTCCTCGTCTTGAAAGATTTGCAGCCCAACAGGCGTGACAAAGCAACTTACTTGGCAAATCACGAAAAAACTAGGCTGTGGCCGTGGACCCAGCTGTCAGCCTCTCCACGTACAGTACTCTTCCGATGGAAGTCGGTCGTTGACCAAATTGACCACGCTGCGCCGAGAGCACCAAGGCGGTGGACGATGGCGAGGCCTAGGAAGGGGACAACACGGAGCCGGGGAAGACGCGGCTGTGGATGCCCACGCGGAGAGGAGTACAAGGTTCACTGGTTCGGCTGCGGTGTGAGGCTGCCATCACCGCAGAATAACAGGGGGTGTGGGTGAGTGGAGGGATGGCCTGACCAGCGGTGGGAGTAGTATGGGGGCGGTGAGGCCTCCGCGGCAGCACAGCCGGCCACGGGAAGCAGGAGCAGGCGGCACGACCGACACTGCTTTGGGCGGCTGGAGCAAGAAGACCAGAGGTTGAAGAAGCACTATGTCCGTTGAATGGACATCGTACGGTCACTGGAGCTAGAATCGTTCTTATTGACTAACTTGACAAAGCCCTCTGTCCCCGTCAACTTAGTAGGCTGACAATTCAGCCACCCACTATGGTGGGTCCCAGCTAGCAGGGGGTATTCATTTTTTATGCGTCATAAGGATGCACTTCCTTGCGTGCGAAGATATAGTTGGTGGGTCCGACCTGTCAGCGGGGGGAACGATTTTTTCACGAAATATAGAGGCCCTTCCCGTGGGTCCTACCTGTCAGGTGGAGGAATCATTATTTTGCGTGTAATATGGAGGCATTTCCTTGCGTGCGGCCGTGGACCCAGCTGTCAGCCTCTCCACGTACAGTCCACTTCCGATGGATGTCGTTCATTGACCATGTTGACCAGGCCGCGCCAAGAGCACCAGGGCAGTGGACGACGGCGAGGCCTAGGAAGGGAACGACACGGAGCCAGGGAAGACTCGGTAGTTGTTTCCCACGTGGAGGAGTATGAGGGTTTACTGGTTCGTCTGCCATCCCCGGAGAAAACAACAGGTGTGGGTGAGTAGAGGGATGACTAGGCCAGCGATGGGAGTACGGTGGGGCGGTGAGGCCTACGTGGCAGCATAGCCGGCCACGGGAGGAGGGAGCAGGCAGTCCTTGCCGACACTTGTTTGAGCGGCTGGAGCAGGAAAAGCAGAGATTGAAGAAGCACGACAGCCGTTGGATGGACATCCAACAGTCACTGCTCCCGTGTGCATTATTTCTAATAATGTACAACCCATTTGCTAATTCTTAAGAATTTTTTTGGAGGCCATCTTCTTTTTGTTAGCAGTACACCCCATATTGTGGCCACGGTTAAGAAGTATACGATTTTTTTGCATATTTTGGTGCGGTCAACTGTTTTTAATCCTGAAATATCGATTCACATTCAAACTATTTTGAAAAATAATTTATATAAATATAAAATCCAAATAATTGTCCACGCATAAAAATCAATGGAATTTAAAATCTTGTAATGAAAAAAATTTATAACTAATTCCCGGTTTGATGTGTTTTAAAAATGTATAGCTCATTTCTGGGCAAACCGAATAAAACTCTACTCGTCTTGAAAGATTTGCAGCCCAGCAGGGCTGATAAAGCAAGTAGGCCTCGTTTGGGTATTTCTTAAAAAAATAGAACCGGGCTAGCCATTTTCAGCAAGAAAAAACACAACTGGGCTCATGATGTGGTAAACATAAATAAAACCCTGGCTAGACGGGCCACAACCCCCGCACAACCCCGTTGTTACTATTTACTAGGGTGGATGGGCTGTTTTGTCTTTCGCACAAAGAAACAATTACTACTAGTACAGTGGAGCCACTCTACAGCTACCGAGAAAAACAATTAGTACTAGTACAGTGGATACAATACCGCTTCTGGCTCCTCCAAGGTCATCGAAACATCTCCCTCTACTGAATGCCGTTATACTTTTGTTCACCGACATGCGGGCCATGCAGTGCGCGGGCCCAAATGCCATCCACCAAATTAGAAGGCAGTATCCAGGCGGAGAGTCACCCAGGTCGTAGCACGGCAATAACGAGCCGTCGTATCACAAAACCCCACCTCCCCGCAGTCTAAGTTTGACGAACGAAGCAACCATCATTTCACTCTTCGCTGAATCCCCTTCTCCCTCACCGTCTTCAAGAAAGGCAACACTCGCATCTGCCACTGTTCTTCTCCCCCAACGAAGGGAAGGTAAGCAGATCCGTGATGTTGGTATATTTTCGTTCAAAGGAAAAAAAACTTTTGCAAAGCAGTAACCGATCCTCACTCTCTTTTTTGTTTCATCGTCATTGCGATTGTGTTTTCCTTTCAGTGATCTCCTAGTATTCGTCAGTTTCATGATGGACCAAGGAGAACCAGGCAAAGACCTACCGATATTGGAGCAGACGCGGGAGGCTGATCCCCACGAGACACAGAGCTCCAAGAAGATGGAGGCAGCCACCGAGCCGACCCCAGATACGCTCACGGCCACTACTGAGATGGTCAACGCCCCGTTTGAGGTTACATCCCCCGTGGCACTGCAGGAGCAGTTTTCCCCCTTGGAGGATGTGTCCCCCCCCCACTGAGCTGCCCAAGGTGATTTTCTTCTTTGCCGATCTCGATTGTGGTTTTTCATCTATGTATGTGGTGATGAATAATGCAAAATTTTATTAGCTTCGATGCCATGCTATACATAGTGGTTTAAATAAATTGTATTTCTTATACTGGAAAGTAATTTAGAATTTGTTTCTGTTTCAATTAGAGCCCTGATGCAGACAAGGATTGTGTGATTGTACAAGTCACTCGCTATGAGGCAGATGACCTGAATATACGCACTGGGAAAACAGAGTTTTTAGGCTGTTGTATCCTGGAAGCCATTTGCGCTTATACCAATGAAGAGTTGTATTCCAGCCTCACTGTTGTCAGGCGTGTTGTCCAGGGTGTACTGAAGCACAAGAAGTTCAAAGTTACTCCTTCGTTTATGAGGCATACTGTTCTTGTCAAGCTTACGCAGGAAGATGACATGACATGCCTCCACAAACAAGTTTATGAGTGGCAAGGCCACAAGGTTGTCTTCATGAAGGTTCATAGGATTGAGCTGCTGCAGGACGTCCTAGATGATGTTCATGGCAAGGTCCATCTTGTGTCCAGCCCAAATTAGATCGAGGCATGAAATACTTGCCCCAGCTAGTGTTTAATAGTAGTTTAGATTCTGTCTAATTATCCGAACCTTGCCTGTTATCGAGCCCTTTGGGGCTAGTACTCTTTTTGAATCCGTCTATGGGAACTGCTGCTACTTTTGTGTGCCCGTGAATCATCGCAATTGTTGCCGAAACATATGCGTCCTCACTAGTTTTATCATACGAAAAGTGTGAGTTTTGATGAAATAGAGTACTCGTTTAAGAACTGCACGCCGACGTATACATAAGTACTTGTAAACACTGTTGGTGCTACCCCACTTGTAAGGAGTTGTGCAAAACATGGCACATTGGCTCAGCTTGCTTCAACACTAGGTTATCGACCAGCTAACAATCAACAATCTGCTGGTTGACATATAAGCAACTATGTATCTTTTTACAATGGTTCATGCAGTTTACTGAGGCCATAATGTAAATTCCAAACGTTCACACGCTAGTCTAGCGTTCATGTGGAACACTCACATTAAACTCGGCTTCATAAAAACTTGAAAAGCATAAGTTAAGCAATTTTATACATCTTAATGATTCATAGAACATAACAAACATATACTAGTTCACAGCAAAAGACAAAGTTGTGAGAAGGTTAGCAAATCAGGAAAAAACAAGCAAGGCTTCTCTGAGCAAAGGCCTCCCGGCAGGCTTAAATTTCCTGGAGTTCACTCTAGTTTTTTCTTGTTGCCACCATCCAGGGTTAGGTTCTCTCATTCCAGAATAACCAATTATAATTGTGTTCTCAGCTGGAATGCTGAACTAAACCATGTAGTGTACTGACCAGCTGAAATTCTTGTGCATTCCACTAAATTTAAGCACCGCTGTTTGCAGAAATAAGCAGACCACAATGCCTCTTGTCCGCGCAACTATCGAAAAAACCGCCGTGCAGCCGTGCCAGCGAGTCCTCGTTCCATGGATGAACTGGTAGAAAGTGCATTCCACACTAGGATGCAGTTGTTTTCGCTTGTCCCTACACTGCAATCAGGAAGTAAAAAGTACGAATCAACTTCTTTTATATTGTGTTGGTCATTCTACCTAGTAACTACCAATGTAGGAATACCTGGAAGACGGGTGGTTAGAGGATGACAACGAGGGATAGCCATCTCATTTTGCGCAGTTCTACTAAAACTGAGGTGTGTGCTTTTGATTGCGCGGATAGAAATGATACGGAGACAGACATCCTGAAACGATATGGAGACAGACATCCCTGTTTGCGCAAATACGAAATACGGTTATTTAAACAGTGACATATATTTGCAGTGGCGTATGATTAACAACAACATCTATTGTGTTATAATTGGCACTAGATTGATAGTATGAAAGTGTCCTTAAGTAAGTAGCATCACATCACATCAACACTGCCACTAGACTAACATGCAGAACAATAGCATTAGTATTATTGTCATGAGAGTAGCACATGGTCAGTAAATGCGCAATCAAATTTGTGCAGTTCCACCGAGATGAAGCAATGTTAGCGGTGTGAGATTTAAGTGTAATTGCAAAAACACAATTCATGGGAAATAAAGCAAGACAGAAGCACTTCATAAAATGGTGGTGGCATTGCTTCAATTTATCGACGGCACTAGACCATTACTTATTGTGACATTAGGTGGCATTGCTTAATGCTTCATGTTATTTTACATTAACGGTAGTGATATGGGCGTAGGGACAATAGAGGCATAAAGTGGTGAGGCAGATGTGGTTGCCGAGAGCGGCAAACGCTCAGGCAGCATGTCTGCATTTGTCCCATTTTTATCTCCTCGGCGACATTTTCCTATGTGAGCACAGGAAATCTAGACCTCCTCATTCTCATTTGCGTTGTCCCCCAACACCCGTCACTTTCTTTCCCTTTTCAACCAAGAGATAGGTCCACTTCCCCCACCCTGCGCCATCCACCATGCTTTCTTCGTCTTTTCAACCAAGAGACCGGTTGGGTAGCCAGTATCTACTACTTTCCCCCGTTTCCTCTTAGAACCAAGTCCTAGATTCATGCTACAACTTTCCCACTTTCTTCCCTGTTTGAACCAACTCTTAGAGTCAACAATATGAACTAGCTTTACCTCTAATAATAGTAAAAGTCTAGGTGGCTTTGGAACAGCGGACGAAAGTAGAAAAAGATACACACGAAGCCAAGTGGGGAGCTGGGGCAGTAGAGCAAGGCAAGTTTCAAAGGAATATATACCTGAGGGTCGTCGGCATGTGGCAAAGACGGTGTCGGGAGGCCGCATCTTGGCCACAATACCGCGGGGAGGAAGAAGGGGTCGGAGGCCCTCCGGAGCCGGCGCTCTCTAGGAGAGAACGGTACGGCTGCCAATCAGGACGCGCGGGCAGCCGTTGGTCTCATCCCTCGCCGCCGACGATAGCGTGAACGATGCACCTACACCCCTGCCTCGGTCGAGGTTGTCCGACCGGATTTATGACCAGCCGTGAGCTGAGAGAGAGAGTGTGGCCACCTATGTCTTGCTTAGATCTGGAGAGCATGAGAGAGTGAACGAGAGGAACCCTAGTAAAGCAAGCGCTAAGGCTCCTGCTTATATATATAGTGGAGTGATTTTGGTGTACCAGCTTCAAAAAAATGCGCTCCTACGTGTACCCACAAGTGGGTGTGAGAGAACTAGTGCGTGCGTGCACCGCTTCTCTTCGTGAGAGTACAATATACTATGCCCAAAGAACGTTCGCCACAAGAGTAATAGTATAAGTGTGTGACGTGTGAGCTAAAATAAAATGTGCGCGACGTCTTTTGTTTTTTAGAAGTTGTGAGGGTAGGGTGTGAAGAGCACATATGTGTGTGACGTCTACCTGCAGATAGACGGTGGGTGCGAGAGGACTCGGGAGGGTGCGTGTGCGTGAGAGAGAGGGGGGCACGTATCAATGCAATGCATGTGTCCGTAAATCATTATCCGACAAACGTTCGGCACAAGCCTTTTCCTGACGAACGCCGTAAGAACCGTTAGATCGGCATCCGAGAGTGTCAGTTTTGCCATGCCATTTAACAGAACATCCACTCCTCCTACACACAAATCTTCCACGTGAGTGTAAGCAACTGTCGTATGCTCCCTCCGTTCCAAAATGCAGTGCATATAGCTTTATTGAAAATTCGAACCTCGCAAACTTTTACCGAGTTTTCATGTACCAAATTGCATATGTAGAATATTCATTGATCTTCAAGAGGTAACTATAAAGATGGGGGAGGAGGCTACAAATAAAGACCATCGCATCACCTGCAGCAATTTCAACCATCCTTTGGTGTGGAGGAATATCATAGGAACTCTATATGATATGTTTTTATAGGTTTTTTTTCCTTTAGAGCCAATTGGTTCATAGGAATAGATTCATATACTCCACGTTTCAAAGGAAATAAGGGCTTCTTTGATTTAAAGGATTCTCAAAGGAATTTTAAAGGATTCAATTCCTTAGGATTTTTCCCTATGTGGGGTGTTTGATTCATAGGATTGTAAACCATAGGAACTTTTTCATAGGATTCATTTGCACTAGATTTCATAGGAAATTTTCAATCCACTCTAACCTCTTTGAAAGAATCCTACATTTTTTCTGTGCACGATCAAACACTCATAGAATCATATAGGATTCAAGATGACATGCCACCCCAATCCCACGTTTTTTCTATTCCTGCGTTTTGAAAATCCTACGAATCAAAGAGGCCCTAAACATGATATCATTTCTATAGCTTTAGAGCCACTTGGTTCATATGAATGGATTCCTATACTCCCATAATTTCAAAAGAAAATAAACATTAGCATATATTCAATAGAAAAGTTCCTATGATATGAACCAAATTACATCTCTTCTCTAATCCCTCCTCATAGGAATTGAGATGCATGTCATCTCTAGATTCAATAGAAAAGTACCTATGATGTCAACCAAATGACATCTCTTTTCCAATCCCTACTCATAGGAATTGAGATACTCCATGTCATCTCTTTCCCTATAACTTCCATGTATACATCTTCTATTCCTAAATAGCTAGTACAACCCACTAGTAGCTTTTTTCCAAGACATGCAACTATGGTACATGAACTATATAGTGTGCGAATAATTTGAAAGATGGTCGCTGGATGAAGCTAATCCGACAGTGCAGAGATGGCAAATCCAAGCACTACTGGCCGTTGGATATCATCAACATTCCACCAGATCTGCCACATGTACAATTTAGAAGACTCCATGGTTGAACTTAAGCATAATGCACAAACCTCAAAACACAAGCACTTCTCCTTTGTTCTAGAATCTTCCGTATCATATTGATTTTTTTTCTAAATGAATTGCCACTATTGTTTTTTACTTTATGCTTTACAATGCACAACCCCATGAATCTTAACATTTTTGTAAAACTAATTGATTTTGAATGAGATGAACTATAAGAAGTAAACGAACATCTACATCATGCATATATGACTCAAAGCTTTACATGCTATAGTGTGTATTTATTCATAATTTTGTTTCGAAATCTCATGCGTTCAATGCATGTGTACCTTACTAGTTTTGAGTAGAGTAGAAAATTTCACGCGGCCCCGGCATATCAAAATGCAGGGACCATGCATCATTGCCTTTCGGTCGAACCTACGTCCACAATTTTTTGTACGTACTATATCTCCACTGGTCCCCGAACCTAAAATGCTGCCTCATTCCCCTAAAACCAAGCGACCCACACATATTTAAGGCATCGACTTGAACTCAATCCCTCTCCCGTTTACTACGATGTGGCCCCGCACGCCCTAGTAGTACTCCTACAAACCCTACCGCCACACGCATCATAGGTTTTCTTCAAGAGGACGAGGGAGAAGCCAATTTGTAGTGGAGGCGCTTTCAAAAAAAAGAAAAAATAATCTGTAGTGGAGACCCCTACCCTAGGGTGCCCTAGGTAGCTGCTGCACGAATCATTGGTTTTCACTTTTCTTTATGCTCTTGCGCCCTAGAGTGAAATGATGGTTGCTTCGTCCGTCCAGCTTAATGCGGGAAAGGTGGGGCTTTGTGATTTGACCCCTCATCGCTCATTTTCTACTACTGCGGCGCTACGACCGGGGTGCCTCCAATTCCAACCACTGCTCCGAACTGTACGTGGAACAAGACGGTGGATGAGCCACATGTCGGCCAAAGGGGTCCTGTTAAGTGTGTCGCCATTTCATGTGCGGACTAACCCTGCTTGAGTCGCTACGCCAACACGACAGGTGCAGCCTACCACTTGGTTTTGCTCCTTGGTGAATCCCGACTATAATGATCTAAAAAGATACGTACTGAACTACCCTCTCTGTCTCGTTTTTTAGACATCTCAGTTTATAGGGCGTGCACATAGTTCTAGGCCATCCATTTGACTAACTAAATCTGAGTTACTATGTCACAAAAATTATATCATTGGATTATTAAGCGAATGTAGTTTCTAAACATATACTATTCATCACATATATAGCCAGCTAAATTCTCAACCTATAACGACGTGCACGCCATGTAAACGGATACATAGGAAGTATAGTAGTAAAAATGAGGTGATTTTACCGAGCGATTGGCGGGGGAGCATGGCCTGTCATGCGGTCCCACGTGTCATGATGTACCAAGGCGATGCGCGTGTCCCTCTTGAGGCAGAAGCAATACTACGTGGTTTGAGATGATGGCGAACCAAAGTGTGAAATAATGGTTGCTTTCGTCCATGTGGGAAGGTGCGGCATTGTGATTTGACGTCTCATTGCTCATTACTACTACTACTGGGGCGGTACGACTGGGATGCGCCCCCCTCCCGTTCTGCACTGTTATTTGGTGCTTGACACGTCGACCCGGTTGCTATATGTCCCACATGTCGGCGACAGGAAGTACATAATTCATGAAAGCGAGCGTCGACAGAGGAGTACAAGACACGGCTTGGGTTTTTGCTGCTTCGCGCGATCCATCAATACAAACCCTAAACCCTAACCCTAAACCCTAAACCCTAAACCCTAAGACGGAGGAGTACAAGACGACGGAGGACTAAAAAAAGGTGAGGGCGGGTCTTTTCCCGCGCGGGAGGCAGGGGAGTTTGGCATAGTCTGTTTGAGGCAAGGAGGTAGGAAGGGAAAGAAGCAAATAAAGGTTGAGCGACTTAGTTTTGGGAAAATCTGATTTTGCGGAGTACTTACCCACCATGGTTTATAGGGCTCATCTAAAAAACATTCGTTTTTCCGTTTTATAAGTCTCAATTCTACTACTAGTAGTAGTACCATCACATGTTGGATTTCGAGGCGTGTTAGATCACCCGATGCAAGCAGTGTCAAGAGAAAACTCTCTAACCAAGGTAGTAGGGACGAGGAGTAAACAGAGGGAGTAGTAAAATTTTCTCTGTAACCAAGGTAGACTGACATGTATTTTTTATAGTGGCCTTGTATACGTAAATGGAGGGAGTACTAAAGGACATATATATTCCAAACAATATGATAATCTCTCTAAACAAGGTAGTAGGGACGAGGAGTAAACGGAGGGAGTAGTAAAAATTTCTCCTCGTCCTGCGAGCCACCGCGCGCGTGGGCGAGGGAGCGGGCGTAAGGAGTAGTAAGCAAGCTTCACCTCAGCCTGCGAGCCACCGCACCCGTGGGCGGGGGAGACGGTGTACTAAGCAAGCTTCTCCTCGTTCTGCGAGTTGACAGGACACATCAAATGTACTCAAGTGTATAGAGCCTTGCCTTTAAGGTAGGCCCCACATGGTTTGCCTCTTTTTTAACATAACGCGCCAAGTCGCAATTTGTTTGTTCACCCGTGGTAGACGATCCTCCCTCCATCTAGTGAAAAACCAGTACACGTGTCAAGTTACCACGTGGGCTACCTTTTCGTACAGAAATGAGCTCCACCGTGTACCTGCGCGGGTGTGGTTGGGAAAGAGACGGGAGTACGTGCGCCGTGCGTGCACCTCTTCTCTTCGTGCACGTCCCCCACCTACGTGGGTGTGTGCGAGAGGGACTATAGAGATACAAACCTAGACATAATGCGCCGTCCATCACCATGCTTCCGCCCAGTCCGACCACCAGTCACCACCACACCCCACTCCTCCTCACCTTATCTCTCATCTTTCTCCCTCCATTTTTATATACAAGGCCACTATCAAAATTACAATTTGTATATATACAAGGCCACTAACACTAATCGATGCAATATTAATGGTGTTTGCCTCGTAGTACTACTAGCAAAGGAGGACACTAATTATCCCTTGCATGCATGCGGGAGTGTGAGCATTGGTTTATGTGCATGAAAGAGAAGAATACACATTAATTTACACGGCAAACAAGGAAACAAGGTGGCTTGCAACATTGAGTTAGAAGACATTACTTTTTGCCTTGGTACCTGTAATATGGGTTTGTGGCCTTGTATACAAAAAATGGAGTCCGATAAAATTCTCGAGATAGCATTTATCCGATAAAATTCTCGAGCAATCATTAGTTTTTTACAAAATGGGATTACTCCTGCATGGGTCAATCACAACAGGTGTTTTTGCTAGTCCATGAAAACAACACATGGCAAAATTGCACGGCGAACGAGGGATTCGAATATCTTGGGAGGGGCTGTTTGGATCTTGCCCGGGGTAGCCAAAATATCGGCGACCCTTTTGTCCACCGGTGCCTTTGCCACCGATGAACGAGGAATGGCTCGGGGTCTCACGCATCCTCCAGCGCGCACGTTGATACGAGCTCGCATGAGCTGTGTTCTTTTTGTCCCACCACGCCGCCCAAGCCACCCCCATACCGACCGGCGACCCGCAAATTACGCTATCCAACCGTAGCCACACACATTATGACATCAAGTCAACCAACCGGACGAAATTCATGCAAACGCGGTGATATTTCGAATAAACAACGACGAAAATCATATAAGATACCTGATTTTTCATACAAACATGACAGATTTCATTTCATTCAAATGAACTACGCGGTGCTAGTTCTAGACAACACATGTATATAATACCTGGCCTAAATGGTCGCCCGCCGATCGATTTGTGTTCCCAGCATGATCACCGGACTGCCGGGAGCCCCGGAGGTATATGCAGGGTCGACGAAGGTCCTCGCAACAAAAGGATCCGGCAAGACACCAGTTGTATACATCGGCGTGGCCTCTGTGGTGGCCTTCATGGGACCCAAGCGGCGGCGGCCTCCCGCGTTCTACTTCTCCTCGATGATGGCGGCGGACGCGGAGGCGATGGCCACCGACTCGTCGCTCTCCGCGCACCCGACTTCTGTAGCTGCTTGCATGGCGCGGAGGCCGGCATGGGAGTCTCGGCCACAGAAACGGGAGACGTGGTACGAGGCGGCGGCGTGGACGGCAGCAACGACTCCCGTGCGCCGCTCCTTGTCGAGCTGGCCTGGAGTGGCGAGTTGCTGAACCGCGCGTCGGCTTGGGGCGGCAACTGACTCCGTCGGGCAAGGGGAGGGATGTGGATCAGCGAGCTGCATAGCTCGTATCCGGCGCGCTCGGCGGGCCACCCAGCAGGCTTGGATGCGGAATAACTACTCTTCGTAAGCCATTGTAAGAGTGGACAAAATGGTGAAGGAGGAGATAGGAGAGCGGCGGAGGTGTGCGATTCTTGGCCGACGTTTGGCCTCGTTTAAATAGGAGATTAATTAGACGACGGACGGGAGGAGCTCGGCCGGCGTTGCGTTTAATACCGGCCCGGTCATGAACGGACGTGTGTCCAGAGTGGGTTTCTCGGCTCCCACACGGGCGGGTTTCATGGAGGCGTTTGAATGCGGTAAGGAGGCGTGTTCAGCCGGGCGTGCAGCGATGGCGCCCTCGACTCCGATGTAGGACAGCGCACCGTTCTTCCACTGACGTGTGGGCTCTTTGGGTACATGGCATGCATGTCAGTGACCCAACGCAGGCAGCGCACAGCAGAGGAACCTTTGGTGGGCCAGGGCGGTCAGAAGCGGGCATTTCATAAACCGATGATTGTTCATTGAGTGTGACGTCATCCTTTTCATGTTGATAGCCCGTTCGATACGTTGTGATTCATAAAGACCGCTACAAACATCAATGTTCTGCTTATCACAGATAAGATTGATTAATACCCGTAACAATCCATGTCCTTAACAAAGGGTGCATGCACGTATAGGTTGAGCTTGTGTCTTCTGTCGTGTGCTGTGTGCATGCAGGCGTGCGAGTGTTGCGTGCGTGCAAGGGTACATTTTAGTGTTGCATGCATGTGTGCGTACGTGCGTGTGTTCGTGAGTGCATGTGTACGCGTCAGTGTTGCACGCTTGCATGCGTGCGTGTGTTCGTTATGTGTACGTGTCAGTGTTGCACGCCTGCATGTGTGCGTGCATGTGTACGTGCGGGGTGAGGCTACACGTCAGTCAACTGACTTTTTCATCTCTTGTCATTAGATTTTCCAGCCGTTGGATACGAAATCAAGGGCCAGCAGTTTATCATCAAACTCCACCCCCTTGAGCCGCCAGCCACCACCGGCCGAACCGTCGGCCCCCGCCGCCCGCGGACGACCCGCCCGCCCCGAAACCACTCCTCGCGACCGGTCCACCGCCACACCGGCCATCCCTATAGCCCTCCCGCGCCGAGCTTTTTCTCCGGCGATCCCCACCCCACCGCCCAATCAACGAGCCCCCCCACCGCCGGCGACTGCCAACCAGAGGTCTCACGACTTCGAGTACCCACCGACCACTAATTTATTACCATTACTGTCCTTCATATACGCGCTGATGGGTGGGCCCTATGGTAATGTGCGCTGCTGAATATGGGCCGTTTGACTGGTTAATTGATCGTGTCATCAACAAATTACAGAGCTGTATGGTGAGCCAGTGATCGTATGATCACCCTAAAATGTACTTATTTTTTTAACACAGTACAGACTCAAACTACCATTTCTTTCTTTCATATACAGGCTGACAGGTGGGCCCCATGGTTACGCGCCCCGATGGTGCAACACTACTTGCGCCACGTGGAACGTTTGACTGGTCAATTGATTATGTCATCAACAAAATACGGAGTTGTACAGGTGAGCCAGTGATTGTATAATCATGGCATGTATTTTTTAACACGGTACAGATGCAAGGGCTCATATATACGCGCAAGCACTCACCGCTATAAGCGCACACACGCAGACCCTACCCCTATGAGCACCTTTGAGAGAGTGGGCCATCATATGATCTTGAAATTTTACGAAGTCACCATAGGTGCCTCGTAGTTGAGTGGAACGTCTCCTCCCACTGAACGCACATCACCAGAAAATACTGAAATTAACCCAGGATAAATGCGAGCACCGGGACTATAACCCTGGTGGTCTCAAGAAACCACTGTTCTCCTAACCATCCAACCACATGTTGGTTAGCATGACAAAATGTATGTGGTGACCGTGATGAGCTTATTCTGAAGTCCAGTGACCATATCATGCTTTCGCTTCAAATACAATGACCGTAAGTGTCGTCAACAAAATACGGAGCACGCATCAAATGCAAAGTCCGTCAGTGTCATCAAGAAAATACGGAGACGTATGGTGAGCTAGATACCGTATGATCACCAAGAGAATGTATACGGTGACCATAATGAGCATATTCTAAACTCCAGTGACTGTATAGTGCTTTAGCTTGAAATACAGTGGCCGTCATGCGTGAATGTGTCATGGGCATGCATACTTTTAGAGGGCCGAGAGATAGTTTGTGTGCGTACGTGAAAGTGGTGTAGAAAGAGGGGATGTCCGGCGGAGACAAGGAGAGATATGCCCTTTGTTTCTCTTTCCCGTTACTAATATTTTAGGAGAATATATAAGCATTCACAATGCAGAACAAATATTTTTGGATGCACCATGCAATTAACTTTCATGTATAACATTGTACTATTGTATATGCTAATTTTCTTAGTGGTCGATTGCGTGTGTGGTGTGGTGGGCACATCATTTCTAGTTGTGGTGGGTCAACATGAGGACTCATGGGTCGGTTCCATCCTGCGCCACATAGGTTGGATCGAGACACGTTATACGAAGACCCATGTGGAGGACTCGGTGTACAACACAAACCTAGCTACCAGAGTCGCGGAGGACTCTATCCCCACTGGTGATAAGCCGACTATATATGATTTGTAACCCTAGGCCCCAGTATGTTATAGAAGCTTGGGGGCTAGTTTGTTGGTAGTATACACACACCAACAATATCTGGTATTCACGTGTACTTTGTACACACCCCTATCACTAATATACAGTACCAGGAGTAGGCTTTTTCCTCAACTGCAAGGGTCCGAACTAGGGTAAAACTTTGCCTCCTATTACCATCCAGCCTAACAGTCAGGGATATCCTACCGAATGATATGATGGAATCATATCTGCCAACTACTAAGAGAGAGGTGTGTTTAGGGGGGGGGGAATGTGTGCGAGAGAGGCCTAAAGATAATGTGCGTGCGGGAGACACACAGGCACATATATGTGCGTATAGAGGGCTAGTAGAGACCGTGCGTGTGTGTATATATGCATGTGAGAGAAATAGTGTTTTCCAACTGAGATTAGTGAAAAGAGTGGTACATAGTA
>LR738715.1:211801765-211850616 GCA_902687465.1 Secale cereale
AGAGAGAGAGAGAGAGAGAGAGAGAGAGAGAGAGAGAGATACAGAGAGAGCATGTGCGTGAGACTCCCCGACACCCGAGAGAGATTGTGAGCATGTGTGAAAGAGAAATGCCGATGCATATAAAGTGTGTGCACTTATGCAGTAGATAGAGAGATATATAGCGCGTTTGCAAGAACGGGCCGATGCATAGTGCATCAACGTGTAAAAGGCGGTTCTACGCATTAAATTAAAATATAAATGGCATTATTATTTTTGGATGAGATCATGAATTTTGCAAATTGCGTATGGACGAAAACTGGTCTATCAGACACCCATACTCTATTGAATTCTAGCATGTGCATGCGTTTATTTCATATTATCGATCCATAGAGTGAGAGCGGTTTGAAATACAGGCAATGGATGCTTTTGCAATTCATATATAAACATTAATTAGTGCACTCCGTGTTGTTAGTGTGAAGCACTTTATACATTTGTCACTTGCATGGATACATTCCAAATTGCTTGCTACGAAATAGAATACATGTCGAATTCAACATAAAGGGGGTTTCGAAGATTCAAATTCATAGGAAGTGCATTCATCTATTTGAACCCAAGATAATGGCATTAGTAAATCAGATGTAAAAGGGGGCATCAATCTTTGTTGTGCGTTTTAACATGCTATATATATTCATACGCATGTCTAACTTTTTTTTTGCAACCAAGGAGATTATATCTACAACCATGCATGAACTGAGGTAAGTTGCATATTTTTTAATATATACTCGTGTACAATGTATATTCAAATGTACCACCTCCATTCCAAAATAATTGTAGCTTTAGGATTTTCAAGAGTAAAGATTTGTGAAGATTGACAAATCCTGAATGTTCAATTCAAGAGAACCGAAAATGTTAATGCTTCTGCTCCCAAATATTGAATGAATTGCCAAATAGGCCTATGGTCACCCGAAACCGCACGAGACTAATGTTTGGCGGTAGGAAATTACTTTCGTGACTCTAGCCCGTGTAGCCTATCGGCCCGATGTCCAAAGGTCTAAACCGGGGTAGGTTTGTAACTTCACCAAGACGCTAGTCTCAACCGCCTCCGAGAAGCATTCATACGCCGTGGGTGCCTAAACACCCATGCGCTCGGCCAAAATCTATCCCGCCCACATTTGGGACACCTGAGATTACTGTCCTACCCCCAACCTGCAATATGTTTGAAATTTTAGATGGGGGCAAAGTTGGTAACTTTCCCCAAATTTCAAACAAGCGCGTCCCAAACCGAAACATTGTCCCCCCTCAGTTCCCCGCCTCCCTCCGTTTCCCCATTCATACTCCGTGGGCGCCAGAACGCCCTCTCCACCAGCCGCGAAACCCCAGCTTCCTCCGTCCTCCACCCCATAGCGCCCAATGCACCACCGCCCAACTCCATCACGCCGGAGCCGGTACCCCGACGTCGTCGTCCAACGCAACCACAACCGCAACACCCTCAAGGACTTAGCAGCTGAAGCCGAGGTAGAGCTGCCTCCACGACGCCGACGCCGACGTGCGCCATACCAGAACCACTCCGACCACGCTGTCCTGCGCCTCACTACTGCCGCTCCACTGTCGCAACCGTCCACCGCACCAGAGCTGTTCCCGCTACGCCGTAGTTCGCCGCCTCGGATCTGCTTCCCCGTCGGCGACAGACGGCCATCGCACCACACTCAACAACTTGGCCATGGGTTCGTCCAAGGCTGCATCGTCCTCCACAACTTCTTGTTTCCAGCGAACCACAAGAAGATCGTTGGAAAAGCAGAAGGAGGACACAACACTGCCAGCAGAAAGAGGTACTCCTCTTCCCTTATTCGTGCAAACCTTACATGTCCGCTCACACCGTATTCATCCCACGAAAGAAACTACTTGAGCGCTTCTTACTGCATCTTCTTCGTGATACTAAATGCACAAGGTTTCCTCCCTTTACTATTTCACCTTTGCTAGAGGTCAGTAGCCTGCCTGGATTTCAATTCAGGGTCAGTCGAACCGCAATTAAAAGAAGCAGCACCCGCTTAGGCGCGCGGAGCACCTAGTCCGCCTGTTCGCCGGGGAAGCGGCGCATCGGTGTCTATCATAGGGGTGTGGGGCGCAGGAGCTGCTTGTGCCCGATCTGGTGGTCGGCGGGGCTTGAATGGATTGCCGGGGGGCGGTGCCAAGAACGGCAGTGCGGTGAGGTAGAGGGGAGGGCGCAGGCAGGGGACTGGGCCGGTGGTCGCTGCCGTTTCGAGGAAGATCGTCAACACTGACTGGCTGGAAGTAGATGAAGGCGATCTGCCCGTTCTTTGTACATCAGACGGTGCAGAAAAAATGGACTGACCTATTTGTTTTTAGTCGAATGTTATTTTCATAGAATCCTGTAGTAATTTAGTGTGCCATGCATGTTGTAGAGCTATCATATGTCTCCCGTCATTTATTTCTCACCGACCTGCTATCTACTACCTTTACACTGTACTAATTGTGCACACACTTCACCCATACTCACACTATTGTTTTTTTATGCGTGGGTATTTCAGACTCTGACGCAGTGTTGATGAATGCTGAAAAGAAAAGACAGAAGTCGCTCTAGTGTAATTCAAAGATAAGCACTAAGCGTTTCAGCGCTCTAAAGGATGTAGTGTCAGAAGTTGGAGACAGTAAACGTAGCTTTGCAGTTGATGATCTCAATTGCCACACACAACCATCCCAGGTGCTTGCTTTAGCTTCGCGCTGTCAAATGTGGTTGCATGTTGCATATGGTGTCTAGCTTGTATTGCTTCCAATTTGGTTAAGTTGCATCTGCTTACTTTACACATTATACCTTTGATAATGACATGCCTTCCTGTTTTTGATACATACTACATATGTCTATTAACCATGTTCGTACATCAAACTAATGCTCTTTTGTATCCCTCGTCAATCACTTATGATGAGACAGTCACCCAGGTGGGTTAGTGTGAGACGCCATACTCGTTTAAAGAGTGCAATGTCATCCTCCCCACATGATTCTCAAGAAACAACAAGGCTAAATAAAGATAGTCAACGTAGCTCTCTAGTTGATGACCGCAATTCCCCCACACCACCACCACATGTGCTTGCTCTAACTTCGTACTGTGATATGTGGTTGCATGTTGCATACGGTGTCTAGCTTGTAATGCTTCTAATTAGGGTAAATTGCATCTGCTTAGTTTACACATTATACCTGTGAATATGACATGCCTTCCTATTTTTGGTACACACTACATCTATGTGTTAACCTTGTTCTTACATGAAACTACCTCTCTTCTGTATCCTGCATCAATCACTTACGATGAGTCACCTTTATTCGTTGCATATTGCATATTATTTCTAGCCTTCTGCCATGTATTGCTTCTAATTTGGTCAAATACATTTGTTAGGGCAACCTTTTAATTTGGCAGAGTGATATTGGTTTCATCTTTCATATGGTTTCTAGCTTGCATTGATTCTAACAAGTTCAAGCACCTTGTGCTTAGTTTACACTTTATACATCATACATGTCAATATGTCACGCCGTCCTGTTTTTCATACACATTCCATCCTCTTATCATGCGGCCGCCTTACATGAAAGTAGTGTTTGTCAGTATCATGCATCAATGAGTTCTGAAGAGCAAATTTTATTCCTTTTTCTTGTGGGTTTGACTTGACAAGGCAAAATCAAGAAAGATGAAGGAAAAGAGTAAGGAAGGCGATGACGGTGGTCCTCTGCAGCAACGTAAACGGAGCATCTGTACCGATTCTCCTTGTACTGATAGTGCATTACAAGGTCCAAGTCTCCGCTCCCCTACTCCACCATCCAACGTGCTTGCTCTTACTTGGCAGTGTGATATCTGGTTGCATGTTGCATATGGTGTGTAGCTTGTATTGCTCCTAATTAGTGTAAACTGCATCTGCTTAGCTTACACATGATACGTGTGAATATGACACGCTTTCCTATTTTTGGTACATACTATATCTGTCTATCACACCATGTTCTTACATGAAACTACTCTTCTTGTGTATCCTGCATCAATCACTTATGATGGAACACCTTTAAGTTGGCAGTGTGATATTGGTTTGTGTCTTCAATATGATTTCTAGCATGTATTGCTTCTAGTTTGATGAACGCCGCCTATGACGAGACAATTTTAACTTGGCAGAGTGATATTGATTGCACCTTTCATATGGTGTCTAGTTTCAGTGCTTCTAATTTGTTGAAGTGCCTTCTGCTTAGTTACCACATCATAGGTGTGAATATGTCAAGCCGTCCATTTTTTCGGACGTCCAAAGACGGGAAGATCAACCCCGCCACGGAAACCGCAGACTTAGCGGTGCTCGAGCCACTCACAGACCCAACATTGAGCGGGACTCCCCCCGCCGCTGGAGCACCAGACTCGTCCCCGATTACGAGTTCTAGACTTTTGTAATCCGCGCTTTTTGGGCTCGATCAAGCGGTTGTCACCGAACTCTGCCCCGTGGATGGCCGAACATACGTCCAGCTCCCGCCCTTAAACGAAGCGCTTGACTTACTAAAATCTCTCACCCTAGCAAAGGATTCCTAGCCGAACTGTGCCTAGTTTGAACTGGGGGCTAAGGACAGGGAATTTGGCTTCCCACCCACCACCCACTTGGTAGCCATGGTCGAAGACTTAACCGATCTACTAGATTACGCTTCCGAAGACATCGATGGGATGGACCACGACGTCGAAGCCGATCTAAGTGCAAACCCGCCCGTGACCGGGCGATGGACGACTATTTCTACATATGATTTATATATGGTGGATACACCCAACGAGAAGGAAGGCGATGGCGACACAAATCCAGAGCAGGATAATCCCGTCGATGAACCTCCTAAGCGCCGATGTCAGAAACGTCGATCTCGATCCTGTAAAGAGAAGGAGAGTAACATTGTCACTAAAGACGACGACAATCCGGAGCAAGCCGATGACCCCATGGATCCAGCAGTGGAGCAGGACGAACGGGAGGATGGCAAACACAGTCCCGAACCGCTGGTTGATCACAGTGATGCCAAAGATAGCAATTATCAACCTGTCTCCGAAGAGTACGTCAACCTGGGAGACGAAGAATTCAGCGTCGCAGAAGAACCACTCGAACAAAAATGTTTTCAACAATAGCTCACTGCTATAGCAAGGAGCTTGAAGAAGGAGCAGCGGTGGCTTAGAGCCGAACAGGATACACTCAATGAGAGATGGAACGAAGTGCTAGACACTAAAGAAAGATACGGCCGTGAGCGCCACACAAAAAGCTTTCCCAAGCGCAAACTGCTGCTCCAATTTGCCGACGAGGCTATCACGCCCATACCGCTGAAGTACGACAAGGCCAATCAATGGGACCGACCACCTCGTGGACGAGATAAAGCGGCCATCAACGCCATACACCAGCCCGCACCTCCCCATCGTAAAGGAAAGGATACATCGGCTGAGGCCCATAAGTACGATCTACGTCAGGACGTGAATAAAAAACCTGGCCAAGGCAGATCAATCTACGGATCGAGGGAACGTGCTCCCACATGAGACGACGGCTATCAAGCAAAACTCGCCAGGCACAATCAAGTTTGGAACCAACACCGAACACAGACACCGTCCGAATTACGCCACGATATCGCAAAATACAGGGGTGCCGCACACGCTCTGTGCTTCACCGATGAGGTGATGGATCACGAATTTCCAGAAGGGTTTAAACATGTAAACATTGAGGCGTATGATGGAACGACGGACCCCACCGTATGGATAGAAGACTTTATTCTTCACATTCACATGGCTCGTGGAGATGACCTCCACGCCATCAAATACTTACCTCTCAAGCTGAAAGGGCCAGCTCGGCACTAGCTAAAAAGCCTCCCAGAGAACTCCATTGGAAGCTAGGAAGAACTTGAGGACGCTTTTTGGGCTAACTTTCAGGGGACTTATGTCCGGCCCCCGGATGCTGAAGATCTAAGCCACATAATCCAGCAGCCCGTAGAGTCAGCCCGCAAGCTTTGGAACCGGTTCTTAACTAAAAAGAACCAAATTGTTGGCTGTCCGAACGCCGAGGCCTTAGCGGCATTCAAGCACAGTGTCCGGGACGAATGGCTGGCTAGACACCTCGGCCAAGAGAAGCCGAGGACAGCGACAGCCCTTAATTACTACACTCATGACCCGCTTTTGCGCGAGCGAGGACAACTGGCTAGCTCGTAGCAGCAATAGCACTAGAGAACCTGGCACCTCCGAAGTCAGGGATGGCAATGGCAAGCCACGACGCAATAAGAACAAGCGTCGAAACAATACCGGAAGCACAGATGACACGACAATGAACGCTGATTTCAGTGGCTCCATGCGCGGTCAACGGAAGAAGCCATACAAAGGCAACAGAGACAATCCATCTAGCTTGGACAAAATACTAGAAACGCCTTGTCCAATTCATGGCACCCCGATACACTACTGTAGGATGCTGCTAACGCGACACTATGACCAGAGACCCTTCGATGAAACTGTGTGCGATGCAATAATCGCAAACTATGGTGTAAAAAACCATCAAAAAGGGTGCAAAACGTTTGCGATGACGGATGCATCAAACACGGTTCAGATTTTGATTGCGTGTGCGATGATGGGCATACGGTTCAGTTCAATTAACTATTTGCGATGAGGAGGAACAAAAGAAACGGGTTGCCAGTTGAAGGCGTGTGCGATGTACATCATACGGTTCAGTCGGATGAACTGTTCGTGATTAGGCAACACAAAATAAATGGTCAACCATATCAAGGTGTGTGCGATATACGGCATGCGGTTCACTCGGATGAACTGTTTGTGTTGAGACAAGAGAACAAAAGCGGTTCAATATAAGAAGATGTGTGTGATACGCGGCAAACATGTCTGTAATCAAAAATGTGTGCGAAGATCGATAATAACATAGACGGTTGCTGCTAATAAGACGTGTGTGTTGTGCGATGGGATTGCATACACACACACACACACACTTATAAGGACATGGTTGAATAACCAAATTAAACATCCACTTACATAGGTGGCTACTACAACCATGGCATTTGCACACACCAAAGTAAACTATTACATGCATAATTACATAGTTGGCTACTACACACATGACATTTCCACACACCAATAAAGTAAACTATATATTACATGCATGATTAACTAGCATAAATGATCATCTGGTCATCATCTACTTCTTGTGACGCTTGCTCTCCTTGTGGCTCGATCCGGGCTCATCGACTTGGGTAACATGGCACTTCCTCATGTCAACGACCCGCCTGTGCATCTCGTTGCATGTGTACACGCTCTTGGCCGCGAACCTGAGGTGAGATTCATCTAGTTGCCGCATCCAGGCCCTTTGCCAGGATACGAGACTTGTTCTCTTGGCATCCTGCTTTATCTTTTTCTAGTAGGGGTCGATGATGGCCGAGGCGAGTTCAACCAGGGAGTCCTTCTTCGTGCTGCCCCAGACCTTATAGTGCTCATAGATTTCAACAAGGTTCTAGCAGGCCAAGCCCATAACCCTGAGTGCTTTTACATCATCGGTGGTTTCCACCGTGGCGAACTTGTAGTCGGTGCTGTTGACAAACCTGTTGAAATGGTCGCAAGGCTCTGTGGCCATGCAATAGTGGTAGATGAGGACATGATGGCTCACGCACAACTGGGCGACGACAACCTTCTGATCTATGTCGGGGTGACCGGCGGTGTACGGGAGGTCGATGCCGACCACCTTGTACTTGTCTCGAGCAAGCAACTGCTCAATGCTGTTGATGTAGTTGTCCACCATGGCCGGGTCGATGGTGTACACCACCGAGAGATCCATCTCCCTCGCGTGGGCTCCACTTTATGCTCACCGAGCTCCATTGGAGTGCCGCTAGACATCCCCTCTCTATGTGTCATCATGGGTGTGCTTGTTGTGTTGTGGGGCACGATCGAAAGGTTGAAGAGAGTAAGGTTATAATGACCGCGGGAATTAAAGGGGAAGCCGGACGACCAGGAATATCGGCAGGCCCTGTTGGCAGTTCTAATTTGCAGCGCGTAACTCCATCCCGCCGCACGTAGCTACATCGCGTGGAAATGCGCACGGCACAACCACATGCATATGGGGCCCCCGACTTGATTGTGCGCACGCCCAACCGCTGGGAGAGCGCGCACGGAGGGACGCGAGCAGAGCGCTCCGCGGTCGCCTCAACGGCGAGCAACCACATATATATGTGCATATAGCAGTTGAACACGCAAAGAAAAGCTTTCCACAAGCCGAGCACGCCGACAGACGCAAGCAGAGCGCGCCGCGGCGCCTAACAGTGAGCAGAGCTTGCCGAGGGACGCGAGTAGAGGCTGGCATAGTGATACGTGGCAAATAAGACGAATTGTGCGAGCGGTGTGCATTCCTATTTTATTAGCTAAATCCTACTTATAAACCAGGACGGGGGTATAGTAGGTAATTAAATTGCAAAAGTTTTTTTGTATTAACCGTATGTGTACGTGTCCTTTCGTCCTCCTCTTGCACGTCTCGTCACCCCGCTGCCGCAGACGGCTTACAACGCAAGCTTGCGTAGCGCGCGGGGGCGTTCCTTTAGCCAAACAGTGGTGCCAATGAATCGTCGGTGAGCCTGTTCTCGCGCAACCTCACAGGTTCCCGCGCAAGCTTCCCGCTTGACTCAGTGAAATCCCCCAAAATCCCAATGCTTACCGGCCTGCTATATAAATCCTCACGGCCGGCGAGTCCTACGTCGAATTTTCCCCTCCCTCCCTCTAGCTTATCTTGTCTGCTTCTCCCACAATCGCCAATGGCACCGGTCCGTCGTCGTCGCTCAGCCACTCCACCGTCATCAGAGGATAGCTCCATCTGGGAGGCTACACCGCAACGGTGGCATGGTCCCCAACGTAGTGTAGTGCGCGTGGAGTCCCTGTTGGGTGTGCGCGGAACATCCACCACACGTTCCGCCGCCACTGCCCGTCGGCAGCTGTTGCCGGCCCCTGTTGCCGCCACACCATCGTTGAAAGAAAAGGCCATCGCCCGCTCCGCCGCCGTGGCCCGAAGGAGGGAGGTGGCCGTCGTGGCCGCCACCCCACTGCCGGCCATCACCCACTCCGCCACCGTGGCCCGAAGGTGGGAGGTGGCCGTCGTGGCCGCCACCCCATCGTCAGCCGCCGTGGCCGCCAGCCCACCGTCGTCTGCCAGGATCATCACTCGCTCCGCCACCGCCGCTCGAAGGAGGGAGGCGGAGGTGGAGGCCCGCACATGGGTCAGCGACCTTGCATGCTACATCGAGTTCCTGCGGGAGGAGGAGCGCCTCGATGAGTATGCAAAGAGCCTTACTGCAGCCGTGGCCGCAGCACACGCTGACACGGAGGCGAGGAATCAGGAGATCTACGAGCAGCCCGGCCGCTTCGAGAGAGGTTGTCTGGAGTGGCAGTGGGCATTCGAGCTAGCGAGCATCGCTGAACGTGCAGCAGCGACAGACACCGTATTGCAGTTGTCCAGCTCGTCGGTAGGCTCCTCCTCCTCCTCTACCTCTTACTGAGCGCACTCGGCAGAGGAGAGGCTGCCGAAAGTAGCACAAAGCCCCTCCGTAGTAGTAGTATTTAGGGGCTATTTTGTTCAGTTCATCTGACTATAGATGTGGTGGAACTGTACAACGTACTTAAAATTAGCTAGTATATATAGTTGAACTAGCTATTTCAGTACGTGGTTGGCAACAATTGGGGAAAAGTTTGGTCGGTTCAGCTGTCGAGTTAAACTTTTTGTATAAATTAAGAACGACTGCTTAATCTATGAATGAAATCTATGCTTAATTACTAAATAATAGTTGCAAAAATTAGATAGTGCTAGTGATTTTTAGCTACATATTTTGACAAATCGCAGTTTTACAAGGATTGACAAATAGTTTGTACGTGGTTGCACACGGGTCATCCAAAACAACTGTTTGCGTTGAAGGGATGCACAAATCCTGCGCTACGAATTTCCCATCGACTTAAGGGGAAAGAACTTAGCTCACTTTGCATATAGATGTTCTACCTAAAACGTTTGCGATTAAGAGCTACAGAAATCCTGCTCGGCACATTTTCTTTTGGCTTCTTCGGGGAGCTGTCGGTTTGCATACGGATGTTCTAACTAAAACGTTTGCGATCAAGAGCTGCACAAATCCTGCACTGGAGATGACTTTTGGATTTACTAGAATTTTAAAAAAAGTATCTCAAAGTTTTCCCAGCAATCAACAGTGCCCTGGTGTTTGAAATTCAGTCCCATTTCTTGCAAGGGACCTAAGCATGCACCTAAGGACACATATTTGATTTTTCAACCAATTTATATGCAGTGGAGCATGTGCATGTAGTTCAAATTTTAATTATGCACATAAAATGCCTAGAAAACCCACTTAATGTATAAAAATGTCCAAACGAACCCTGAAAAATTCCAAAATTAAACACAACACTCCTGTTGTTCTAGGTTAACACTCGATTTTTTTTGAAAGCAATAAGAGGCAACGGACATCGTTTCGTCCCCAAAGGTGGCACATTTCCTACCAAAACCATCACGCTTGTTGTGAGAAGCTCTGGTTTGTGAGAAGCTTATACCCAAACCTGCCCCAAATGGGACAATTTTTTTACCATGGCATGTCGATGCCGCTCCATGATAGCATGCCAAGTTTCATGAATTCAAGATAAGTTTTGGATTTACTAGAATTAAAAAACCAGGTATCTCAATGTTTCCGGACGAGCGACGGTGGCAGGGTGTTTGAAATTCATTCCCATTTCTTGCATGGGACCTAAGCATGCACCGAAGGACACAAATTTGATTTTTCAACCTGTTTATATGCACTAGAGCATGTGCATGTAGTTCAAATTTGAATTATGCACATAAAATGCCTAGAAAACCCACTTAATGAATAAAACTGTCCAAACGAACCACGAAAAATTCCAAAATTAGACACAACACTCCTGTTGTTCTATGTTGACACTAGAAATTTTTTGAAAGCAATAAGAGGCAACAAATATCGTTTCGTCCCCAAAGGTGGCACGTTTCCTACCGAAACAATCACGCTTGTTGGGAGAAGCTTTGGTTTGTGAGAAGCTTATACCCAAACCTGCCCCAAATAGGACAAAAAATTTACCACGACATGTTGATGCCGCTCCATGATAGCATGCCAAGTTCCATGAATTTCAGATGAGTTTTGGATTTACTTGAATTTAAAAACCAGGCATCTCAATGTTTGCGGCCGAGTGACGATGGCAGGGAGTTTGGCATTCATTCCCATTTCTTGTATGGGACCTAAGCATGCAACCAAGGATACATATTTGATTTTTCAACCCGTTTATATGCACTTGAGCATGTGCATGTAGTTAAAATTTGAATTATGCACCTGAAATACCTAGAAAACCAAGTTAATGTATAAAAATGTCCAAACGAACCCTGAATAATTCTATTTTTTTTACGACGCACCTATAGTTGCATGTTCACTGCAGATAAGAGTTCTAGCAATTCAAACACCATCCTTTGCAGCTGTGACCTCATTATGTAATTCAAATCAAGACGAAAAAACAAGTACATCGCACGCAATTTATTATCACCAACCATGTGAGATGCATCACAAAATATCTTGGAGCATCGTCGGAGTGTCAACCACACTAGCCCGCTCCTCAAATATCATTTCACTGTCCACTCGTCGCCGGTGAAAGATGGGGATGTGGAGCAAAAAAATTGACGTTCAAACTCATCACACACGGGTTAAGCTATCTGAATCATTTGTCATGTTCACATATCGTACATAGTTCTGAATAAGGGATCGTGTCTGATGACACTTTGTGCGCCAGTTTTTTCGCTAAAGCGATTCCAATTCTTCGGCTTTCGTGGAAATATCTACCTCCCCTCCCCCCTTACCAAAAGCCACATTTCCCCTGTTTCCGCCTTCATTTCCAAGTTGAAACCTTCACTCCTTGCTTGGAGCGTCGCCTCCTCGCCGGCGACCCTCCTTCATGCTGCTCGGCCTCATCTATCTAGGCAGGTAATCCACACCCAACCCCCATCCTCCTCCTCCTTCCACATCCCACATGCGCCGACCGCCGATGCGAGCACGACATCTTCCACCCAAATCACCGACCCCTCCACCAAATAAGCACCGCCCTAAGCATGCAATATAGCCAAGATCTCAAGGAGAATTTGGCAGCGGAGAAGCAAATCGCGGCCGCACGCGTGGATGAGGTCGTGATGGCTACCATTCGTGCCGACCCCCAGATCTTGGAGGAGCACCTTGCCATTTGCTAGCTAGGCTGGTTCAGCATGCTCGGTTTACCCGTTGCGTGTGCTGCTCCTGCCTTTCCTTAACAAATTCTAGTGAATTGTGCTATCTAATTTTACCATGCAATCTGTTGCTCTAGTGTATATGTTCTATATGTCCTGTAGTGTGGTGCTCACTTATTAACTGTTTGGTTAATTAGTTGTCATCATCACTTAACTGTTTGGTTCAATTCTGCAAATGTGATGTTCAATTCTGCAAATGTGATGTTCAATTCTTCAGGCTATAATTTTGTATTGTCTTCCATGTGAGAAATAAATCGAATTTATCTTTACAAAATAGATGAGAAACGAATACAGTTGCTATATTTCCAAGTTGTCAAGCATGGTTGGTTTGGTTATACATTGTGCAATCTGGTGCTCAGTTAACGTTTGGTTCATTTATGTTGTGGTGTTTAGTTATCTGTTTGGTTCAATTCTGCAATGCGATGTTCAATAGTTGTGGGTGCATTCTGTTATTGTATACCATGTGAGAAGTAAATCGAATTTGGCTGTACTAAATGTCGTGGTTCTAAGTCTGATAGTACGAGTAGGGGGTACGAATGGGGAGGCAAGGCCCTAGCTATGGTGGAATTGTACACAAGGTGTTTACGAGTTTAGGCCCTTCTCGGAGGAAGTGACAACCCTACGTCTCGGTTCCCGGAGGCGGTCGACTGGTATGTGTATATGTGAGTTACAAAGATGCGACCCCTGTACTGGAGGAGGTGGGTGGCTTATATAGTGCGCAAGGACCCCAACCATGCTCCACGTTACCAAGGGTTCAATATACAGTAAGGCAGGCGTTACTGATGACGCCTACATTAAAGAGTAATTAAGGCATTCACTACGGCGAGTAAATACCAGACCGTTATTGTCCTAAGGGACCCTTGACCTTCGGGGGTCGAGTGTCTTGGATTGGTCGAGTGGAGTTGAGTCGTCTTGTAGGTGATGTCCAGTCGAGTGGGATGTCCTCTTGGGCCCTCTCAGTCGACTGTCTTTGTCATCATAAGTTTTGTATTTTGATCTTCTAGGGTAGTGACCTTGGGTGGGGTACCTTGGTCGGGCCTATGACCCTACCCTAGGTCTGTAACCTCGTCAGTAGCCCCCGAATGGATTGAGGCTTGAGCAAGAGAGAGAGTGTTGAGGAAAGCTCCGGTTCTGGCTCGACGCCCCTGGGGTAGTCTTCTTCTGAGCTCGCGGACTAGGCTGTCCTCCTCAATCTTGTCTTGGTCGCCTTGATCGATTCTGGAATCGTCGAGTGCGTTGGTTGTGTCTTCCGTCGACTGAACTTTGCGCCAGGCGTCGGGTGCCGTTGGCGTGTGCAGTTTTCGGCGGGGTTGGTTGCTCTTTGGTCGCCGAATTCCACGGGGTTTCGAAATTTGGGGAAGCGCGCGGGGCGGGACATGCCGCAGCAATCGGACGGATATGCTCGAGACGCCTCGATCCTCGCGCCACCTTTTTCGCCACGTATCGCGTGTGTGCCTATTGCGGGATTTGGTAAGATCGCTCGGGGCCACCGGTCAGCCACTCGACTGGGGCGCTATAAGTGCGCGCCGAGCCTAAAGCGGGAGCATTGTGCGCCCATTCCTTCTTCTTTTGCCTCTGCCTCTCCGTCGTGCCTCTGCTCCTTCTCGCCTTTCTCCACAGCAACCGCCGACGCGCGTGCCATGGGCAAGGACAAGACCGCGGCGATGGAGCGTTCAAAGAAGGCGGCGACGGGGAAGGGGAGGCGGTCCGATCGGAGCGGATCGTCGTCGAGGTCTGGGCTCCCTCCTGGTTGGATCCAGGGGGATTGGATCCGGTCCACCGTCACGGCGGAGGATCTGGAGGAGCTGGAGGAGGAGGGACTAATCGCTCGCGGCTCCTGGCGGGTGCCGAAGGGCGAGCTCGAGCCTCGGCCGTGGGAGGGCGAGTGCGTCCTCCTCGCGACCCACGTCGACCGAGGTTTCTCCATGCCTCCGCACCCCTTTTTTCGTGCTTTCTTGATTTTCTTCGGCGCCCAGCTGCATTACTTCACGCCCAATTCCATCGGTTTCCTTTCCGCGTTCGTTTCCATGTGTGAGAACTTCCTCGGCTGCCGGCCGCACTGGGGTTTGTTCAAGCATATCTTTACCTGCCGCTCGCAAACCGTCAAGAAGGCGAACCCGAGCGACGAGAAGACGCACGTCCTCCAGGCGTGCGGCGGGCTCGGGTTCCAACTTAGGAATAGGAGCGCCTTTCCCCCCATAATCTTTCCGGAGTCGATTCGGGGCTGGCAGTCGACTTGGTTCTACTACAAGGACAGTCCGACCCCGGGTCAGTCGACTGGTCTTCCCCCTTTCTCTCTTGGTCGAGCCAGCCAGCCTCCTTCAATAATAGTGGGTAAAGCCGAGAGGGCCGAAGTGAACATGTTGGTGGAGCGTGTCGTCCAGTTGGTCCGCGAGGGCGTAACAGGGATGGATCTGTTTGAGGTGTACCTCATGCGGAGGATCCAACCGCTCCAGGCTCGGGACCACCTGATGTGGTTGTACTCTGGCACCGACGACTCGTCGCGAGTCCACCCGGAGGCGGCCGACGTGAAGTACGTGGCGCAGTGCCTGAAGTTCATCACGGGGAACAAAGACAACCCCAGGGGGTCTGGGAGGGTCCTCCCATTCGACGCTGACCATCTGCCCGATAAGGTTTGTCTTCGGCTCCCGAGTGATGTTTCTGTCGTTGGCTTGTAATTTGTCTTGACGGATTCGACTGATATTTGGTTAATCTTCCCTGTTTGCAGATCTATACTAAGATGTACTAGCTGCCCAACGGGGATTTGGTCCAGGAGGGCGAGGAGGGCGTGGGCGACGCCATCGAGTGGAAGTCGTAGGAGGAGACCGAGGAGGAGAGCGGGGACTACAGCAGCGGGGAGGAGGTCGAGTCAGCTCCCCGTGATGAGAGGCGGTCCAAGGGGAAGCACGACATAGGGGCTGCGCGCCCTCGGACAGGTCCCTCTGGCTCCCAAACGCCCAAGCGCGCTCGCACGGCCACTCCTGACCCCTTTGAGAAGGCGTCCAAGCACCCCAAGGTTACCACCACCAAGCCGCGGAAGGCCCTACCCAGGATTAAGGTGGATGTCCCGATCGCCTCCACGTAAGTATCGTTCGGTTTTGTTTCCTTCTGTCTTTGGGAGGTCGACTGTGTCTTCCGCCGACTCATCTTCGAGGGGTTTCTTCAGCACTGCTGCTTCCACGACCTCGATGGACATTGACAAGGGCCGGGACGACAAGGAAACCGGAGATGCCGCGACATCTCGCGCAGGTGCGGGTTATAGATCGTGTCTTATTTTTTCGTCGGTTAGGGGTGACGGTCGACTGAACTTCGCTATTGTTTGTCTTGAAGTGCCGCGCCATGTCATAGAGCTCCCAGATGACGATGATGATGTTGATGAGGAGCGTTTGGGAGGGGATCGGCGACGCACAGGGAAGAAGGGCCGGAAGGCGCCTTCTGGCCCGGAGGCCTAGCAGCAGGAAGACGCGGCCCGAGCCGCGGTCTCCTTCGCCGACCCCGTGTCGACCGTACGCCCTGCCTCGTCAGCTGGAGGGGCCGTCGACCCAGCGCTTGTCTCGACTGTCGACCCAGCGCCTGCCCCGGCTGTCGACCCAGCGCCTGCTCCGTCGTCCGTTCTCTTCTCCTCCTACCGCCTCCCGGAGGATCCCGTGGGAGCAGCTCAAGAAGCCGTTCGCCAGGCGGAGTTGATGATGGAGAAGACAAAGGCGGCGTACGAGGCCAGCATGGCTGCTTACGACGCTAGTTCTGCTCTTCGGGCCAATGTCCAGGTTAGTTTTCTCCACTGGTTGGCTTGCTGCACTGGCATAGTCTTTGGCTTTGAGAGAATCTGCTGCTTTGTTCGTAAGATGATGTCACACCCACTGGGTGAGAGTCTTGATGTGTTTGCTTTCAACTTCCCTTGAACTCGAGCGAGACTGATCTTAGTCGAGTGAGAACCGATGGGGGCACGCTCAGTGCACCCACTGGGTGTAGTCCTCGAGACCGTGGTCGACTGCTGGCAGTCGGCCATGGTCTGACGATAGAACTTTTCTTCCTTGTTTTTTTTCTTTTTGAGCTCGAGCCAGACTGATCTTGGTTGAGTGAGAACCAGTGGGGGCACGCTCAGTGCACCCACTGGGTGTAGTCCCCGAGACTGCGGTTAAGTGTTCGACTCGACTGTAGTCTTAGAATCTTGTTTTGTTGTGTTGATGCAGAAATCATGCGAGTTTGGGGCCAAATTTGCAGACCTTGAGAAGAAGAAAATCCAGCTCAATCTCGACTTGCAGCTGGCTCGGGACCATCTGAAGAAGACGCAGGATGATGCGGCCGGTAACTGACGCCAACCATTTGTCGACTGACTTTTGATAAATGTGCCTTGTGTTTCCTCATGTTCATCTGTCCAGTGATGTCTTTGGTAGGTCAACTGAAAGCGGCCTTGGAGCAGAAAGATCTCGACCTGGCGGCGACGCAGCAGGCGGCTCAAGAGAAGGCAGAACTAGCGGCGCAGAAGCTGGCCTCTGTAGGCGCGCTCGAGGCGGAGATTATCAGGCTGAGAGGCTCACTCGACGCAGCCAATCAAGAGGTGACTCGACTGAAGAACTCCAAGTCTGTCTTGAACGACAAGTACGAGGCCCTTTTCCAAAAGAGGATTGATCTTGAGGCCTATCTGGGCGACCTTACCAAGAAGTGGTACCTTGTGCGCGAAGGTATGTCTCTTTTGGCTCGGGTTAAGCTGGATCGGTCGACCTATGTTTTTCTTGCTGACTCGACTTGCTGTTTCCGGTGCAGAATTCTGTCGCAACTTCGAAGAAGAGACTGGGCGGGTCGAGCCCGGCCTGGACCCAGCCAATTCTATCATGAAGGACGAGGTTGCCATGAACATCTTGAGGCTGGAGTCCCGCCTTACAGCGGCCTCGGACTATCTGGGACGGCTGAAAGCGGTGATGGACCGGATCGACACCGTGCTCTAGAGGGGAGTCGTGCAGGAGAACGACCTCGAGTCTGTGATGACTCGACTTAATGAGATCCCCAACCGAGTGCAGGAGTGGAAGAAATCGTCCGCCCGGGGTGGAGCCGACGTGGCGCTGTCTCTGGTCCGTGTGCACTGCAAGGAAGTGAAGGAGAGGAGGCTCGCGGCGCTCAAGGTTGCCAATACGAAGGAGCTTTAGTTCCAGTCGTTCATGGAGACTTTCTTGGAAGCCGCCACTCGTATTGCTGATGGGATCGACCTAGACCAATTCGTTGCGCCCGCGAGTCACGAGGTGAGCGTTTGAAACTTAGGCGAGTCACGTGGTCGCAACTAAGCCCCCGAGTGAGAGGGTTGCTCCTCACTCGGAGTGGATGTTTGTAACTTAGGCGATTCCAAGCTACGTTGTATTTGTGGCGGAGCTCGGAAGACAGAGCCACATTATACTTATGACGCAGCTCTAAGGACCGCAGCTAAGCCCCCGAGTGAGAGGGCTGCTCTTCACTCGGAGTGGATGTTTGTAACTTAGGCGATTCCAAGCTACGTTGTATTTGTGGCGGAGCTCGGAAGACAGAGCCACATTATACTTATGACACAGCTCGGAGGACCACAGCTAAGCCCCCGAGTGAGAGGGTTGCTCTTCACTCAGAGTGAGCGTTTGAAACTTAGGCGAGTCACGGGGTCGCAGCTAAGCCCCCGAGTGAGAGGGTTGCTCCTCACTCAGAGTGGATGTTTGTAACTTAGGCGATTCCAAGCTACGTTGTATTTGTGGCGGAGCTCGGAAGACGGAGCCACATTATACTTATGGCACAGCTCGGAGGACCGCAGCTAAACCCCCGAGTGAGAGGGCCGCTCTTCACTCGGAGTGGATGTTTGTAACTTAGGCGATTCCAAGCTATGTTGTATTTGTGGCGGACCTCGGAAGACAGAGCCACATTATACTTGCGACGCAGCTCGGAGGACCGCAGCTAAGCCCCCGAGTGAGAAGGTTGCTCTTCACTCGGAGTGAGCGTTTGGAACTTAGGCGAATCGGGTTCGCGGCTAAGCACCCAGTGGGGGATTTTGAAGACCAACGTTTTTAGAAAACATCAATTATTAAAGGACCACTGCTAACTTGTCTTTGAAACAAATCGGGAAATCTTTATTACAACTCGACCGTCGAGTGTCTCAACTGTAGAAGCGGCGGAGCAGGTCCGCGTTCCACGAACGAGGTTCGTCTTTCTTCTTGGCGGCATTGTAGAGGTGGTATGCTCCGTTGTGCAGTACCTTGGTGATGATGAATGGACCTTCCCAGGCCGGGGCGAGCTTGTGTGGACGTTTCTGATGCACTCGAAGGACCAGGTCTCCTTCCTAGAATGCTCGGCTTTGGACGTTGCGAGCACGGAATCGACGCAGGTCCTGTTGATAGATGGTCGACCGGATCAAGGCGATCTCTCTTTCCTCTTCCAAAAGGTCGACTACATCCTGACGAGCCTGCTCTGCCTCGGCTTCGGAGAAGAGTTCCACTCTGGGGGCATTGTGCAATAAGTCGCTCGGCAACACAGCTTCGGCTCCATAGACCATGAAGAAAGGGGTACGGCCAGTCGACCGGTTTGGAGTTGTCCTCGGACCCCATAAGACAGATGGTAGTTCAGTTACCCAAGCCCCGGCGGCATGCTTAAGATCACGCATGAGCCGCGGCTTTAGGCCTTGGAGAATCAAACCATTTGCTCTTTCTGCCTGTCCATTTGACTGTGGATGCGCCACGGAGGCGTAGTCGACTCGTGTTCCTTGAGAAGCACAGAAAGCTCTGAATTCATCTGAGTCAAAGTTGGAGCCGTTGTCTGTGATGATGATGTGGGGAACTCCATATCTGAATATCAATTCCCTGATGAAGCTGATGGCGGTGCTCGACTCGAGGTTCTTGATGGGCTTGGCCTCAATCCATTTGGTGAACTTGTCGACTGCCATGAGTAGGTGGGTGAATCCGCTTCTGCCTGTCCTGAAGGGGCCGACCATGTCCAAGCCCCAAACAACAAAGGACCAGACTAGCGGAATGGTCTTCAAGGCGGACGCCGGCTTGTGGGACACGTTGGAGTAGAACTGGCAACCTGCGCACTTGTTCACAATATCCTTGGCCATCTCGTTGGCGCGGGGCCAGTAAAACCCGGCTCGGTATGCTTTGGACACTATAGTCCGAGAGGAAGCATGGTGGCCACAAGTTCCCGAGTGAATTTCATCCAGGATCGGTCGACCTTCCTCTGGAGCGATGCAGCGCTGAGCGATTCCGGTGACGCTTTCTGTGTAGAGCTGACCCTGAATGACAGTTAACGCCTTGGATCAGCAGACGATCTGGCGTGCTTCCTCCTCATCTTCCGGTAGTTCTTGCCTGAGCAGATACGATATATATGGCACAGTCCAGTCTGGCGTAATCACTAGGACCTCCATGATCAGGTCGACCACAGCAGGTACTTCGACTTCAGTCGGATCTGACGCACAGACTGGCCGTGGGGCTCTTCCGTGAAGGGGTCTTCTTTGACAGAAGGGGTGTGCAGATGCTCCAGGAACACATTCTTGGGTATAGGCCTCCGAGTCGACCCAATTTTTGCGAGGTCATCGACCAGCTGATTCTTGGCTCTAGGCACATGATGGAGCTCTAAGCCTTCAAACTTCTTTTCAAGCTTCCGCACTGCACTGCAATAACTGGTCATTGCCGGGCTCCTGACGTCCCATTCCTTCATCACTTGGTTCACCACTAAGTCAGAGTCGCCATAAACCATTAAGCGACGGACGCCGAGTGAGATGGCCATGCGCAACCCGTACAAAAGTGCTTCGTACTCAGCTTCGTTGTTCGATGAGTCAAAGTGGATCTGAAGGACGTAACTGAGCTTGTCGCCCCTGGGAGAAACCAGGACCACGCCTGCGCCGGATCCGTTCAGCATCTTGGATCCATCGAAGAACATAGTCCAGTGGTCCGACTGAACTTGAGTCGGCAGGTCTTGTTCTATCCACTCGGCCACAAAATCTGCTATAGCCTGAGACTTGATGGCTTTCTTCGCTTCAAACTTGATATCTAACGGAAGAAGCTCAATCGCCCATTTTTCCACTCGACCGGTTGCGTCTCGGTTGTTCAGGATCTCTGACAGTGGGGCGTCGCTGACGACTGAGATTGTATGGTCCGAAAAGTAATGGGCAACCTTTTTTGCAGTCAAGTAAATCCCGTACACAAGCTTTTGGTAATGTGGATACCTTTGCTTGGAAGGAGTCAAAACTTTGGATATGTAGTAGACCGGGCGTTGGACCTCGTATGCCTTGCCCTCTTCTTCCCGCTCGACCGTGAGCACAATACTGACAACTTGTCCGGTGGCTGCAATGTACAGCAGAAGAGGCTCTCTGCTGACTGGGGCAGTGAGCACCAGCTGGGTCGACAGCAGGGCTTTGAGCTCTTCAAACGCCGCTTCAGCTTCGGAATTCTACTCGAACTTTTCAGACTTCTTCTTGAGTCGGTAGAGAGGCAGTGCCTTCTCACCAAGATGAGAAATGAATCGACTCAATGCGGCCAAGCAACCAGTAAGCTTCTGGACATCGTGTATACGCTCGGGGCGTTTCATTCGGAGGATGCTGCTGACCTTCTCTGGGTTTGCGTCGATTCCCCATTCGGAAATGAGAAAACCGAGCAACTTGTCGCCAAGAACTCCAAATGTACACTTTGATGGATTGAGCTTGATATCATAGCTTCTTAGGTTTGCGAATGTTTCAGCGAGGTCGGTCAGCAGGTCGGAACCTTTCAGTGACTTGACCACAATGTCATCCATGTATGCCTCGACGTTCCGACTGATTTGCTTTATTAAGCACTTCTAGATCATGCGCATGAAGGTAGCGCCAGCATTTTTGAGTCCGAAAGGCATGGTGACATAACAGAAACACCCGAAGGGGGTGATGAAAGCTGTCTTGATTTCGTCGGGTCCGAACAGACGGATCTGATGGTACCCGGAATACGCGTCCAGAAAGGACAATCGTTCACATCCCGCAGTCGAGTCGACTATCTGATCGATCCGGGTAAGAGGAAAATGATCCTTCGAGCAGGCCCGATTGATGTGCTTGAAATCGATGCACATGCAGAGAGACTTGTCCTTCTTGGGGACCATGACGACATTGGCGAGCCATTCGGAGTGGTAAATCTCGCGGATAAACTCAGCTGCTAGGAGCCGAGCCACCTCCTCGCCAATTGCCTTTCGCTTCTCTGCGGCGGACCGACGGAGATGTTCCTTCACAGGTTTTACCTTCGGGTCGACTCGCAAATGGTGCTCAGCCAGTCCCCTGGGTACACCCGGCATGTCTGATAGTTTCCATGCGAAGATGTCCCAGTTCTCACGGAGGAACTGGACGAGTGCTTCTTCCTATTTGCTGTCGAGTGTAGTGGAAATGTGGGTCGGTGCTGCGTTGGGGTCGGTGGGGTGGATGTCCACAGGTTTTGTGTCCCCGGCTGACTGGAAATCTGACTCGGAAGCCGGCTTCTTCGCCCTCAGCAGATCACTCGGATCCACGCTCTTTTGGTACTCCTCCATCTCTACTACTGCCATTTGCTCATCGGCGATCTTCGAGCCTTTCTGGAAGCACTCTTCCGCTTTCTGACGGTTCCCAGTGACGGTTATAACGCCGTTGGGTCCTGGCATCTTCAGCTTGAGGTAAACGTAACATGGTCGAGCCATGAACCTGGCGTAGGCGGGCCTACCAGGATGGCGTGATAAGCGTTGTTGAAGTCCACCACTTCGAACGTCAGCTTCTCTTTGCGATAATTCTTCGACTCACCAAAGACCACGTCGAGTGTGATCTGGCCAAGTGAGTCGGCTTTCTTCCCGGGGATGACCCCGTGGAACCTCATGTTACTTTCTCTCAGCTTGGACATCGGAATGCCCATATCCCAGAGGGTTGCTGCATACAGGATGTTCAAGCCACTGCCCCCATCCATCAGGACTCCGGTCAGACGCGTGCCCTCGATTACTGGGTCGACCACCAGTGCCTGCCGCCCGGGGGTGGCAATGTGTGCTGGGTGATTGGACTGATCGAATGTGATGGGGGTCTTGGACCATTTCAAAATTGTGGGGGTCGCCGGGGCAACCATATTTACTTCTCTATTGATGACTTTCAGTTGACTTTTGCTCTCGACGTCTGCGAAGATCACCAAAGTGGATTTGATCCGAGGGTATTCTCCGTCCCCTTCCTTGTCTTCGGATTCTTCTGATTCTTTCCCCTTCTCAGTCGACTGATCTTTCTGGAAGTTCTGGATCAGGAGCCGACACTGTCGAGTGGTGTGCTTGGGATATACCAAGTTTCCCTCTTCATCTTTCTTCGTGTGTATGGGGCACGGCTGGTCGAGCACATCATCTCCAGCCTTATCCTTCCCTTTCTTGGGGGCCCGGGAACCTTTCGGCTTTCCTTTTCCCTTCCCCTGATTGACCACCGCAGCCTCGCCCTGAGCAGCAGGCTCGGCCTTGCGCTTGTTCTTTCGATTGGAATTCTGATCATCCTGTCCGACTGGTTTCTTGCCGCTGCGGAGCCGATCGGCCTCCTCACTGTTGGCGTACCGACTGGCAATCTCCATCATCCGCGATAGGGACATATCGCCTGTTCGACCAAACTTCAGATTCAGCTCTTGGTTACGCACGCCTTCCTTGAAAGCACAAACTGCCTGGTGCTCAGACACATTCTCCACCGTGTGATGCAAGGTGGTCCATCGCTGGATGTAATCTCTCAAAGTTTCGTTCGACTTCTGCGCGCAGTGCTGAAGCTCCGCGAGTCCAGCAGGCCGCTTGCAGGTGCCTTCGAAGGTCCGAATGAACACTCGCGCGAGCTCTTCCCAACTATAAATACTCCCAGAGTCCAACTTATTGAGCCACGCCCGAGCAGAACTGCCCAGCATCAGATGAATGTGCGTCATGGCCACGTCGTCGTTGCCGCCTCTGATTTGTACAGCCACTCGGTAGTCTTCTAGCCAGGTGTCTGGTTTCGACTCACCGGTGAACTTGCTTACCCCCGCCGCAAACCTGAAGTTTGGGGGGATCTCAACGGCTCTGATAGCACTACATAAACACTCGGGTCTAGAGACACGTGCTCGGCTGCCACTCGGTTGATCTCTGCCTTGCTCTTCTTTGAATGCCCTGTTCCGGTCGACCCGTCCCTACACAAGGATAGACCTTGCATCAAGACCTAGCCTCCGGGGATCTGGGGGAATCCACCGCTCATCGTCGCGCAGGCGCCTGCCCTCGTGCCGCCGGGGCGAGTACGATCCGCTTCCCGAAGGTGGCGTAGGCACGCGAGGGCGGTCATGATGTCCGTGTCGACAGTCGTGTTGCTCGTCATTCCGACCCAGATGCCGGTCTTGTCGCGGGCCACGTTCCGCACGCCTCGGGGGCGATCTTGGACTGTGGGCCGACCATACGATGTATGCAGCCACCGATCTGCTGTGAATCCTGTTGCGCGACTGAGAAATAGCCGCGTTTTGCTCTTCAGCCGTTCGGAGCAAAGCTCGGATCTGCTGAAGGCCTCTCCAGCCTCCGACTGAGAGGGTTGAATCGACTTCGCGATGCGAGCCGCGGCTTCGAGGTTCTAGACTGGCGTGCGAAACACCTGAGTCTCGCGCTGGCGCGATTGCCGCGGTTGTCGACTGGACTCGGGGACCAATCGGCGGGCCTGTTCGTCGAGTGCGCGTTGGATATTTTCCAAGCACGCGCGCTCGGCCATGGTGGCCAAGCGTGTGGCTTCGAGGGCCAGAGCCTCGGGAGAATCCCCCACGATGGGAGTGAAGAGTTCATCTTCGTTGCGGCGACAAAGCTCAGCCCTTTGCTCGGAGGTGAGGGGTTGAGGAATGTAACCGTCGTTGTCGCGTGACCGGCCGCCGCCGCTGCCGCCATCTCCACCGTGAGGAAAACCCGGCGGACTGCGGCGTGAGTCAACCATGAGGATTTCCGCTGCGGGATCGCTGCTCCCGCACTCGGAAACAGAATCCACGAGCTCGGACGAATGATCGGCCGGCCCGTAGAGGTATCCGTCGTGCTCGATGGCCGCGACTTGAGGGGTGGCCGTTTGACGGGCCACCGCGTGTTTCACCCACCGCTGGAGCCATGGGTGACCAGATCGCTTGCGGCGACGTCTGACGGGGATGGGGGACGATGTAGGGATCGATGAATATTGAGTCGACGGCTGCCGAAGGAGGACGCCGCAGGCGCTGGCGCGGAAGTGTGCAGCCCCCCGGGTGGGCAGAGCCTCGACGTCAAGAGGGGCCTCCTGGAGCCACGCGGAGTCGTCGGCGATGAAAACGAGCGCGCCGAGCCAGATCTCGCGGCCCAACGCTAAACCACCGCCTGACACCATGATGAAGGAGGTCGGAGAAGAAGTTGCAACCTCGCCAGATGTCGCTAAGACGCCTTGCCCGACGGTGGGCGCCAACTGTCGTGGTTCTAAGTCTGACAGTACGAGTAGGGGGTACGAATGGGGAGGCAAGGCCCTAGCTATGGTGGAGTTGTACACAAGGTGTTTACGAGTTCAGGCCCTTCTTGGAGGAAGTAACAACCCTACGTCTCGGTGCCCGGAGGCGGTCGACTGGTATGTATATATGTGAGTTACAAAGATGCGAACCCCTGTACTGGAGGAGGGGGGTGGCTTATATAGTGCGCCGGAACCCCATCCATGCTCCACGTTACCAAGGGTTCAATGTACATTAAGGCAGGCGTTACTGATAACACCTACATTAAAGAGTAATTAAGGCATTCACTACGGCGAGTAAATACCAGACCGTTATTGTCCTAAGGGACCCTTGACCTTCGGGGGTCGAGTGTCTTGGATTGGTCGAGTGGAGTTGAGTCGTCTTGTAGGTGATGTCCACTCGAGTGGGTTGTCCTCTTGGGCCGTCTCAGTCAACTGTCTTTGTCATCATAAGTTTTGTCATTTGATCTTCTAGGGTAGTGACCTTGGGTGGGGTACCTTGGTCCGGCCTGTGACCCTACCCTAGGTCTGTAACCTCATCACTAAATACATGAGAAACAAATACAATTGCTATATTTCCAAGTTGTTAAGCATGCTTGGTTTGGTTAACTGTCTGATCTTCTATTAGGAGTATGTTATATTGTGCAATGTGTTGCTCAGTTAACGTTTGTTTCATTTTTTGTGGTGTTTAGTTAACTATTTGGTTCAATTATGCAATGCGATGTTCAATGGTTGTGGGTGCAGTCTGTTATCGTATAGCATGTGAGGAATAAATTGAATTTGGCTGTAGTAAATACATGAGAAACAAATACAATTGCTATATTTCCAAGTTGTTAAGCATGCTTGGTTTGGTTAACTATCTGATCTTCTATTAGGAGTATGTTATATTGTGAAATATGGTGCTCAGTTAATGTTTGGTTCATTTGTTGTGGTGTTTAGTTAACTGCTTGGTTCAATTCTGCAATGCGATGCCCAATTGTCGTGGGTAGAATTTTGTATTTTTGTGCATGTGACGAATAAATCCAATTTGACTGCACTTAATACATGTGAAACCTATACAAGTGCTATATTTCATAGTTCTTAATCATGCTTGGTTTGGATAAATGGGTTTTCCATGTGGCTTGAATTAATCTGATGAATCTGCAATGTGCTTATTTTTCATCAACATATTGTACTGATAGCATGCGAACCCTTACTTAACCTGATGACTCACTACCTTATATGTGTTGCAGGGAAACAATGGGAAACACTGAGGTTTACAATCGAGGTTAGCACGTGCATGGTCCTTTGTCTAATAGCACATTATTGTGCAATTGTAGGAACCATTCTAATATTTAGGTTTTAATAATTTGGTCTTGCACATGTAGGTCCTGCTGTCAGAGGTTTTGACCCACTGTTCGACCCTTTTTGCATATGGGGAAATGAGTTGTCCATGAATATCAGTCAAGTCAAGAAACTCGGAAAGATTTTTAGGATAAAGAAATTAGCGACAAAGAATAACAAGATCTTTGTCTGCACAATGAAGAAGACATCAGTTCACTACAGGATGATACTAACTATTATACCTTACCTTTTTTATTCCTTTGCCCCATTTCCAATATAGAGAAGATATTTACGCACATCCTTGTTTTCAGGCCTTTCCAAAGCAGTTCACTGATGATTATCCCTCAAACCTCCTGTATGGTCAGGAAGCGAGGAAGGTATTCATACAACACCCATGGTTCAACATTGAAGTGTTCCTGAAGAGGACGAAGGATGGACGGTCAATCATCCACATGCACTGGCCTAAAGTTGCAAAGACCTTTAACATCAATGAAGGCTCAATATTCGCCTTCTGCTTCAGCAGTTTTCCAGATGAGATACATCTGTCAATGTACCGTCTATGTTGCTAATTTCGAAAGGTTATAGATGTTGCATGTGAAACTTGGTGCTGGTGCAGTTGTGTAATGGTGTAGCTGAGTGCTGAAGCTATATTATGTTGTACTATGATATATTTCAATTATGAAAATGAAATATATTGTGTGCTTAATATGAAATGTCAATTAGATTAATAAATGGATTATTAATAATAGGATAATTAGCCTGCTAATTGGGTTTTTTCTATTGCAAACGGTTATCGGGAAAACACTGCGTGTGATGGATTCAATAACGCACACAGTTTCTAGTAATAAACCGTGTTAGATTAATGAACAATCACACACGACATCCTCTTGAAAACTGTTTGCGTTAGGCCACCTGGCGCAGACATTTACCACATAAAAACTATGTGTGATGGATAACCTTTGCCACACAGTTTCTTCTATGCACCGTGTGTGATGCATTCAATAACGCAAACGATAAAATTGTTAATACCGCGTGTAATGGAAACACTATCACAAAAGATTTAACGGGGAAAATTGTGTGTGATGTACCTGTGAACAGAAACGTTTTCCTTGGAGCAACTGTGTGTGATGTATATACGAACATAAACGTTTAGCGGGGACTGACTGTGTGGGATGTACTGACGATCGGAAATGATTTCGCCTGTATAATTTTATATTTTTGAGCACTACTGTACGTGTAACTGTATTTTGTCGCTCGCCGATCGCACACGACCTCATTTTGCCGAGCGTGTGTGCCAGGAGGGCATATCCCCGACGGTTTCTAGGTCATGTGGGAAGGACCCCCTAGCACCCACACTCACTTGGCGACGGTTCCAAGTGCCGTCGTGTAAAGGAGTTAAAAACCGTTTTTATAGCACCTCGATGTACTAGTGATAAACCCGCAAATCATACCAATCGAAACTGTTGGGTCTTCAAGCAGACCGAAAAGTTAAATGCCGAACATAAAGGGAAAGGACCTCAAAGCGAGGACGAGGATGAACCTCGCCAGCCCAACACTGGGGGACAGAAGAAATTTCCACCGGAGGTAAAAACTGTGAATATGATCTACGCTACCCATATCCCCAAAAGGGAACGCAAGCGCGCACTCAGGGACGTTTACGCCGTAGAGCCAGTCGCCCCCAAGTTCAACCCATGGTCGGCTTGTTCGATCACCTTTGATCGCAGGGATCACCAAACTAGTATCCATCACGGAGGTTCGGCGGCCCTAGTGCTCGATCCTATAATCGACGGATATCATCTTACTGGAGTTCTTATGGACGGCGACAGTAGTCTCAATCTGATATACCAAGACACTATCCGCAAGATGGGGATAGACCCGTCAAGAATTAAGCCCAGCAACGCTACCTTTAAAGGAGTGGTACTAGGCGTAGAAGTCCGCTGCACGGACTCATTAACATTAGAAGTCATATTTGGCTCTCCTGATAACTTGAAAAGCGAAGAGTTACTCTTCGACATCACTCCTTTCCGAAGTGGCTATCATGCACTACTCGGAAGAACGTCCTTCACCCGCTTTAATGCGGTCTCGCATTATGCCTACTTAAAGCTCAAAATGCCCGGACCACGCGGCATCATGACGGTCCACGGAAACATGGAGCGCTCCCTCCATATGGAGGAAGACACTATGGCCCTAGTAGCCGAGGTCTAAAGTCGCTTATTCAAGCTAAACAGTTCATCGGTCGTCAAGACCACATACATGGCTAAACGTGTCCGGTCCGCACTACAATGCGACAGCTCAGAGGAACCTAAGCTCGATTGGCAGTTATACCCCTGTCGACTGCCCCATAAGGTGGTAGCACATGTACCTCGCGTACACAATTATGCCCTTAAAATACCTTGGGCGACGCTGGGGGCACACTGCATACAAATAGTCCATAGTTTGGCTTGACCCTATTCGAACTCTAAAATACATTTTGTTTTTAAGGTTCATTAAAAGAACCAACTTTACTTACAGCTGCGCAGGACATTCTTTTGTAGAATTCTTTTTCCTTTTTTACAGACGACCATCATAATTCCCCCCATCAAGGACACATTACAAAGGAGAAAATGGCGCAGACGTGCAGCAGGGCCCTGCGTTGAGATTTATTTTTAGATTTAGGCTCTGTGTAAACCTTTTCTCTCTCTTTTATTTCTACTTTTTGGCATGTAAAATGCCCGAAGATGTTATCAGCATTATCTATAACCACACGGCTTGCCATATTAAACAAGATATAAAAGAAGCAGTTTGGTTCCAATTTGCTTGGAGTTTATTTTATTACCACATGTGTTCTCTCCCAGCGCTAGATTGCCACATGTGCCTTAATACTTGGGCTTAATACCAGGGGCTGTATTCGGCCTGGCACACCTCCAAAAGTACGAACACCTATAGGGAACTATTCGGTGCCCCGAATATTGCATTATATGCATAGGCTCTTAATCATGTCTTGGGTATGTAGTTGGGTAGCCCGGCTCCATGCTTACCACCTTACATTCCGCATTGTTCGGATAAGGTAGTAAAGGGAGAACTACTGCGATTGTAATTTTGGCTTTTCCGGTCAAGTACCTCAGTAGAGAAAGCCGAAAATTGACTATCATGATGAAGCGAGAGCCGATCAAGCGATTCGGTGACCTAGTGTTATACTACGATCGTTAGCGATCCACTCCGTGTTATACGAGGGGCTGGTCTTTGCCCATCCATGTAAAATGGGCACCATAGTTCGGAAAGCCCTACACGCACTAGGGGCTAGTACTTAGCCCCACAAGTCAAGCTCCTGTGGCTAACTGAAAGCAATAAAGTCGCATAGTTTGATTGCCTGGTTCGCTCTGCGGACACCTCCTCTATGGACCAAGACGTTGGATAAAGAGTGTTCACGCGCATTACCGAACACCCCTATAATATTTACATGGGGGCTGAAGCCGACGACTAGAAACTTTCATATTTAAATAAACAACCGCACACGAGGAAAAAGTCGCTTATAATACAAAAGCGCGGAAATTATATATATAGACACACAGGCTTAGTCCTTACAATCTGAATACAATTCTTCAAAGATTATATCCTTTGAGCACTGGCCCTCTACAAGGCGGGCTCCTTCTAGGACGTCACCAAAGTACCTTTCTAGCTTCTGGTGATCCTTGTCCTCTGGCGGGCCAGCAGTTGCTATCTTCGTGGCCTTCATCTTCGCCCAGTGCACCTTGACGCGGGCGGAGGCCATTCATGCGCCCTCTATGCTGGCCGAACGCTTAATAGCGTCGACCCGCAGACTTGCGTCGACGAGCTTCTTCACCAATCCAAAGTAGCTACTTGGGATTGGATCATCGGGCCATAGCCGGACTATCAAGTCCTTCATCACCGTGCCCGCCATACTATGCAGCTCGACCATCTGCTTCATCTGGTCATTGAGGGGCACCAGATGATTTGGCTCAAGAAAATGTGACCATAACTGCTTCTCTGTGTTGTTCCCCTCCTGGGCTTGAAAGTATTGGGCGGCGTCGACGATGCTCCTCGGGGGATCCGCAAACACGCCTGGAGAACTCCATAATCGCATCAGCGCAAGATACCTCCAACCTTCGAAGATACTCTGCAAGAGAAAAGTCTTACCATCTGCTATTTGCCACGCTTGTTTTATCTACTCATGAGCACCACGTGACTCACTCCGCGCCTCCTTGGTAGCATTGACTGCCGTGTTGAGTTCGGATTCTTGTTCTGGAGTCTTCGGCTCCAATGCCTTGCACTTGCGAATGGCATCTCGCAGCTCATCCTCGACTTCGGCCACCTGCGACTCGTGTTGTTGACACACGACCTGTTTGGCCTTCAGGTCGGCAGTAGCTTTGTCAGCGGCTGCCCTGCTCCCCTTGGCCTCTTCTTGGCCTTTGCAAGTTCACCCTTAAGGGCCTCGACCATAGCTGTGCCAGCTGTTCCACAAATCATATAACACAAATAAGCTCACGCTCACACATATAGTGTCTTAAAATTTCAATTCTTTAAAAATCCGCATACCTTGTGTTTCATCAAAATGCTTGTTGACAAGGTCGAGCTGCTTGTCAGCTAGTTTCATCTTTCGATTAAGCTCGAAAACCTGTGCGTCCTGGACAGATGCCGCTAATAGCGAAGCCTATTCAAAAACATAGTACACAGTTTAGCTCTGTTACAAGCTATTACAAGGATCCTTCGTCCGATTCTGTGTAGAATCGGACAAAGCATCAGGGGCTACTGTCTATGTATATATACAAAAAAGGGTTCTTTTTAGAACATTACGTCGCATACCTCAAAGCCTGTCAGTAGGCTATTGAAGTCTTCGTTCAGTCCTTTGACGGACTGAATCTTCTCCATGACCGCACTCATCAGAGTGCGGTGTTCCACTACGATGGAAGCACCTCGCAGTGCTTCCTCTAGAGTGTTCAGAGCCTCCGGATTGATGGCAGGCACAGTTGGAGCAGTTGCTCCTTCCCCCATTACGGGGAGCTGATTTCCCGATTCGGGAGCTGCACCAGGCTCCAGAACGGTGTTTGGCGGAGGCCCGGATTGCTTGGGTCCCCCGTCTTCGGTCACCATGGGGATTGCTCCCCTTGGTTGACGGCGGTCGAGGGATTGACCTCGAGCGCCCTCTTGTCCGCCCCACTCCCACCTGCTCGAACAGGGGGAGCTTGTAGAGAGGAGACCTCGACGTCCCCTAAGGCGTGCGACGAGCCCCGCGGAGGTGTATCGCTTTCCACCATCTCCGGCGCTAGAGAATTCCCGGATGATAGTGAAGCCTGAGGGAGTACACATGGAGGACTATATAAAGACAAAATGACATTGTTTAGATACTGAAAAGTAATTCAACCGAACATAAGCAGCTATCATCTGAGTACTTATGATTCGGCCAGGGGCTTAATCCTAGGCTAAATTGGAAGCTGTGTTCGGACATTGAGTTCGAACTGTCTGGAAGGTTCAATTTCTTCCTGGGCGCCGCCTCGTCCACATCAGCGGGGCCCGGTCTCTTCCTTCCCCTTGCCTTCGTGGGAGAGGTGGGAGTCGGTTTCCCTAGACACTGTGTCTGCGGGATCCTTGGGGCGGAGGTTGCTCTTGACCTCCTTGCCCTTCTTCTTGGCCTTCTTCTCTGGCGCCTTGTACGGCGCCGGAACCAACATTACCATCAGCTGAGGCGTCTCTAGTACTTGAGCACAATTTTCCTTCCCATCATTTTCACGAAAGATATTAAAAAGATGAAGCATATGAGGTAACCTTAATTCCATTTTTTGTAGTTTTCTTTTATAAAATAAACTAGTGATAAAACAAGAAACTAAAAGATTCGATTGCAAGATCTAAAGATATACCTTCAAGCACTCACCTCCCCGGCAACGGCGCCAGAAAAGATCTTGATGTCTACTACACAACCTTTTTCTCGTAGATGTTGTTGGGCCTCAAAGTGCAGAGGTTTGTAGGACAGTAGCAAATTTCCCTCAAGTGGATGACCTAAGGTTCATCAATCCGTGGGAGGCGTAGGATGAAGATGGTCTCTCTAAAACAACCCTGCAACCAAATAACAAAGAGTCTCTTGTGTCCCCAACACACCCAATACAATGGTAAATTGTATAGGTGCACTAGTTCGGCGAAGAGATAGTGATACAAGTGCAATATGGATGGTAGATATATGTTTTTGTAATAAGAAAATATAAAAACAGCAAGGTAGCAAGTGGTAAACGTGAGCATAAACGGTGTTGCAATGATAGGAAACAAGGCCTAGGGTTCATACTTTCACTAGTGCAAGTTCTCTCAACAAGGATAACATAATTGGATCATATTACTAGCCCTCAACATGCAACAAAGAGTCACTCCAAAGTAACTAATAGCGGAGAACAAACGAAGAGATTATGGTAGGGTACGAAACCACCTCAAAGTTATTCTTTCTGATCGATCTATTCAAGAGTCCGTAGTAACGTTCAATCTATCATAGAGTTCGTACTAGAATAACACCTTGAGACACAAATCAACCAACACCCTAATGTCACCTAGATACTCCATTGTCACCTCAAGTATCTGTGGGCATGATTATACGATATGAATCACACAATCTCAGATTCATCTATTCAACCAACATAAAAGAACTTATAAGAGTGCCCCAAAGTTTCTACTGGAGAGTCAAGATGAAAACATGTGCCAACCCCTATGAATAGATTCCCAAGGTCACGGAACCTGCAAGTTGATCACCAAAACATACATCAAGTAGATCACATGATATCCCATTGTCACCACAGATAAGCACGTGCAAGACATACATCAAGTGTTCTCAAATCCTTAAAGACTCAATCCGATAAGATAACTTCAAAGGGAAAACTCAATCCACTACAAGAGAGTAGAGGGGGAGAAACATCATAAGATCCAACTATAGTAGCAAAGCTCGCGATACATCAAGATTGTGCCATCTCAAGAACACGAGAGAGAGAGAGAGAGAGAGAGAGAGAGAGATCAAACACATAGCTACTGGTACATACCCTCAGCCCCGAGGGTGGACTACTCCCTCCTCGTCATGGAGAGCGTCGGGATGATGAAGATGGCCACTGGTGAGGGTTCCCCCCTCCGGCAGGGTGCCGGAACGGGGTCTAGATTGGTTTTCGGTGGTTACAGAGGCTTTTGACGGCGGAACTCCCGATCTAGGTTAATTTTAGGCGGTTTCTGTATTTATAGGAATTTTTGGCGTAGGTCTCACGTCAGGGGGGGGGGTCTCCGGGCTGTCCACGAGACAGGGGCACACCACCACCTGGGTTGGGCGCACCCCCCACCCTCGTGGGCAGCCTGTGGCTCTCCTGGTCCAACCCTTTTACTTTGGGGGCTTCTTTTGGTCCAGAAAAAATCATCAAAAATTGGCACGTCAATTGGACTCCATTTGGTATTCCTTTTCTGTAAAACTCAAAAACAAGGAAAAAACAGAAACTGGCATTGGGCTCTAGGTTAATAGGTTAGTGCAAAAAATCATATAAAAGTGTATATTAAAGCCCATAAAACATCCTAGAAGGATAATATAATAGCATGGAACAATAAAAAATTATAGATACGTTGGAGACATATCAGCATCCCCAAGCTTAATTCCTGCTCGTCCTCAAGTAGGTAAATGGTAAAAACAGAATTTTTGATGTGGAATGCTAACCAACATAAATTCCAATGTAGTTCTCTTTATTGTGGCATGAATGTTCAGATCTGAAAGATTCAAGACAAAAGTCTATATTGACATAAGAAATAATAATACTTCAAGCATACTAACAAAGCAATCATGTCTTCTCAAAATACTATGGCTAAAGTAAGTTATCCCTACAAAATCATATAGTCTGGCTATGCTCCCTCTTCATCACACAAAATATTCATATCATGCACAACCCCGATTTTAGCCAAGCACTTGTTTTCATACTCAATTCTTTCAAACCTTTCAACTTTCACGCAATACATGAGCGTGAGCCATGGACATAACACTATGGGTGGAATAGAGTGGTGGTTGTGGAGAAGACAAAAAGGAGGGAGATAGTCTCACATCGACTTGGCGTATCAACTGGCTATGGAGATGCCCATCAATAGACATCAATGTGAGTGAGTAGGGATTGCCATGCAATGGGTGCACTAGAGCTATAAATGTATGAAAGCTCAACAAAAGAAACTAAGTGGGTGTGCATCCAACTTGCTTGCTCACGAAGACCTAGGGCATTTGAGGAAGCCCATCGTTGGAATATACAAGCCAAGTTCTATAATGAAAATTCCCACTAGTATATGAAAGTGACTAAACATGAGACTCTCTATCATGAAGAACATGGTGCCACTTTGAAGCACAAGTGTGGAAAAAAAATAGTAGCAATTGTCCCTTTTTTGGGCCTTTTTTGGCCTTTCTCTTTTTTTGGAGGGGCTTTCTTTATTTAGCCTTTCCTCACATGGGACAATGCTCTAATAATGATGATCATAACACTTATATTACAACTCGATACTAGAACAAAGTATGACTCTATATGAATGCCTCTAGCGGTGTACCGGGATGTGCAATGAATCAAAAAGTGACATGTATGAAAAGTTATGCATGGTGGCTTTGCCACAAATACGATGTCAACTACATGATCATGCATGGCAATATGACAATATGAAGCGTGTCATATGAACGAAACGGTGGAAAGTTGCATGGCAATATATATCGGAATGGCTATGGAAATGCCATGATAGGTAGGTATGGTGGATGTTTTGAGGAAGATATATGGTGGCTGATTTGAGGAAGGTATATAGTGGGTGTATGGTACAGGCGAAAGTTGCGCGGTACAAGAGAGGCTAGCAATGGTGGAAGGGTGAGAGTGCATATAATGCATGGACTCAACATTAGTCATAAGAACTCATATACTTATTGCAAAACTTTACGAGTCATCAAAACAAAGCAATCAACGCATGCTCCTAGGGGGGAGGTTGGTAGGAGTTAACCATCGCACGCCCCCGACCTCCACACAAAGGATGACACTCTACAAATACCTCATGCTCTAACTTCGTCACATAGCGGTTCACCATACGTGCATGCTACGGGAATCACTAACTTTAACACAAGTATTTCTCAATTTCATAATAACTCCACTAGTATGACTCTAATATCACTATCCTCATATCTCAAAACAATTATCAAGCATCCAACTTCTCATCATATTCAATGCACTTAGTATGAAAGTTTTTACTACATTGATCTTGGATGCCTATCATGTGAAGGCTAGTTTTATAGCCAAAGCACATTACCATGCTGTTCTAATATACTCTCAAAAGGATATAAGTGAAGCATGATAGTTCATCTATTTCTTCAAAATAAAACCACCGTCGTGCTCTAAAAGATATAAGTGAAGCACTAGAGCAAAAGACAAACTACTCCAAACGATATAAGTGTAGATCAATGAGTAGTTGAATAATTATGTAACTATGTGAAGACTCTCTAACATTTAAGAACTTCATATCTTGGGATATTATTCAAACAGCAAGCAAAACAAAATAAACTAAATTGACGCTCCAAGCAAAACACATATCATGTGGTGAATAAAAATATAGCTCTGAGTATAGTTACCGATAAATGAAGACGAAAGAGGGGATGCCTTCCCGGGGCATCCTCAAGCTTAGGCTTTTGGTTGTCCTTGAATTTTACCTTGGGGTGCCTTGGGCATCCCCAAGCTTAGGCTCTTGCCACTCTTTGTTCCATAGTCCATCAAAGCAATACTCAAAACTTGAAAACTTCACAACACAAAACTTAGACAAAAATCTCGTGAGCTCCGTTAGTATAAGAAAACAAACCACCACTCAAAGGTACTGTTGTGAACTCATTCTAAATTCATATTGGTGTAATATCTACTCTATTCCAACTTATCTATGGTTCACACCCTCCATACTACTCGTAGATTCATCAAAATAAGCAAACAACACTCGGAAAATAGAATCTGTCAAAAACAGAACAGTCTGTAGTAATCTGTAACTTTCACATACTTCTGTAACTCCAAAAAAATTGAAATAATTTGGTAAACATGAGGAATTTGTCTATTAATCATCTTCAAAAAGAATCAACTAAATAGCACTCTCCAGTAAAATCTGTTGACTATTCTAGTGAGCGCTAACATTTCTGTTTTTTACAGCAAGATCATATAAACTTCACACAAGTCTTCCCAAAGGTTCTACTTGGCACAAACACTAATTAAAACACAAAACCACATCTAAATAGAAGCTAGATGCAATGTTTATTCCTAAACAGAAGCAAGAACAAAGAAAATAAAATTGGGTTGCCTCCCAACAAGCGTTATCGTTTTTAACGCCCCTAGCTAGGCATGATGATTTCAATGATGCTCGCATAAAAGATAGAAATTGAAACATAACGGGAGCATCATGAAGAATATGACTAGCACTTTTAAGTCTAACCCACTTCCTATGCATAGGTATTTTGTAATCAAACAACTTATGGGAGCAATAATCAACTAGCATAGGAAGGGAAAACAAGCATAGCTTCAAAACTTTAAGCACATAGAGAGGAAACTTGATATTATTGCAGTTCCTACAAGCATATGGTCCTCTCTCATAATAATTTTCAGTAGCATCATGAATGAATTCAACCATATAACCAGCACATAAAGCATTCTTTTCATGATCTACTTTCATAGAAATTTTACTACTCTCTGCATAAGCAAATTTATTCTCATCAATACTAGTGGGAGCAAACTCAACAAAATAACTATCATGTGAAGCATAATCCAATTGAAAATAAAATCATGATGACAGGTTTCATGGTTATCATTATTCTTAATAGCATACAAGTCATCACAATAATCATCATAGATAGCAACTTTGTTCTCATAATAAATTGGAACCTCTTCCGAAATAGTGGATTCATCACTAAATAAAGTCATGACCTCTCCAAATCCACTTTCATCAATATAATCATCATAAATAGGAGGCACGCTTTCATCATAATAAATTTGCTCATCAAAACTTCGGGGACTAAACATATCATCTTCATCAAACATAGCATCCCTAAGCTTGTGGCTTTGCATATCATTAGCATCATGGGTATTCAAAGAATTCATACTAACAACATTGCAATCATGCTCATCATGCACATATTCTATGCCAAGCATTCTATGTAATTCTTCTTCTAGTACTTGAGCACAATTTTCCTTCCCATCATTTTCACGAAAGATATTAAAAAGATGAAGCATATGAGGTAACCTTAATTCCATTTTTTTGCAGTTTTCTTTTATAAACTAAACTAGTGATAAAACAAGAAACTAAAAGATTCGATTGCAAGATCTAAAGATATACCTTCAAGCACTCACCTCCCCGGCAACGGCGCCAGAAAAGAGCTTGATGTCTACTACACAACCTTCTTCTCGTAGACGTTGTTGGGCCTCCAAGTGCATAGGTTTGTAGGACAGTAGAAAATTTCCCTCAAGTGGATGACCTAAGGTTTATCAATCTGTGGGAGGCGTAGGATGAAGATGGTCTCTCTCAAAAAACCCTACAACCAAATAACAAAGAGTCTCTTGTGTCTCCAACACACCCAATACAATGGTAAATTGTATAGGTGCACTAGTTCGGTGAAGAGATAGTGATACAAGTGCAATATGGATGGTAGATATAGGTTTTTGTAATAAGAAAATATAAAAACAGCAAGGTAGCAAGTGGTAAACGTGAGCACAAACGGTGTTGCAATGATAGGAAACAAGGCCTAGGGTTCATACTTTCACTAGTGCAAGTTATCTCAACAAGGATAACATAATTGGATCATATTACTAGCCCTCAACATGCAACAAAGAGTCACTCCAAAGTAACTAATGGCGGAGAACAAACAAAGAGATTATGGTAGGGTACGAAACCACCTCAAAGTTATTCTTTCTGATCGATCTATTCAAGAGTCCGTAGTAACGTTCAATCTATCATAGAGTTCGTACTAGAATAACACCTTGAGACACAAATCAACCAACACCCTAATGTCACCTAGATACTCCATTGTCACCTCAAGTATCTGTGGGCATGATTATACGATATGAATCACACAATCTCAGATTCATCTATTCAACCAACATAAAAGAACTTATAAGAGTGCCCCAAAGTTTCTACCGGAGAGTCAAGACGAAAACATGTGCCAACCCCTATGAATAGATTCCCATGGTCACGGAACCTACAAGTTGATCACCAAAACATACATCAAGTAGATCACATGATATCCCATTGTCACCACAGATAAGCACGTGCAAGACATACATCAAGTGTTCTCAAATCCTTAAAGACTCAATCCGATAAGAAAACTTCAAAGGGAAAACTCAATACATTACAAGAGAGTAGAGGGGGAGAAATATCATAAGATCCAACTATAATAGCAAAGCTCGCGATACATCAAGATTGTGCCATCTTAAGAACACGAGAGAGAGAGAGAGAGAGAGAGAGAGAGAGAGAGAGAGATCAAACACATAGCTACTCGTACATACCCTCAGCCCCGAGGGTGGACTACTCCCTCCTCGTCATAGAGAGCGTCGGGATGATGAAGATGGCCACCAGTGAGGGTTCCCCCCTCCGGCAAGGTGCCGGAACGGGGTTCTAGATTGGTTTTCGGTGGCTACAGAGGCTTTCGGCGGCGGAACTCCCGATCTAGGTTAATTTCCGGAGGTTTCTATATTTATAGGAATTTTTGGCGTAGGTCTCACGTCAGGGGGGGTCTCCGGGTTGTCCACGAGACACGGGCACACTACCACCTGGGGTGGGCGCGCTCCCCACCCTCGTGGGCAGCCCGTGGCTCTCCTGGCCCAACCCTTTTACTTCGGGGGCTTCTTTTGGTCCAGAAAAAATCATCAAAACTGGACGTCAATTGGACTCCGTTTGGTATTCCTTTTCTGTAAAACTCGAAAACAAGGAAAAAACAGAAACTGGCACTGGGCTCTAGGTTAATAGGTTAGTCCCAAAAATCATATAAAAGTGTACATTAAAGCCCATAAAACATCCTAGAAGGATAATATAATAGCATGGAACAATAAAAAATTATAGATACGTTGGAGACGTATCAACCCATACTCCGGAGAATCTTCACGGTCTTCTCCGTGACCGTGGAGGCCTCCCACTAGCCCTTAGAACCGGATCCGACCATTGTTGGGAAGGGAGGTGGCGGTGGAGGAGTCGAGAGTTGTGGGCGCTGGGGCTGACGAGATTGGAAATCTAGGGCTTGAGGAGAGCATGGGATAATGGGAAGGATTTGTGTCCTTTTATAAGCGGTGAGTGCTAAACGTCCCCCCACTCCAGCCGTAAACCTCGCCGGTTCCCAACGTAGTCGTGCATAAGGCGCGGTTGGGATGCTCACGTCATATTGATAAGGATCCCGTAATAAGCGGGCACGATCTCTGTTTCGACGAGATGTGCCAATGGGGCTATACCTCGAAACGTGAAACTAGAGCCAAGAAAATGGTTCGATATATTAAAGGGTCAAACGTGACGTTTCGCTGAAAAGTTGTCAGTAAAGACAAAGTGTCCATTTTTTGATACCTTGCCTTCAAGTCTAAGGGTTGTACTAACCATGCAGAGCCGGACATAGTACCTTTGTGTAGGGAATGTTGCTTCAATATGTTCGAGAGGAGGAACCTGCCTTGCAATGCCGAAGATAGTACACGAGTCGAACTCATCATCGTCGAAGACTAGTTCAGGGGCTATTGAGGGAGTCCTGGATTAAGGGGTCCTTAGGTGGCCGGATTGCTCGTTATGGGCCTGACTAGTGGGCCGTGAAGATTATTGCTGAAGAATATGTCCCGTATCCGGATTGGACTCCCATATGTGTAAAATAACATGTTTAGAGTCTGGGTGTAATACTTTCTTTCCTGTGCAAGATGGCCATGTACAACCCTAGATCCTTTCGGTGCATATATAAACCGGAGGGTTTAGTCCATAGAGACAACAACCACAAGTCCATAGGCTAGACTCTTAGGGTTTTAGCCATTACGATCTCGAGGTAGAACAACTATTGTAAACCCATATTCATCAAGACCAATCAAGCAGGAAGTAGGGTATTACCTTGATTGAAAGGGCCTGAACCTGGGTAAACGTCGTGTCCCAAGTCTCCTGTTACCATCATTCCTCAAACGCATATTTCGGGACCACCTACCCGAGATCCGCCGTTTTTGACACCAACACCAGCGGCCTCGTCCACCGAATTATAGTGCTCCGCTGGCGCTCAAGATCTGCATCCGTAAGTGGCCAGCCAATGCAAGGGCATCACCCTCAATGGATCTGAAGTGACCTGCGCTCTAGGCGAGTATGCCCAAATGTCAGCACGAACTAGGTATCCACATATCACTACAAAAAACCACTTCCGTGATAATATGTGTTTATCACAGTAGGTCATGTTTTCTGTCATGCATGTACATCCATGAAGATTTTATGACAGAATCAAGATAGTCATACGTATGCTTCGTACAAGTGTTCCATGACAATACCAAAATTATCATCACAAAAGTGCCCATTTCCGTGACGATAAATGGCGCGTAATGGAAGTGTTTTCATCAAGGGTAACCGACACATGGCATCCACTATAACGGGTTTCCATTAAGCTATCGGGTTTAGGTTTGTATCCGATAACCCGTTAACAGCCCGAACCAGTGGGGATTTTTCACGTCTAAAATTTGGATTCGCCGGAGTATCCATGTGTCGGCTCGGCAATGGGATATATGTCATTCCCACATTGGACATGAGGCGCCTATGATACGTCGACACTTGGCAGGGGCCAATAGAGGCCCATTCAAGTGAAAAGGCCGGCCCGTTTGACTTGGTCAAAAGGTAGCGGGCCGGCCCAAGGAAAGCTTGTTAACGGCATGTTTGCATATAGCCCATTTACAACCGGCTAACTAACGGCCCGTTATGGCCTATCCAAATTGTGCCCAGTAGTGTCATCTAGGCCATCCAATATGATTCCAGCCCGTTGTAACTTCCGGCCCATGTATGGCCCATGTAATGCCCCGGATGTAATACTTTCCTTTTGGGCATATAATATATCTCTGGCTTCATCTGTTTCCATTCCGGGTTCTTTGTCTTTCGGGTTTTCGTCGTTTTGTTGTGTGCGTGTGTGGCATTCATTCATAGCATGTAGTCATGTGCATCGCATTGCATTTGTGTTGTTGTTTGCATCCGGTTCCACGCGTTCCTTCCCGTTGTCCGTTTCGCGTTCCGGAGCTCCCTCACGTGTCCGTGGCGTCCCGTAGGCCTACTTTGGTGTTTGGCCGTGTTACGTTACCGGTCTGGCGCGAGACTTGTAGTGTGTTGTTGTTTTGATGTGTGTAACCCGCCTGCCAAATCTCTCGCGTTTGGAGCTCGTTTGCTACCCCAACAGTTATTCTCGTGGGCTCAAAGTGCCTCCACTTTGAGGCCCAAGACACCCCTTCAATAGCCCACCAAATCACTCCAAACCCCTCCTATCATCTAGGCCATCCAATTCTGATTGCGTGGCCGAAAACCGCACTCCATTTGGGCAACCCTAGCTCCTTGTGCCTATATATTTGTCCACTTCCCCCAATTTTTGCCCCAAATCAAGGAAACCCTAACCCCTACCTTCTCCTTCCTCCAGCCACCACCACCTCGCCGGAGAGTTCGCCGGAATTCCGCCGGAGTTTCGCCGGAGCTCCTCCACCTCGCCGGAATCCTTCACCCCACCTCGCCACCGGCGCCCTCCACCTCGCCGACGAGCCTCCTCCCGCCTCCGGCCCGTTTCCCCGCCGCCGGCCGGCTCTCAGGCGCCAGACCACCACCTCCCGTCGTCGGTTCCCCACCGCCAGGTCGCTCGACCAGCCGCCGCCCTGGATCAGATCGAGGCCCGAGCCTCCAGATCCCGATCCGATCGATCGGGTCAACGCCTCCCCGACAGCCTCCCGGCGGCCGATCCAACCGGCGCCTGGGCCGCCTCTCGACCGTGCGCCTTCCACCGGCCCAGGACCGCAGCCGCTACCGACCGAGGCCGCCTCCTCCCGCATCGCTGAGGCCGAGCCTCCAGATCGCCAGCGACCGAGTCACCCCTCCCGCGCCAGGCCGGGCCCTCCTTCGCCAGTGGCCTACCCAGCCCCATCGCCAGATCCGCTCCTCTGGGCCTCGCCTCCTTCGGGCCGTCGCCACCTCCCAGCCGCCAGGCGACCACCGCGCCGCGGGCCTCCAGCGCCCCCACCGCGGGCCCAAGCCGCCTCTCCACCGCGCCAGGGCCCAGTCCGCCGGGCCAGATCCACTCCTTCGGCCCGCATCTTCAGATCTAGGTTGACCACCCCTAAATCCTCTAAGTCCCTATGTTTTTTTTGTGCTGATGCTATCTTGCAACTGCGATATCTTTTTGTGTGATGGTCCGTTTTGCGCAAATGAGATGTCTAGACGTTCGTGGTGACTAGCACTACGTTTCATTCCTTTGTGCCATGCATGTTTGAGGTCATCTAGATGCTTAAATATCTGTTGCAAGAGTGCATCGTGATAAAACTGCTGCTATGTGTTGTTTTTATGCCATCTTTGCATAGTGATATCTTTTAGCTCGTTTATCCGAATGATGCAAATGACATGTCCACGTGTTCGTCTTGTCATGATCTACATGATGAATGCTTAGACTTGCATGATAGAATTAATCTTGCCATGTTTATCTCCGTTGCAAAGTGCCATGTGGCTATGATGTTGTTTAACTTGTTATGAAATGCCATCTTGTTGAGCTCATTGCTATCGTTGTGTTTATCTCCATGATGCATGCTTAGGTGTTTTGGAATCACCATCATATGTACTTTGATGTGGTGCTTACCACTTGCTTTGTTTAGTTTTGAGGTGACTTAAACTTGCTCTCAAAGATGCCATGATGAAACTGCTGTTTTAACACTTAGTGAAATTTCACTAAGTCTGGAATCTGTAATTTCCAGATGCCATGTTTGCTTGTTGTTCTAGGACAATCCATGATAGTTTTGGGGTGTCTCTTGATGGTTCTTTGTAGTATATATTGTTGGCTTTCCATTCTTGCTCTCACATGCTTATTTGAGTGGCTGTAGCATATTTAACTTTTGCTCCAAAGTTGCAATAAATTACTGCTGTCAGGATTTTGTTGTCAAGTTCAATATGTCCAAGCTTGTTGCTATTGATCCGTGGCTCCTTTGGGGGTGCACCAATGTACTTATTTGCTGTAGGATATGTCTAGTTTCTGTTCATGCTCTTTGCCATGATGTTTGAGTGCTGTAGCTTATTTATCTAGTGCTCCGAAGTTGCTATGTTGCTGTAATTTTCAGCTTGTGCATATTTCTTGTTTCGGGCATAACTTTTAGCCCGTAGCTCCGATTTCAGCGAGTCTTATATGAAACTTGATTGATTTTCCGTGTAGATTCATAATATCCTATTGTTATCATGTTTTTAAGTATTTTGCTTGAGTGCTATTTTCCGTGCTCCGTGTGCTCTCATAGTGCATCAATCATGCATCCATCATTTTTGTGTGCGCATTGCATCTTGTTGATTCGTGCCTTGTGTGATTGTATTGTTTAGAGCCGGAAGCTGAGACCGAGTACGAGTACGAGCACGAGGTTACCAACGAGGTTGAGCAGGAGGACCCTTCTTACGATCCGAACGACAACTCTTCAGGCAAGATGACCGAACCCCGATAACATTACTATCTTTGCCTATTGCTAGAGTACCGCTCTATAGTTTTTCCTCGATGCCCATGTTTTCCTGTCAGCCTCCTACTTGTAACCATGAACCTGTTTAACCACCCTACCTATGCAAACCATTGAATGGCTAAGTACGCTTCGCTCAGCCCCTCTTATAGCGTTGCTAGTTGCAGGTGAAGTTGAAGATGCTTGCTTCATGTTGAAGTTTGTTGGGTTATATCACACTATATAAATGCTTAAAATGAAATCATCTATATATTGGCAATGGGTGGAAGGCTAAGCCTTTTGCTTGGTGATTTGTTCCACTCATGCCGCTAGGAACCGTTTAAACCGGTGTTATGTTCCTTGATTATGCGTTCCTCACACGGTTGGGGTTTATGGGGCCCCCTCGATAAACCGCTAAGTGCTAAGTCAGCAAGTCCCAACATTGGTACTATTTGCCTAATAACTAAATAAACTTGCATAGGGAGTAATTAACCCTTTTTCTTAATCAACAACCCCGGGCGAGTGCTCCACATGAGTGTTGGTCCGAACTGGGGGTCCTGCAGGGCCACCTCGAGGAAACTCAAGGTCTGGTAAAAACCTATAGCATCGCCCATCCGGTCGTGGCCTGAGACGAGATACGCGCGGCTACTATCAGGGTGTCGACACGTCGGGAGGATTTGCTGGATTAGCCTTACCTTAGTTCGGAGTATCTTGAGCACGGGATTCCGAGAATACTCGGGTCTTCCCACTTTGGAGTTACGACTCCGCGGATCGTGGGCTTGTCATGGGCCAAGTTGGAACACCCCTGCAGGGTTATGAACTTTCGAAAGCCGTGCCCACGGTTATGTGGCAGATGGGAGCTTGTTAATATCCGGTTGTGGACAACTTGACACCATGTTCTAATACACTACCAGCCTGTGTGCCGTGACTGTCATTTTCCGAATAGGGATTCGGGAGATGAACACGGTGGGGTTATGTTTGGCGTGTTGTAGCTAGGATCACTTCGTGATCACCTCTCGACCGAAGCACTTCTCTTCTCGCACTCTTTCACGTAAGCTAGTGCTAGTTGCTGCTGCAGACTCTTATTCTTTTCTTCAGCCTTATCCTCTCCCAAGGCTTAAATAGTCATGTTACCCGGGAACGGGATTGCTGAGTCCTCTATGGCTCACAGTTACTTCACCACACCAGATGCAGGTCCGATGGTGAGCTATCCAGGTGATGGCACCGAGCTAGACTGGGAGTATGACGAGGAGCGTAGTCGATACTATGTTCGTTATCCTGATGATCAGTAGTGGAGACTTCTACTAGGATTCGATCCGACCTGTGGATTTAAATTATGTTTGGTATCTTGTCATTTGTATTTTACCCTTAGAGGGCTGTGATGTTTTATTGAATGATGATTTGGACATGTATTGTATTTGTGTGACGTGGCGATTGTAAGCCAACTATTTTATGTTTTCCATCCCCATCTTTTACATGAGTTGTGCAAAGATACCAAACTTGCGATCATTCCAGCATGGGGTTATGTCTCTAAGTCGTGCCTTGACACGTAGGAGATATAGTCCCATCCTGGGCATTACAGCCCATGCCGTCTTTTGGCCCATACGAGGCCCTTTGTAAATCTGGGCCCATTAAAGACCCGTAGTGAAACTGGCCCATAATGAACTTGTTCCGCTTGTGGGCCAAATTCAACCCGTGGTTACAGTAGGCCCGTTTCTGGCCTATTAACCCGTTGGGCTATTTTGATAGCGTCATCAAATACGGACCATTAACGACCCGTGATGCCTATCAATAGAATTAAGCCCGTTATACATTTCGTCCTATTAATGGCCCATTATGGCTGGGCCATAAACAGACTATTTCCACTCTAGTCCGTTTACGGCCCATTTTGCGGACCGTTATTAGTCCACGAATAGTATGACCCATGTTTGGCAAATCAACCATACGACCCATAGAAGGCCCATCGATCCCATGGCCCGTACAAGGCCCATGGATCCTACGACCCATAGAAGGACCATGGATCCTACGACCCATAGGAAGCCCATGGTCACTACAGCAGGTAGCAAGACCATGGTTACAATGGTCCGTATATTGCCCATGGTTATTGTGGCCTAGTTATAAACAATAGGTTATTGTGGTCACTAGAAGAACGCGGAAGAAGAACTTCAGTGACTACAAGCAAACAACTAAACAATACAATAAGGATATTAATAAGCAAGCAACTAACGCTAGGCTATTACGGCTATTACACATATTACATCCACTAGGCATCAAAGTTCGCCAACAGTGCAAATATAGGGAACAAAGCAGCATATTACATACACTGGCCATCTAAATTAGCCACCAGTGCAAATAAACGCGGCAGAAAAACAAGTCCATAACTGAAACAACATTAGAAGAGCTCAAGGAACATTATCATGGGTATCCACCATGCTGACAATAAGCTTAGAAGGCTTATTAGCTTTCTCCTGTTTGGCACTAAAATCCTCCAACGCTTGCTGTTGCGCCAGAAAGTATGCATCTGAATTCACCAGGGACTTCCGTAGTCCTTCGGCTTCTTCTTGCAGCACAGCTGATCGATGTCTTTCAGCTTGTAGTTTAGACTCAAGAAACTGAATTGATTTAGACAGTGAGTTTGAAAAGCTTCTGCCAGTGGTAGTGGCCAGTAACGCGAACACTACGCCAAGACATGACGTTGGGGTTGTCTTACTGTCTTCAAGATAGTTTTCCTTAGCTGTTTTATCAGCTTTTATGGAGACCAACAAGGATGTCTCACTATCCCGAACCTTATCTGCATTACTTCCTTTACCATTGCTTAATAAGGTACTCTTCCCCAATATTCTGTCAGCATTCTAAAAGAAGAAACAAGCAGACACATAATAGGTTTAGCATGTAGTATATGAAACTCATTTCGGTGAACTAGTTCAGTAGTATGGTGGACAGGATTAAACTACCAAGTCTTCTATTGCCAAGTAATACATAATAAAAGCATCAAACAAACATATATATATATGTCCTATGGTCACTGCACTGTCTTGCCAAATCAAAATAGAGGCAAGATTCAAATCATATCAGTTCAAGACAAAGCAACATTGAAAGAATACAAGTGTGGGAAACTACACGTCACAACAAGATTTCAGATGGGTACCACGAGTATACATGTACAACAACACTATTGGCTCTGTTGTGATGCTAGTAATGTGCATGATATGAGAAGTCAATTGTATACACAATTGAAATTGAAATCAACAGAGCCATTGGAGTTTCGATTGGATCCTTCAATTTAAAAATAAGTTTGTATGAGTAGATACAGTGATACAATAGCAAAGCAGTATGCACCATAGCAATGGAATCTTAAATGAGAACAACTGTTCTTCTGGTTTAAGCACTTGTTCTACACAAATAGAGTACAGTAAGACGAATGATATAGTACTTGAAAAATGAGCTCATAGACCTTACCACTTTCTTGGTTCAGGACCAGTACAGAACAAGGCATTCCCAGTCATCGTCCCGTAAATGTGTCTCGGGAGAATGTAAGAGAATTTGATGAGTTTCTTTGCCAGTGAAGTACATTTTCTTCAGATAATTCCGATACTGCCACCAAGCATTCTTGAAGATAGCAGAGGTTACCTCGTCCTGAGTTTCCAGATAGGTCCTTCTCTATAGAGAAAAATGGGAATATTTGATGTATTATAACCAGCATGGAGGTAGAATGTATGGGACAAAGCAAAGTAATTGCCATGAATAACATTACTTACACATAACTCCTGGACAAACACTTGCAATTGGCAGTTTCCTTCATCTTCAGTATAATATTTCCATGATGGGAAGATACACACATAGGATTTAACAACATCAAATGCGATAGATGCTAAACTAGGAATGGCTGGTTGAGCTTCGTCCACAGGAATAGGTGTACTAACTGGTGGAGTTGGGGTTCGTCGTGGTAGTACTGGCGCTTTGGGCACTAGAGCTCCCTTACTAACTGCTCCTGTTTGGGAGCTCTATGGTGGAGATGGTGATGTGTCAACTGGAACTGGGTTACAATCTGCTGGTGTTGGGGTTAGATTGGGTGAAGCTAGTTGTTTGTCCATCACAGTAGGGGTAAAATCTGCGAGTGTCTAGGTTATGTGTGGTAGGGCTAGTTCTCGTGCATGTACAACCTGGATGCTATCTCCACCAAGAGGTAGCACTGTTTTATTTAAAGACTGTGTTTTTACTCCACACTGCCATCACCCGCTCCAATTCAAATGGCCGATAAACAAGAAATATAGTTGAATGTACATACCTTGCATTGTATGAGAGACAGATGCGACAGATAGTGTGGAAAAAGAGGGCATGAATTAGTTCACATGTATATTGGTTAACTAAAAAGGATAGCATGACATAATTTCACATATATGATGTGTATCTAAACTGGATAGCATAGCATGACATAATTCAAAGATATGATGACTAACTAAACAGGATGGCATGAGATAATTATATGATGTCTTTAGTAAACAGGTTCGCATGACATAATTCACATACATGTTATCTAAGTAATTAGGATAGCATGATATAATTCACATATGTGATTTATATACTAAGCAAAGGGCATTCACATATACAATGTCTGAACTAAGAACATGGTGTTGAATATTGTGCATATGATGTCTAAACTATGCAATGCAAGACACCATATGCATGATATGAGTAGTATAAATGTGCCAAGTTAGAGCATACACCTCAGTGGAGGAATATGAATGGTCATCTGTCTCTGAATCCATCTTTGAGGAGCTATCGGGACCCAGCAAGAGATTTGCTTCGACAGGTAGCACCGTCTGCTCTAAAGACCTTGGTTTCACTCTAGATTTTTCCATCACCCACTCAAATGGCTGATTCACATGAAGATTAGTTGAATGTACAAACATGGTCGACAAATGGAAATGTAATGAAGATAAGGATTGGGAAGATATCATTCAAATATATGATGCCTGGTTAAACAGGATCGCATTGCATATTTGACATATATTATGGCTGGCTAAAAGAGATGAGATTACATAATTCACATATATGATATAGAAACTAAACAGGTGGCATTACATAACATGTCTAAACTAAGCAGATGAAATATATGACATTGAAAGTAGGCAGTGCAAGGCAACATACGCATGATATGACCAACATCATCATGCCAAGTTAGAGGAAACACCTCGGGG
>LR738715.1:211850679-212002187 GCA_902687465.1 Secale cereale
CTCTAGATTACAATCTTAAGGGGGGGGGGGTGCCATTGTACCCACCATGGAGCGATGTCTGCATGACATTGTATTGCCGCGCAAAACTCTTCTCTTTTTCTCTACATGTTCAGCATGACAATGTACAATATCTGACATGCATACGAAAAAAATATAGTGATACTATGTAAGGAGAGGATGTAGAAATCTAGAGTGATGGTAACAACTAGTGGATAGATCCAAAAATAATGATAGCAGGCTGATGATAGCTTTAATTTAATAAAAAGACAGATGATGATTTCTTTACTATATGTTTCCCACCCAAGATGAACAACATAAGCATACCCTAGGTGAATCAGATAATAGACAGAGATATTATTCATTGTTGCCTTGATATGTGCCCCACAAGCATTTTAAACTCAAGTTTGAACATTAATTTGGACCTGACTTGGAGTCTAAGAGGTGAATGGGACGATAAAGTAGTAGGTAATATTAAGCCATGCATAACATAAGGAGAAACAAAAAAGTGTGGCCTCTCTTGTGGACCCGTGTACTCCTCAGGTTCATCTGCTGAGTCGATGATGGTGATGCAGTTGCAGTGGGTGCCAGTGGCAGGGAAGGAGATCTGAGGTGGCGAAAGACGGCCAGGATTCGTAAATGTCTGGTATGGTGGATGCTTCTGTCAATGGAGCAACTTAGTTGAGGTGGACGACGTCGAGGCAGGAGCAGGACAAACCACACGATGTTTTCTTCGACACCTATATGTAACTGAAGTAATTCTCTAAGGGCTCCTTTGGCTTGCAGGGTTCTAAAAACGCAGGGATAGGAAAAACATTGGAATAGGATAGGAATGCACGTGGGAAATAGAGCATTTGTAAACACAAGATTTCTATCAACTTGGGTGTTTGGTTCATAGGAATAGGAAGAGCAGAGCAATGGAAAGAAACATGGCCAAATTAAAGTGAAATCATATGAAAGTGTGTACAGTTAGAAACTTAGAATGTTATTCTACCACTAATGCACTTAGTCTTCTTTTCATGCATAGGATTTTGAAAGGAAGGTCCAGGTGGATGTTTTGCTCCATTCCTTTCAACGAATTGCATGAATAATTGAATAGTAGGTTGCCATAGGAAAATTTCCTATTGCTATGTTTTTCCTTCACTTTTTCCTTTGAAAAAAATTGCCCTAATTGATCGACATGAATGTAGAGTAATAAGTGATGCGACAAGTGTAGAACCTCTTTGGCGTAGCCATGTCGACCTCAACATCATTGGGCCGGTCGCTGAAGAAGTTGTGGTAGAGGTGGCTTTCGGAGTTGTGGAGGAAGATCCGAGGCGTCTATAGATGGCGTCTAGGGTACTACTCTATTGTGATGGATGGTTCGGTCATTGGAGCAGCTCCGGCGAGCTGTAAGATGTTAATGCTGAAGCAGTATAAGACATACATTGTTCATCTCAAGTGGGATTCTAATAGCATCTCCAATAGATGATGTAAAATACATTACCAAAAAGTGATAGATGTAAAATTTACATCACCAAAAAACACGTGACTACAACAGATGAGGTAAAAACTATTGACTCTGAACTTAAGTGTCGAAATTGAAATTTAATATGGTATGTGAATGTTAGTGTCGAAACTGAACGCACTGGTAGCAGAGAGGCACTTCACATGTAGTTTAGGCCGCTAGAGCACTAGTAGTAGAGAAATAGTGATCTAAATCAGCGAATGATCGACATGGAACACATTAGCAGATAGCAGACGGAGCGGCAGTGCCTGGAGAACCAGCACGAACTAGAGCCATTGCGGCAACTCGTGTAGCTACAATAGCCCGTGTACCAGCATCAGCAGCGCGAGCGAGAGAAAGAGCAAAGGAGCAGCATGAGCGAGGGGAAGAGCAGAGCAGCAACAACAGCGCGAGCAAGCGAGACCCGGAGCATCAGCAGCAGCGCGAGCGAGAGCCGGAGCAACAACAACAGATCCTGTTGGTATGGACGCCGCCATCGAGGGAGCCTCGCACTGTGGGAGAGCATCCTTGGAGATGTCACCGGTGGCACCGGCTTCGAGGTAGCCATGCCATGGGGGTGCGGGATCGAGCAGTGTCGGTGCCGGGAGGTCGAGCTTAAGGAGAAGGTGCGATGCAATGTGTGTACCACCTCTTTGGTGGCGCCGAGTAGGACTCAACTTCGTTCGAGGAGTCGGTGAGGATGATGCGGTTCCGGTGGAGTAGGTCAAGGCGGCGCTGTGGGGATAGATCAGCCATGATAGACGAGGCGATCGTCGGAGCTGCTCCATGGAGGTGGAGGATGGGGTGGCTGAGCCAGTGGGACGATGAGATCGATGCCGGATCTTCATCTGGGGAGATGGATGAGGGACGTCGAGCTATTGCGGTGAAGGATGTCGTCGGGGAAGAGGCTCCGGCTAGGCAGCGGTGGGGTGGCGGGCGCAGGAGGGTGTGGTTTTGCAGCTGGAGTAGAGAGGTTATGGCGGCCTGCGATTTCGAATGGCGAAAATGAGGTGATGGATGGGGGCCACCATGACTTAGGGACGCGATTGTCCAAAATGTAGGATGTGTTACAAAAGTACCCCCATCGATTTGAACTAGCGTCACTTTTACCTCAGGGTTAGAAGGGGGATTTCGCGTATCGAGATTTGAAAGCCGGAGGGAGTTTTTGCGCGCATTGTAATTTCGGGATAAAAAGGCACAGGTTGTGATAAAGCGAGTTTTGGGAGCACGATATCTGAATTTTTGGGATAACAAGGCACGGGTTGAAATTTGGGGACAAGCCTAACGTGTAATAATGTACTCCCTTCGTCCGGTGAAGAGTGTACGTTTGGCTTCAATTTTTTATTTCAAAAAAGAGTGTACTTCTATCTTCTCAATGCACTTTAAAGTAGAAAAAAAATACTTCTCTCTCATCTCAGTAATCAAGACCAATAACAATCTACACAAGGTCTTCTTAATTTTTACATGCACTTAGCTCATTGGGGGTTGTGTAATTAAAGAGAGATAGGGTGGATTGCATCTTTCCAATGCATTTTTTACTTCACTTCATAATTTGTCCTAAAATTCCTACATGTACACTCTTCATCGGACGAAGGGAGTACGTACCAAATCAATTCACACTTCCCTCAATGAAAAAAATAAAAAAATACAACTATTCGCACCACACAAAGAGAGTGTCTTGTCCTGTTTTACTGTACAAATTCTATTCAAAGCTATGAATCCATGTTATGTCAATTAATTTTTTTGCTGCTTGTATAATGCATGTAACCTACTCATACAAACATTTTAGTGCATTCCAAATGCGTATAATACTGCTGCAATTCAAACTAAATTTGAATTCGTTTCTCTATTTGAATAAGAATATAAAATCATGATTTTTGTCAAGTTAAACAGCATTCGTATATTATGTTAACAACCCACCACATGATTACTATAGAGGTAGATATGAACTATGTGTACTATATGAACTCGAGTTCAAATTTTTGAATACACTTGATGCTGATTCCAAATAATAGTACATTTGATGTACTATCTAGATCTTCATAATCTAAATAGCGTTTTATACATACAATGTGTTTATCACACAAATTATAGTGCCCCGCCCCCTACATTATGACAAGTATTTAGCCACGAGCTGCAAAAGCCGCACGTTATCACAAATTCAAATAAATGTTCGATATATTATATGTAGTATAAAATGTTCATAACCACACCATGCGTATCACCATTATATATATTCATGCATGTGTTGGTTTAAAACACTGTGATCTCTTGTTCAAATATCTGAATCCACTTTTATAATGAATTATGATCTCTATTTGTGTTTTACACCGACACAATCCTCTTATCTTTGTAGCTAGCGCTAACTTTCTCTCGTGCATGCACACGCCCGCCTCCCTCTCTCACCCTCCCTCGGCATTCTATAGCTCCATCGCGCACATTCATCATTTCACTTTAGGTCATTCACCCATGGTGTGTGTAGGCCCCCAGCTCCTCTTTCCGGTACACGCCGATCGATATACCTCTCCAGCCTGGTGTGCCTACCACAAACACACATTTTCTCTCTTCCCTTCTCATCGTCCATGTCCCCTCTGTCTAATACGGTTCCACGCACGTGCACACTCCCTCCCCTCTTTTCATCGATCTCATACTCGCACACTCCTCCCCCTCGATATAGTAGGCCTCTCGCACCACCTCCTAGCCGCATCCCCCTCTCTCTACCCTTCTCTCCATGCCTTATTTGCTTCTAACACATGCATGCATGTATACCAATCGATCTCCCTACATATACCTAGGTCGACTATAACTCTTTTTCCCCATGCATCATCGATCGACGTACCTCACAAGTTATGTATCGCCCTTTCTCCGACACATGACGATTGATCTTCCTATGTAGTCACGTCTACTTACCACAACCATATCACCCCCCTCATCCATGCATGCCTCCTGACCCATCTCTCACATGCACATGCATAAACAGGTAGGCATTCCCTCTCTTATTGATATTGTAGGCGTGCCCTCTGATTGTCTAGCAGGCCTCTCCCAGCATTTGTGAGAAGCAACTCCACCACCAACCCCTCCGACACTCTAGCTCTGTCTCCCTCCCAACCTTATTCCTCTCGTACACATATGCATGGATGTCAATCGATCTTCCTCAATACATAAGGTAGGTCTCTCCCCTCCTCCACACATATACCAGTCGCTCTACCCCTACAGTTAGGTATGTGCCCTCCCACACACACACACGCACACTGATATTCGAACATTGTAGGTAGGTATCCATGCCACAAAGACAAACTGCACCTGTCCCCTCTCACGTTCCAGTAGGCCATCGACCCTATATCTTTGACATGGGAACACACAAATTTGATTGCACTCTTTATCGATCGCGCACGCGCGCGCGTGCACACACACACACACTTCGGCCCTCTCATTGATTCTATGGATATCTCACGCCGATGATACCTCCACTCTCTTCGAGTCGATCGCCCCCTCTATATATGATATATCCAAGCCTCAGTTTCACACACATTGCATATGTTCCATTTTTCTTAGAGATATCATCGACACATATTCCCTGTCTATCTCTCGTGCACCACCCCACCTCCCCCACACCAAAAAACCCACACGAACCCACACACCGTCTCTCACACACACACCCACGTAGGCGGGGTACGTACACGAAGAGGAGAGGTGCACGCATGATGCACGTACTCGTGTCTAATTCCCAGCCACACCCACGTGGGTACACGGTGGAGCTCATTTCTGTACGAAAAGGCAGCCCACGTGCTAATTTGACTCGTGTAGTGGTTGTTTACTTGAAGGAGGGTCGTCTAACACACGTGCAGGAAACAAAGTTCGTCTTGACGCGTGGATGCATTATTTTTCAATAAAGTTACATTGCTCAATGGCACGTACATAATATAAAAGGATTGTTATGAAGAAAAAGCTAATCCGCTCCACAATATATAATGGAGCTTGCCTGCTGGTGTTGGTCTGTCTTCACACTCTCTCACACAAGACGACGGTGGCCTCTCTCTCTCTCACCACTGCTCACTGAATCTAGCCCGATCCCGTCCACCAGCGAAAAGGGAGGACATGCATCGTTGCTCCGTTCGACGGCGTCGAGGTAGCACACCCTGATCTACGGTACCTGCCATTCTCTCTGACCAAGCTCTGGCATGGTATGGCAGATCCTGCCCATCGGTGCCCTCCTAGTTACACCCCGACTATTCCTAGGTACATCTTCCACCCCTCCGGCCTTGCTCCACAGCCCATCTTGGCATCTTCCCACGTCGTTGCATGTGGAAAATCCTGCTTGTCGATCTTCCTGAGTTCTTTGCCAAAAACGTAGCTCGGCCGGCCTACTTTCCATGTTGCAATCTCGTCCTCACACCCTTTTTAGATAAACAACCGTGCTGCTATCTTCCCTTAGGACAAGGAATATGCTTCTTTTTGTCGGCGTATGTGTCTTCAACTGTTACTAGCCACTAACTGTTTCCTTTCTACCTCTTTTGCAAACATGGCTATCCATTTCACCTCGTTGCTATTGCAACCTTTTTGTGAACTACACAAATCACTTTTTTTAAGAGTGTTTTTTGCAGTTTTGCTGAAATGTTACACGGGCAACATTTGTACATTTCAGTGGGACTACACAAATGGAGATTGGTTTTTCTCTATCCTCCTCATCCAACTCCGAGGCTAATCTTCTCCAACTATTTTCTTAATCTTCTCCAACTAGTTAGTCTTAAGAGAGACTTCAAAGGTAACCTGCTTCTATTTGTGTGTTTATTGTTTCATCAACATACCTATATTATTGTAATCACACTTACTCAATATATTTGGAACAGGGACACTCGGCTCTATTTAAGTGGATCTGCACAAAATGATCGGAATGTTCCATGCTCCTGACGGCTACTTTTTTCCAACATGTCTTCTTGATTTAGAAAGAGCTGTGGGAAAGTCGCTGCCAATTTAAGCATGGTCAATTTTATTTTATTTCACAACTTTGTCTTCAGTTGTGATGTAAATATTAGCTCTCATCTGTTAATCATTGAGATGCATTAAGAAGGAAGTTAGTTTTTTTTTATTTTTTGCGAAAGAGCGTGGATGTTAGTTTCCTTTCTATTTGATTGACGTTGTAATGAGACAACCTTCCAGCTAGAAAGACTCATGAAACAAAAGCTGAAAGCTTGAAATCATTGTACAATTTCATGTTGCTAGAAAATTATGTGTACGCCAATTATGTAAATGTTGGAAGCTTGATAACATTCAGCATCCGGGTCCATGTGCCATGCGCCAAATAGTGCACAACCACATGGGAGACTCAGCCCGGTCATCGCGCCGCACTAATAGTGAAATGTAGTAATGAGCAATCAAATCATAAGCCCCACCTTTCCGACAGTAAGTTGCTCGGAAGAAGCAACCATTAATACACTCTTCTTTGAATCCGCTCCTACTAACCAAGTGCGCGTACGGCATGTCGGTAAACGCGCTTCCTCTTGGCATATCACTGACATGTGGGACCGGAGTGTGAGCAAACCGATCTCAATTGACGGTAAAATGGCCAACCCGCCGCTCCTTGAGAGACACGAGGAGTGAGAACACAGATGGGCTAGGTGTCGCACGGAGGCCAAGAATTATAAGAGCATGGTTGATCGATGTCATCATTACATGTTCGATGTTTTTTGAATAATAGTACCACTTCATTGGGTTGCAGTTTTCCGCACTTCTCCAAAATAAAATGTGTACTTTATTACAGATTAACATAAAATAATAGTGCATACGCTCCACAATGGAGTTCCTAGTACCTGGATACTACTACTAGTAAGTAGTACTACTCGTACTACTAAAACCTTGCGCTTGGCTCTTCGTCTCTTCGGAAAGTCGAACAATGATGGTACTACAGTGTATGCCTCTGGCAATCTGACACCGAATGAACTGTTGCACGTCCACCGCCAGAGCGAGGGAGAGTTTACATTAGTCAAAAGCTTCTCCTCGTCCTTTGAGTCACCGCACTTATGGTAGACGGAGAGCGCGTAGTACTGTATAACAAGCAAGCTTCTCCTCATTCTACAAGTTGACGGGACATAACAAAGTAGTACTAGTTCGTACTATCTCCTTTTCGGTTAATATGGCTTATTTTTTGGTGGGTAAATGAGAGAACTTTATCCATATAAAAGCGTTCTTACAACAAGCAGCCAAGAGACTGGTCACTAGGAAGCTAGGTGTATCATCAAGCCATCTCTCGGTCACATTCAAAGTGCATGCACGCATCGCAGAAAGATGCGCCGGAAGGTTTGCCGACCTGTTTACATGCTGAATCACAAAAGAAGAGAAATTATTACTAAGAAGCTCTCGTATATGTAACATGATAGGAGCCAGAATTAAGCGAGAACTTTGGCGACAGTTCCAGAGTGTCACCAACTCCATGCGATCAATTTCCATTATCACATGCGAGAACCCTCGAAGAGAAGCAAATGTGTTGAAGATTACTTGATCACAGGCCCTCTTTGGATCCATGGGTAAGAGGTAGTTTGAGCTAGTTTGGGTTCAAATAGCCCTAAAGTATCCAAACAAGAGGTCTAGTTTGAGCTAATTGTGTCTAACCCATCCAAAAAAACTATCCCACCCAAGTGTTGCTAATTGGAGCTAGTTCTTATGGGGCCAACTAAAAAAATCATTATCTCTCTATCACTCCCTCCCTCCAAATGATTGAGAAAGTGCATTTATTGTCAATCTAACCCTGTCATCCAAACACGTTTTTGGCTAGAGTTAGTTCAGGGTTAGTCATAACCTAGAAACAGGGCCACAAATTAAAATAAAATAAGAGTGCAAATGCTCCACCATGCGGTTCCTTGTAGTAGGAGTACCTATGTAGTACTAGTAAAGCTTATGCTTGGCTCTTCGCATCTTCGGGAAGTCGAACAATGATGGTACTTCTTGGTGTCAAAACCGGTAGATCTCGGGTAGGGGTCCCAAGCTGTGTGTCTGAGGATCAATGGTAACAAGGGACAATGGGGACACGATGTTTACCCAGGTTCGGGCCCGCTTAAAGGAGGTAAAACCCTATGTCCTGCTTGATTGTATTTGATGTGTATAGGGGTTACAAGGGTTGATCTACCTCGAGATCGTTTTGGCTAAACCCTAGCTATCTAGCCTATAATTCTTTAGATGGCCTCTACGGACTAAACCCTCCGGTTTATATACACACCGGAGGGGCCTAGGGTTGTATAGAGTCGGCTTGCAGAGGAAGGAAACATTACACTCGGACACCGCCTAGCTGAATGATCGGGAACGTAGGGGTAAGCACAGGAGCCAGGTAACCCAGCTTGGCCAAAATCTTAAGTCAAATTGATGCATATTTATGGCTTTATAATGATAATTACGGAAGGCGGCGCTTTGTATATTGAATACAAATGTCGATGATATACATTTATTTTGAATCCATTGCGACCGTTTATCATTTCAAAGTGGCCCATCGTCAGCTTCGACCCCTTTGTAGATGCTACGCAGGGTGTTTCCGCAATAACAAAACAACCCTTAGCCGACGTCTCGGTGCCCGGAGGCAGTTGTGTTAGCGGAAACGAGGCAGTCTGATATGCGGGCATTATAACTTTCACTTAGTCATAGGAGCTTAAATTGGGGAGGCTAGCTACGAGCCCCCGATTAGTGTTAGGCACCGACCGAAGTCTAGCCATTAACAATTTGGCCAATGTTATGAAAGGCCCATCGTTTAAAACAGGGTAGTCGCTATCGATCTATAGTTTAACACAGTCATCAGATCGCTGACTAGTTTTACGCCCATTGTGATAGTCAGTTTTCGGCTTTCTCCACTTAGGCGCTTAACCATTTGAGCTGGAAGCACAATCGCAGTGGTTCTCCCTTTGCACTCCTAGACGAACAAAGCGGAACGTAGGAGGTAAGCACAGGAGCCGGGCAATCCAACTATTGACCGAATACACAATTCGAAACTGATGATATAAAGCAATATCCGAGAATGTTTCGCTGAAGACTCCTCGGAGTACCTTGGCTTTTGGTGGGTTCAGCTGTAGTCCATCCCCCCGTTAATATTGCCAATGCTTTAAAGGCATCTGGCATTGCACTACACGGGAACTAGTCCCTATGTGGCACATATTTTTTCCACGCCGAGGTGTAGTTCGGCGGGAAAGATGCCAAGATGTGGATCGCAAAAGATCTTCCGAGCTGAATTATAATGTAGGGCACCTCGGTCATGAGGATGCCCCGCTTCCTGAAAGAAAAACATATAAATATATAAAAAGTCCCATAAGCTCAAAAAGCCAAAAAACTTATGTAAAAGCTTGACGTCCGAACTAAACCAAGTTTTTTGATGCCAATCCGGAAATTGAACTTCAAATAAATTTGTGCTTCCGACGTGCTTTGACACATCCGATCTCTAGACATCAAGTAGGTCAGCCTTCGACTTCATCCTCCTTATCCCGAAGGTGGAGTGCTTCTTAAGAGCCAGTTTGACGAACAAAACTCGAGCAGCTTTAGAGAGAGACCAAGCCATCTAGCTATTGACCGTATACTCGAGTCGAAAAAGTAATGGTAGAAAAAGACTTTGCAACAACTCAGAAGAAAACACTTATTATAAAATGGCTCATGTAAATTTGCGAGCCCCCAGTTAACTTGGGTAAGATAAACATTTTTAACAAACAACATTTTTGACAAACTAAGTTAAAATAAATAAAAATATAATGTTTGGTCGAACCGAACAAGAATAAAAAATAAAAAATAATAACTGAGCATGGAAACGACTTATCTGGTTAATGTGCTCAGTGTTGATAATGAGATTCTAGCTTGTGACGGACGGAGATGTAGTCCTTGGCCTGGCCTAGGTCATAGCCCCCGAGCCCAAAGTGAACGGGCGAGGAGTTCGGCTTGACGAAGTGGCGACACAGCAGGGTCGATGTGGCAAGCCAAAGCCCCAGACCAGCTAATCATGATAAAGCTAGATGGTTGGTGACGACAAAGTAACCGAAGTATGTTGATGAAGAAATAGCAAAGTCCTCGGTCCAGCCGAGGTGTCGAAGCCTCCATGTCAACCGATGAGTCAAAGCAAGTTGGCTGGTGACTCCGAAGACCAGAGTAGGTTTGATGAAGATATGGTGAAGCCCCCGGTCTAGCCGAGGTGACGGAGCAGGTCGGTAAGGAGACGTTGCAGCTTCCTGTTGGGGAACGTAGTATTTCAAAAAAAAAATCTACGATCACGCAAGATCTATCTAGGAGAAGCATAGCAACGAGCGGGGAGAGTGTGTCTACGTACCCTCGTAGACCGAAAGCGGAAGCGTCTAGTGACGCGGTTGATGTAGTCGAACGTCTTCGCGATCCAACCGATCCAAGTACTAAACATACGGCACCTCCGTGTTCAGCACATGTTCAACTCGATGACGTCCCACGAGCTCTTGATCCAGTTGAGCGTCACGGGAGAGTTTCGTCAACACGACGGCGTGGTGATGGTGATGATGAAGCTACCGGCGCAGGGCTTCGCCTAAGCACTGCAATGGTATGACCAAGGTGTGTATCTGTGGGCAGGGACACTACACACGGCTAAAATCCACTTGTGGTCTATGGGGTGCCCCCTCCCCATATATATAAAGGATGGAGGGGAGGAGGAGGCGACCATGGAGGAGGGGCGCGCCATGGGGAGTCCTACTCCCACCGGGAGTAGGATTCCTTCTCTTTCCCTAGTTGGAGTAGGAGAGGATGGCAGGAGGAGAGGGAGAAGTAGGAAAGGGGGGCCGCACGCCCCTAGCTGGCCGCATGTCCTCTTCCTCCACTTGGGCCCATGAGGCCCAACAACCCCCCGGGGGGTTCTGGTAGCCCCCCGGTACTCCGGTATTTATCCGATAACCCGCGGAACTCATCCGGTGTCTGAATATAACCTTCCAATATATGAATCTTTATGTCTCGGACATTTTGAGACTCCTCGTCATGTCTGTGATCTTATCCGGGACTCTGAAGTACCTTCAGTACATCAAAACACATAAACTTCTAATCCGATCGTCATCAAACGTTAAGCGTGCGGACCCTACGGGTTCGAGAACTATGTAGACATGACCGAGACTCATCTCCGGTCGATAACCAATAGCGGAACCTGGATGCTCATATTGGTTCCTACATATTCTACGAAGATCTTTATCAGTCAAACCGCATAAGAACATACGTTGTTCCCTTTGTCATCGGTATGTTACTCACTCGAGATTTGATCGTCGGTATCATCATACCTAGTTCAATCTCGTTACCGGCAGGTCTCTTTGCTCATTCCGTAATACATCATCTCGTGACTAACTCATTAGTCGTTTGCTTGCAAGGCTTATTATGATGTGTATTATCAAGAGGGCCCAAAGATACCTCTCCGACACTCGGAGTGACAAATCCTATTCTCGATCTATGCCAACACCACAAACACCTTCGGATACACATGTAGATCATCTTTATAATCGTCCAGTTACGTTGTGACGTTTGATAGAACACAAGGTGTTCCTCTGGTATTCGGGAGTTGCATAATCTCATAGTCATAGGAACATGTATAAGTCATGAAGAAAGCAATAACATTAAAACTAATCGATCAAGTTGCTAAGATAACAGATAGGTCTTGTCCGTCACATCATTCTCCTAATGATGTTATCCCATTGATCAAATGACAACTCATATCAATGGCTAGAAAACATAACCATCTTTGATCAATGAGCTAGTCTAGTAGAGGCATACTAGCGACATTCTATTTTGTCTATGTATTTTCTCATGTACTAAGTTTCCGGTTAATACAATTCTAGCATGAATAATAAACATTTATCATGATATAAGGAAATAAAAATAACAACTTTATTATTGCCTCTATGGCATATTTCCTTCGATCTCCTATTGAACTAGAGTCAATAATCTAGATTACATAGTAATGATTATAACACCCATGGAGTCTTGGCGATGATCATGTTTTGCTCGTGGAAGAGGCTTAGTCAACGGGTCTGCGACATTCAGATTCGTATGTATCTTACAAATTTCTATGTCTCCCTCCTAGACTTGATCGCGGATGGAATTGAGGCATCGCTTGATGTGCTTGGTTCTTTTGTGAAACCTGGATTCCTTCACCAAAGCTATTGCTCCAGTGTTTTCACAAAAGATTTTCATTGGACCCGATGCACTAGGTATTACACCTAGATCGGATATGAACTCCTTCATCCAGACTCCTTCGTTTGCTGCTTCCGAAGCAGCTATGTACTCCGCTTCACACATAGATCCTGCCACCACGCTCTGCTTGAAACTGCACCAACTAACAGCTCCATCGTTCAATAAAAAAATTAAATATCCGGTTTGTGACTTAGAATCATCCGGATCAGTGTCAAAGATTGAATCGACGTAACCATTTACGACGAGCTCTTTGTCACCTCCATAAATGAGAAACATATCCTTAGTCCTTTTCAGGTACTTCAGAATGTTCCTGACCGCTGTCCAGTGATTCACTCCTGGATTACTTTGGTACCTCCCTGCTAAACTTATAGCAAGGCACACATCAGGTCCGGTACACAACATTGCATACATGATAGATCCTATGGCTGAGGCATAGGGAATGACTTTCATTTTCTCTCTATCTTCTGCAGTGGTCGGGCATTGAGTCTTACTCAACTTCACACCTTGTAACACAGGCAAGAACCCTTTCTTTGACTGATCCATTTTGAACTTCTTCAAATCTTTATCAAGCTATGTGCTTTGTGAAAGTCCAATTAAGCGTCTTGATCTATCTCTATAGATCTTGATGCCCAATATATAAGCAGCTTCACCGAGGTCTTTCATTGAAAAATTCTTATTCAAGTATCCTTTTATGCACCTAGAAATTCTATATCATTTCCAATTAGTAATATGTCATCTCCAAAAGTCTGTATAAAACCATATGCTTTGATCACCTAATCAAAGCGTATATTCCAAATCTGAGATGCTTGCACCAGTCCATAGATGGATCGCTGGAGCTTGCACACTTTGTTAGCACCTTTAGGATCGACAAAACCTTCTGGTTGCATCATATAGAACTCCTCTTTGAGGTATCCATTAAGGAATGCCGTTTTGACATCCATTTGCCAGATTTCATAATCATAAAATGCGGTAATTGCTAACATGATACGGACAGATTTAAGCATCGCTACGGGTGAGAAAGTCTCATCGTAGTCAACTCCTTGAACTTGTTGAAAACCTTTCGCAACAAGTCGAGCTTTGTAGACAGTAACATTACCATCGGCGTCTGTCTTCCTCTTGAAGATCCATTTATTTTCAATGGCTTGCCGATCATCGGGCAAGTCAACCAAAGTCCACACTTTGTTCTCATATATGGATCCCATCTCAGATTTCATGGCCTCAAGCCATTTTGCGGAATCTGGGCTCATCATCGCTTCCTCATAGTTCGTAGGTTCATCATGGTCTAGTAACATGACTTCCTGAACCGGGTTACCATACCACTCTGGTGCGGAACGTACTCTGGTTGACCTACGAGGTTCAGTAGTAACTTGATCCGAAGTTTCATGATCATCATCATTCACTTCCTTGCTGATTGGTGTAGTAATCACTGGAACTAGTTTTTGTGATGTACTACTTTCCAATTCGGGAGAAGGTACAATTACCTCATCAAGTTCTACTTTCCTCCCACTCACTTCTTTCGAGAGAAACTCTTTCTCTAGAAAGGATCCATTCTTAGCAACGAATATCTTGCCTTCGGATCTGTGATAGAAGGTGTACCCAACAGTTTCCTTCGGGTATTGTATGAAGACGCATTTCTCCGACTTGGGTTCGAGCTTATCAGGTTGAAGCTTTTTCACATAAGCATTGCAACCCCAAACTTTAAGAAACGACAACTTTGGTTGCCAAACCACAGTTCATAAGGCGTCGTCTCAATGGATTTAGATGGTGCCCTATTTAGGGCCAGTTCTTTTGCTAGCTTCTAGAATAAGCTGAAATAAGCTACCCCCTACCCAGCTTATTCTAGAAGCCCAAACCAAATTATTATTTTAGAAGCCTAGTAGTTAAGACTTCATTAGTAGGCTTCTAAAAGAAAAAAGTTGATTAGGCTTCTAGAATAAGCTGGGTTGGGGGCAGCTTATTCTGGAAGCCCAAAGAAGCTAGCAAAAGAACTGGCCCTTAACGTGAATGCAGTTGTCTCTAAAGCATAACCCGAAAACGATAGTGGTAAATCGGTAAGAGACATCATAGACCACACCATATCTAATAAAGTATGGTTACGACGTTCAGACACACCATTACGCTGTGGTGTACCGGGTGGCGTGAGTTGTGAAACTATTCCACATTGTTTCAAATGAAGACCAAACTCGTAACTCAAATATTCGCCTCCACAATCAGATCGGAGAAACTTTACTTTCTTGTTATGTTGATTCTCTACTTCACTCTGAAATTCTTTGAACTTTTCAAATATTTCAGACATGTGTTTCTTTAAGTATATATACCCATATCTGCACAATTCATCAGTGAAGGTCAAAAATAACGCTATCCGCTACGAGCCTCAACACTCATCGATCCACATACATCAGTATGTATGATTTCCAACAAATCAGTTGCTCGCTCCCTTGTTCCGGAGAACGGAGTTTTAGTCATCTTTCCCATGAGGCATGGTTCGCAAGCACCAAGTGATTCATAATCAAGTGATTCCAAAAGTCCATCAGTATGGAGTTTCTTCATGCGCTTTACACCAATATGAACTAAACGGCAGTGCCACAAATAAGTTGCACTATCATTATCAACCTTGCATCTTTTGGCTTCAATATTATGAATATGTGTATCACTACGATCGAGATCTAACAACAATAGACCACTCTTCAAGGGTGCATGACCATAAAATATATTACTCATATCAATAGAACAACCATTATTCTCTGATTTAAATGAATAACCATCTCGCAACAAACAAGATCCAGATATAATGTTCATGCTCAACGCTGGCACCAAATAACAATTATTCAGGTCTAAAACTAATCCCGATGGTAGATGTAGAGGTAGCTTGCCAACGGCGATCACATTGACTTTGGAACCATTTCCCACGCGCATCGTCACCTCGTCCTTAGCTAATCTTCGTTTAATCTGTAGCCCATGTTTCGAGTTACAAATATTAGCAACCGAACCAGTATCAAATACCCAGGTGCTACTACGAGCATTAGTAAGGTACACATCAATAACATGTATATAAAATATACCCTTGTTCACTTTGCCATCCTTATCCGCCAAATACTTGGGGCAGTTCAGCTTCTAGTGTCCAGTCCCTTTGCAGTAGAAGCACTCAGTTTCAGACTTGGCTCCAGACTTGGGTTTCTTCACGGGAGTAGCAACTGTCTTGCTATTCTTCTTGAAGTTCCCCTTCTTTCCCTTGCCCTTTTTCTTGAAAATAGTGGTCTTGTTAACCATCAACACTTGATGCTCCTTTTTGATTTCTACCTCCGCAGCTTTGAGCATAGCGAAGAGCTCGGGAATTGTCTTCTGCATCCCTTGGCATGTTATAGTTCATCACGAAGCCTTTATAGCTTGGAGTCAGTGATAGAATAACTCTATCAATAATACTATCTTCATCAACTTTGCAACCAACTTGAGTCATATGATTGTAGTACCCAAACATTCCGAGTAAGTGTTCACTCATATAACTGTTCTCCTCCATCTTGCAGCTATAGAACTTATTGGAGACTTCATATCTCTCAATTCGGGCATTTGCTTGAAATATTAACTTCAACTCTTGGAACATCTCATATGCTCCATGACGTTCAAAACGTCTTTGAAGTCTTGATTCTAAGCCGTAAAGCATGGCGCACTGAACTATCGAGTAGTCATCAGAACGAGCTTGCCAGATGTTCATAACGTCCGGAGTTGCTCCTGCAGCAGGCCTGTCACCTAGCAGTGCTTCCAGGACATAATTCTTCTATGCAGCCATGAGGATAATCCTAAAGTTACGGACCCAGTCCGTGTAGTTGCTACCATCATCTTTCAACTTAGTTTTCTCTAGGAATGCATTAAAATTCAAGGGAACGGTAGCACGGGCCATTGATCTACAACAACATAGATATGCAAAAACTATCAGGACTAAGTTCATGATAAATTAAAGTTCAATTAATCATATTACTAAACAAACTCCCACTTAGATAGACATCCCTCTAGTCATCTAAGTGATCACGTGATCCAAATCAACTAAACCATGTCCGATCATCACATGAGATGGAGTAGTTTTCAATGGTGAACATATTATGTTGATCATATCTACTATATGATTCACGCTCGACCTTTCGGTCTCTAGTGTTCCGAGGCCATGTCAGTACATGCTAGGATCATCAAGTTTAACCCGAGTATTCTGCATGTGCGAAACTATCTTACACCCGTTGTATTTGAACATAGAGCTTATCACACCCAATCATCACGTGGTGTCTCGGCACGACGAACTTTCGCAACTGTGCATACTGAGGGAGAACACTTGTACCTTGAAACTTTGTAAGGGATTATCTTATAATGCTACCGCCGAACTAAGCAAAATAAGAAGTATAATAAGATAAACATCACATGCAATCAAAACATGTGACATGATATGGCCATCATCATCTTGTGCTTTTGATCTCCATCTCCAAATCATTGTCATGATCTCCATTGTCACCGGCTTGACACCATGATCTTAGTCGTAGCGTCGTGGTCGTCTCGCCAACTATTGCTACTACTACTATCGCTAACTCATAGTGATGAAGTAAAGCAATTACATGGCCTTCACAATTCATACAATAAAGAGACAACCATAAGGCTCCTACCCGTTGCCATTAACTTTACAAAACATGATCATCTCATACAATAACGTATACCTCATCATGTCTTGACCATGTCACATCACAACGTGCCCTGCAAAAACAAGTTAGACGTCCTCTATTTTATTGTTGCAAGTTTTACGTGGCTGCTACGGGCTTAGCAAGAACCGTTCTTACCTACGCAAACAAAAACACAACAATTTTTCGTCAAGTGTGCTATTTTAACCTTCACAAGGACCGGGCGTAGCAACACTCGATTCAACTAAAGTGAGAGAGACACACACCCGCCAGTCACCTTTAAGCGACGAGTGCTTGTAACAGTGAAACCAGTCTCGCGTAAGCGTACGCGTAATGTCGGTCCGGGCCGCGTCATCTTACAATACCGCCGAATCAAAGTATGACATGTTGGTAAGGAGTACGACTATTATTGCCCACAACTCATTGTGTTCTACTTGTTCATATCATCTACGCATAGACCTGGCTCAAGATGCCACTATTGGGGAACGTAGTATTTATAAATTCTCCTACGATCAAGCAAGATCTATCTAGGAGAAGCATAGCAACGAGCGAGGAGAGTGTGTCTACGTACCCTCCTAGACCGAAAGCGGAAGCGTCTAGTGACGCAGTTGATGTAGTCGAACGTCTTCGCGATCCAACCGATCCAAGTACCGAACGTACGGCACCTCCGCATTCAGCACACGTTCAGCTCGATGATTTCCCACGAGCTCTTGATCCAGTTGAGCGTCACAGGAGAGTTTCGTCAGCACGACGATGTGGTGACAGTGATGATGAAGCTACCGGCACAGGGCTTTGCCTAAACACTTCAATGGTATGACTGAGGTGTGTATCTGTGGGGAGGGGCACCGTACACTGCTAAAATCAACTTGTGTGTCTATGGGGTGCCCCTCCCCACATATATAAAGGAGGGAGGGGAGGAGGAGGCGGCCAAGGAGGAGGGACGTGACATGGGGAGTCCTACTCCCACCGAGAATATGATTCCTTCTCTTTCCCTAGTTGGAGTAGGAGAGGAAGGAAGGAGGAGAGGGAGAAGAAGGAAAGGGGGGCCAGCCCCCTAGTCCAATTTGGTTTGGGCTAGGGGTGCGCGCGCCCCTAGCTGGCCGCGCCTCCTCTTCCTCCACTTGGGCCCAAGAGGCCCAACAACCCCCCGGGGGGTTCCGGTAGCCCACCGGTACTCCAGTATTTATTCGATAACCCCCGGAACTCATCTGGTGTCCGAATATAACCTTCAAATATATGAATCTTTATGTATCGGACATTCTGAGACTCCTCGTCATGTCCATGATCACATCCGGGACTCCGAACTACCTTCGGTACATCAAAACACATAAACTCATAATACCGATCGTCATCGAATGTTAAGCGTGCGGACCCTACGGGTTCGAGAACTATGTATACATGACCGAGACTCATCTCCGGTCAATAACCAATAGCGGAACCTGGATGCTCATATTGGCTCCTACATATTCTACGAAGATCTTTATCGGTCAAACCGCATAACAACATACGTTGTTCCCTTTGTCATCGGTATGTTACTTGCCCGAGATTCGATCATCGGTATCATCATACCTAGTTCAATCTCGTTACCGGCAAGTCTCTTTACTCATTCTTTAATACATCATATCATGACTAACTCGTTAGTCGTTTGCTTGTAAGGCTTATTATGATGTGTATTACCGAGAGGGCCTAGAGATACCTCTCCGACACTCAGAGTGACAAATCCTATTCTCTATCTATGCCAACACCACAAACACCTTCGGAGGCATCTGTAGAGCATCTTTATAATCACCCAGTTATATTGTGATGTTTGATAGCACACAAGGTGTTCCTCTGGTATTCGGGTGTTGCATAATCCCATAGTCATAGGAACATGTATAAGTCATGAATAAAGCAATAGCAGTAAAACTAAACAATCAAGTTGCTAAGCTAACGGATGGGTCTTGTCCGTCACATCATTCTCCTAATGATGTGATCCCGTTGATCAAATGATAACTCATGTCTATGGCTAGGAAACATAACCATCTTTGATCAATGAGCTAGTCTAGTAGAGGCATACTAGGGACACTCTGTTTTGACTATGTATTCACACATGTACTAAGTTTCCAGTTAATACAATTCTAGCATGAATAATAAACATTTATGATGATATAGGGAAATACAAATAACAACTTTATTATTGCCTCCAGGGCATATTTCCTTCATTGCCATGTTAGCCAAGGTGTTGAAGAAGTTCGGCGTGATGGACATCGGCTTGAAGAAGCAACAGTGCGGCTACGCCGACGGAGGTCGTAACTTGTGACGCGGTCAATGCCGACTTGATAAAGTGACCGCGCGGCGATGCCGGGGCAGCGATGTTGGTGATTATTTATCATTTGCGAATTCGAACTCTTGTTCGTCTCGCCGAGATGATGATCCGAAGAAGTTGAGCTCGGCTGAACAAAGTGACGACGTGTCTAGCGCAGGTCAGCAGCCGTGGAGCAATATTGCCGGAGTGGTTTGACACCAGTGTGATGGCGAAGATTACCTCAGAGGAGGCTTAAATTTTTATGGACACGTGTTTAAAAACAATGCGTAATACCCTAGAAAAAAAATTCCTTCAAAAAGGTTGTCCAATATCCCGTTCTTGAAGAAATATGAACTCGGGTCGGATTCGTATTCGCGCAAGAAACATATCCGAAAATTTATCCACTTATCGAAAGGTTCCCGGAGATTGAGCGGTCGGATCGAGCTAAAATTTTGAGGGCTGGTAGATATAGGAGTTCCGCAGAAGATGAACAGTTAGATCTTCCAAAGGATGTGTGAGCCAGACGGTAGACTCCTTGCTCAAAACTCATCCAGATTCCCGCCCAGATTCGACAGGGCTCCAGTATATTGTAGGTCGCCGGAGATTCCTCAATCGGAATGCGACGAAATTTTACAGGGTTGTTGTAGATTCAATTCCGCACAATTCCACAGAAGCAATCGTCAAGGAGATACTTGAGTAGGCGGTGACAGTGGATACAAATTCGTTGTCCAGAAAAATAGCAAGGTCGCCCTGGGACAATGTTGACGTTGAGCCCCCGAGTTCCATGGATGATTCCTCCATGATCTTGAGAGATATCAGAGTTGATGTTGATGAAGGTCATCGTCTGAACATGACGATCTGACGCGGAGTGAAGTCCTTGGTCGAGCCAAGGTGACCAGTCAAGCCGGTGACAAAGATGCCGGCATCGGCGTTAATCCGCGGACGAGCCATTGATCCTTCGTTGATCGCACATCGGAACTCTAAATGAAATTACCATTGTCGGTGTCAAAACCGACAGATCTCAGGTAGGGGTTCCCAAGCTGTATGTCATGGATCGATGTAACAGGAGACAGGGGACACGATGTTTACCCAGGTTCAGGCCCTCTTAATTGAGGTAATACCCTACTTCCTGCTTGATTGATCTTGATGAATATAGAGATTACAAGAGTTGATCTACCATGAGATCATATGTTGTGGTCCAAAACCTATTGGTATGATGAATAATATCATAATACTCTATCGAATAGCCTGGCCTCGGCTTGTATAATGTACCAGATGCCTAAGATAACAAGAGTCCGAATCGGATACGGCGGTGGAGAGGAGTCTTTGTCTTGATCACCAAGTCTTGTAGAATCTTCCTCATGTATGTCATTGGCTGCCCGAAGTGGCCCATGAATAAACGGCCCTGGGGGTCCTCGGCCCAATCCACTTAGTCGGGAGACAACGTGGTGAGTACCCCCTAGTCCAGGACACCGTCAGGCGGCCCCCGCCCCAAGGGTCCTTCAGAAACAGTGTCCGGAGAGACCGAAACCCTCTCCTCCCATGAAGAAGACGAGGAGGAAGAGGAGGAGGAGGAGGAGGTGGAAAGTGACTCCCCCATAAGGGGAGGAAGAAGAAGAGGGCGGCCTCCAAAGACCCGGAGGAGGGGGCACCGAGGAGGAGGAAGCTGACCCTACCGGACTGTTCGAACTCAGGGTCCGATGTAGTCCCCAAGAGACCTCTCAGGGTGAAGCCCCTAGCCGAATCGTAAGTATTCGGAAACTCACAGTTATCGTTGGTCTGCTTGCTTTTATTATGTAAGTTGATACGTGTCCAACGTATCTATAATTTTTGATTGTTCCATGCTATTATTTATGATGTTTAGGATGTTTAATGGGCTTTGTTATACACTTTTATATTATTTTTGGGAATAACCTACTAACCTAAAGGCCCAGTCTAGATTGCTGTTTTTTGCCTGTTTTAGGGTTTTACAGGAAAGGAATATCAAACGGAGTCCAAACGGAATGAAACCTTAGGGAGAGATATTTTTGAAGCAAAATACGCACGGGAGACTTGAGAACCATGTAGTAGGGCTGACGTGGCGTCCACGAGGGTGGGGGGCGCCCCCCCCCTCTATAGGGCGCGCCCCCTACCTCGTCGGCACCCCGTCTGGCCCCTGGTGCCCTCCTTCCTCCTTTATATACCTATGTACCCTGAAACTATCAGAACAACAGAGAAAACCCTAGTTCCACCTCCGCAACCTTCTGTTCCCGTAAGATCCCATCTTGGGGCCTATTCCGGAGCTCCGCCGGAGGGGGGGGGGGATCTTCCACGGAGTGCTTCTACATCATCATCATCATCGCCTCACCATGAGTTGTGAGTAGTTTACCATAGACCTTCGGGTCCATAGCTAGTATCTATATGGCTTCTTCTCTATCTTTGGATCTCAATACCAAGTTATCCTCGGTCTTCAAGGAGATCTATTTGATGTAATCTCTTTTTGAGGTGTGTTTGTCGAGATCCGATGAATTGTGGGTATATGATCAAGACTATCTATGAGAGGTATTTGGTTCTTTTTTGAACTCTTTATGTATGATTATAATTTCCTTGCAAGTCTCTTCGAATTATTGGTTTGGTTTGGCCTACTAGATCTATAGTTCTTGCAATGGGAGAAGTGCTTGGCTTTGGGTTCAATCTTGCGGTGTCCTTTCCAGTGACAGTAGGGGCAGCAAGGCACGTATTGTATTGTTGCCATCGAGGATAAAAAGATGGGGTTTATATCACTATGTTTGAGTTTATCCCTCTACATCATGTCATCTTGCTTAAGGCGTTACTCCGTTCTTATGAACTTAATACTCTAGATGCATGCTAGATAGCAGTCGATGTGTGGAGTAATAGTAGTAGATGCAGAATCGTTTCGGTCTACTTGTCTCGGACGTGATGCCTATATATAATGATCATGCCTAGATAGTCTCATAATTATTCGCTTTTCAATCAATTGCTCGACAATAATTTGTTTACCCGCCGTAGAATATCGCTATCATGAGAGAAGCCACTAGAGAACACTATGACCCCCGGGTCTATTCTCAACATATCAATCTACAATCTACTTTACTTTTCCGCTTTTACTTTCTGTCCTTATACCCAAAAACACCAAAAATATCAAACTATCATCTCTATCAGATCTCACTTTCGTAAGTGACCGTAAAGGGATTGACAACCCCTTATCGCGTTGGCTACGAAGTTATTATTTGTTTGTGCAGGTGCAAGGGACTCGCGCATGGTCTCCTACTGGATTGATACCTTGGTTCTCAAAAACTGAGGGAAATACTTACGCTACTATGCTGCATCACCCTTTCTTCTTCGAGGGAATACAACGCAAGCTCGAGAAGTAGCAAGAAGAATTTCCGGCGCCGTTGCCGGGGAGGCTTACACAAAAGTCATATACCAAGTACCTATCACAAACCATTATCCTTCGCATTACATTTTTTGCCTCTCGTTTTCCTCTGCCCCACTTCACCCTTGCCGTTTTATTTGCCTTTCTTCTGACGTGTGTTTATGGTTCGCTTGCTTCTTGTTTGCTTGTGTGTTGGATTGATTGCTTGTCACTATGGCTCAGAATAATGCCAAATTGTGTGACTTCTCCAGTACCCACAATAATGATTTTATTAGCACTCCAATTGCTCCTATTATCGATGTTGAATCGTGTGAGATCAATGCTGCTCTGTTGAATCTTGTTATGAAAGATCAATTTTCCGGCCTTCCTAGTGAAGATGCCGCTACACATCTAAACAACTTTGTTGATTTGTGTGACATGCAAAAGAAAAGGGATACGTATAATGATATTGTTAAATTGAAGTTATTTCCGTTTTCACTTAGAGATCGTGCTAAAACTTGGTTTTCCTCTTTGCTTAGAAATAGTATTGATTCGTGGAATAAGTGCAAAGATGCTTTTATCTCTAAGTATTTCCCTCCTGCTAAGATCATCTCTCTTAGAAATGATATTTTGAATTTTAAGCAACTAGATCATGAGCATGTTGCACAAGCTTGGGAGAGAATGAAATTAATGATACGTAATTGCCCTACACATGGTTTGAACTTATGGATGATTATTCAAAACTTTTATGCTGGCTTGAATTTTGCTTCTAGAAATCTTTTAGATTCGGCCACAGGAGGCACTTTCATGGAAACTACCTTAGGAGAAGCTACCAAACTCCTAGATAATATTATGGTTAATTATTCTCAATGGCACACCGAAAGATCTACCAGTAAAAAAGTGCATGCTATTGAAGAGATTAGTGTTTTGAGTGGAAAGATGGATGAACTTATGAAATTATTTGCTGCTAAGAGTGCTTCTTCTGATCCTAATGATTTGCCTCTGTCCACTTTGATTGAAAATAATAATGAATCTTTGGATGTGAATTTTGTTGGTAGGAACAATTTTGGTAACAATGCTTATAGAGGGAACTTTAATCCTAGGCCTTTTCCTAGTAATTCCTCTAATAATTATGGTAATTCCTACAACAACTCTTATGGAAAGATGCCTTCTGAATTAGAAACTAGTGTTAAGGAGTTTATGATTTCGCAAAACAATTTCAATGCTATGCTTGAAGAAAAATTGCTTAAGATTGATGAATTGGCTAGAAGTGTGGATAGAATTACTCTTGATGCTGATTCTTTGAAACTTAGATCTATCCCACCTAAGCATGATATCAATGAGTCTCTCAAGGCCATGAGAATTTCCATTGATGAATGCAAAGAAAGAACCGCTAGGATGCGTGCTAAAAGAGAGAATTATATAAAAGCGTGTTCTTCTAGTTATCATGAAAATAAAGATGAAGATCTGAAAGTTATTGATGTGTCTCCTATTAGATCCTTGTTTTCTAGTATAAATCTTGATGAAGATAGGATTGGAGATGATTCTACTTTAAGGTGTCCCAATAATTCAGAGTTTTTAGATCTTGATGCTAAAATTGTTAAAAGTGGGAGTGAAGAGATTAAAACTTTAATTAGTGATGAACCCACTACTTTGGATTTCAAGGGATTCAATTATGATAATTTATCTTTGATTGATTCTATTTCCTTGTTGCAATCCGTACTAAACTCTCCGCATGCTTATAGTCAAAATAAAGCTTTTACCAAACACATACTTGATGCTTTCATGCAATATTATGAAGAAAAACTTGAGTTAGAAGTTTCTATCCCTAGAAAACTTTATGATGAGTGGGAACCTACTATTAAAATAAAAATTAAAGATCATGAATGCTTTGCTTTGTGTGATTTGGGTGCAAGTGTTTCCACTATCCCAAAAACTTTGTGTGATTTGCTAGGGTTCCATGAGCTTGACGATTGTTCTTTAAATTTGCATCTTGCGGATTCCACTATTAAGAAACCTATGGGTAGGATTAATGATGTTCTTATTGTTGCCAATAGGAATTATGTGCCCGTAGATTTCACTGTTCTTGATATAGATTGCAATCCTTCATGTCCTATTATTCTTGGTAGACCTTTCCTTAGAACGATTGGTGCAATTATTGATATGAAGGAAGGAAATATTAGATTCTTATTTACGTTAAGTAAAGGCATGGAACACTTTCCTAGAAAGAAAATCAAATTACCATATGAATCTATTATGAGAGCCACTTATGGATTGCCTTCCAAAGATGGCAATACCTAGATCTATCTATGTATCGTGCCTATCTAGGGGCGTAAAACAATAGCGCTTGTTGGGAGGCAACCCAATTTTATATTTTTTGTTTTTGCTTATGTTTAGGAATAAATATTGCATCTAGCTTTTGTTTATATTTGGTTTTGTGTTTTAATTAGTGTTTGTGCCAAATAGAACCTTTGGGAAGACTTGTGTGAAGTTTATATGATCGTGCTGTGAAAAACAGAATCGTTAGCGCTCGCTAGAATGGTCACCAGATTTTACTAGAGCATGCTATTTAGTTGATTCTTTTTTCAGATGATTAATAGACAAATTCCTCATGTTTAACAATTTATTTCAATTTTTTTGGAGTTACAGAAGTATGTGAAAACTGCAGATTACTACAGACTGTTCTATTTTTGACAGATTCTGTTTTTCGTGTGTTGTTTGCTTATTTCAATGCATCTATGAGTAGTATTGGGAAGTATGAATCATAGAGAAGTTGGAATACAGTAGGTTTAACACAAATATAAACAAAGAATGAATTCATTGCAGTACCTTTGAGTAGTGGTTTGTTTTCTTATACTAACGGAGCTCACGAGATTTTTGTCTAAGTTTTGTGTTGTGAAGTTTTCATGTTTTGAGTATTGTTTTGATGGACTATGGAACAAAGAGTGGCAAGATCCTAAGCTTGGGGATTCCCAAGGCACCCCAAGGTAAAATTCAAGGACAACCAAAAGCCTAAGCTTTGGGATGCCCCGGGAAGGCATCCCCTCTTTCGTCTTCATCTATCGGTAACTATACTCAGAGCTATATTTTTATTCACCACATGATATGTGTTTTACTTGGAGCGTCTTGTATTGAGTATTTGCTTGTTAGTTTGCAAAAATTATCCTAGCTGGACACACCTATTTGAGAGAGTTAAATATGTCCTAGGAATTGATAGAACACTCTATGTGCTTCTCTTATATCTTTTGAGTTGAATAATTTTTGCTCTAGTGCTTCACTTATATCTTTTAGAGCACGGTGGTGACTACATTTTGTAGAAATTGTTGATCTCTCATGCTTCACTTATATCCTTTTGAGAGTCTATTAAAACAGCATGGTAATGTGCTTTGGCTATAAAACTAGCCTTCACATGATAGACATCCAAGATCATTGTAGTAAAAACTTTCACACTAAGTGCATTGAATATGATGAGAAGTTGGATGCTTGATAATTGTTTTGAGATATGAGGATAGTGATATTAGAGTCATGCTAGTGGAGTTATTATGAAATTGAGAAATGATTGTGTTAAGGTTAGTGATTCCCGTAGCATGCACGTATGGTGAACCGCTATGTGACGAAGTTAGAGCATGAGGTATTTGTAAAGTGTCAACCTTTGTGTGGAGGTCGGGCGCGCGCGATGGTTAAATCCTACCAACCTCCCCCCTAGGAGCATGCGTTGATTGCTTTGTTTTGATTAGTCATAAATTTTTACAATAAGTATATGAATTCTTATGACTAATGTTGAGTCCATGGATATTACCCACTCTCACCCTTTTACCATTGCTAGCCTCTTTTGTACCGCGCAAATTTCATATCATGCCATTTCCATAGCCATTCCGAGATATATTGCCATGCAACTTTCCACCGTTCCATTCATATGAAACGCTTCATATTGTCATATTGCCATGCATGATCATGGTTGACATCGTATTTGTGGCAAAGCCACCATGCATAATTTTTCATACATGTCTCTCTTGATTCATTGCATATCCCGATACACCGCCGGAGGCATTCATATAGAGTCATACTTGTTTTAGTATCGAGTTGTAATTCAATATAAGTGTGATGATCATCATTATTAGAGCATTGTCCCATGTGAGTAAAGGCCAATAAAAAAAGATGGCCAAAAAAAGAGGGGCTAAATAAAAAAAGAAGAGAGAAAGCCCCTCCAAAAAAATGAGAGAAAAAAAGAGAAGGGACAATTGCTACTATCTTTTTTCCACACTTGTGCTTCAAAGTAGCACCATGTTCTTCATGATAGAGAGTCTCATGTTTAGTCACTTTCATATACTAGTGGGAATTTTCATTATAGAACTTGGCTTCTATATTCCAACGATGGGCTTCCTCAAATGCCCTAGGTCTTCGTGAGCAAGCAAGTTGGATGCACACCCACTAGTTTCTTTTGTTGAGCTTTCATAGATATCTAGCTCTAGTGCATCCGTTGCATGGCAATCCCTACTCACTCATATTGATATCTATTGATGGGCATCTCCTTAGCCCGTTGATACGCCTAGTTGATGGACTATCTCCCTCCTTTTTGTCTTCTCCACAACCACCTCTCTATTCCACATAGTGCTATGTCCATGGCTAACGCTCATGTATTGCGTGAAAGTTGAAAGGTTTGAAAGAATAGAGTATGAAAACAAGTGCTTGGCTGAAACCGGGGTTCTGCATGATATGAATATTTTGTGTGATGAAGAGGGAGCATAGCCATACTATATGATTTTTTAGGGATAACTTTCTTTAGCCTTAGTATTTTGAGAAGACATGATTTCTTTATTAGTATGCTTGAAGTATTATTATTTCTTATGTCAATATAGACTTTTGTCTTGAATCTTTCAGATCCGAACATTCATGCCACAATTAAGATAATTACATTGAAAAACTATGTTGGTTAGCATTCCACATCAAAAATTATGTTTTTATCATTTACCTACTCGAGGACGAGCAGGAATTAAGCTTGGGGATGCTTGATACGTTTCCAACGTATCTATAATTTTTGATTGTTCCATGCTATTATTTATGTTGTTTTGGATGTTTAATGGGCTTTGTTATACACTTTTATATTATTTTTGGGACTAACCTACTAACCCAAAGGCCCAGCCCAGATTGTTGTTTTTTTGCCTGTTTTAGGGTTTTACAGAAAAGGAATATCAAACGGAGTCCAAACGGGATGAAACCTTCGGGAGAGATATTTTTGGAGCAAAATACGCACGGGAGACTTGAGAACCACGGAGTAGGGCTGACGTGGCGTCCACGAGGGTGGGGGGCGCGCCCCCCCATATAGGGCACGCCCCCCTGCCTCGTGGGCACCCCGTCTGGCCCCCGGTGCCCTCGTTCCTCCTATATATACCTATGTACCCCGAAACTATCAGAACAACAGAGAAAACCCTAGTTCCACCGCCGCAACCTTCTGGTCCCGTAAGATCCCATCTTGGGGCCATTTCCGGAGCTCCGCCGGAGGGGGGATCTTCCACGGAGTGCTTCTACATCATCACCATCGCCTCACCATGAGTTGTGAGTAGTTTACCACATACCTTCGGGTCCATAGCTAGTATCTAGATGGCTTCTTCTCTCTCTTTGGATATCAATACCAAGTTCTCCTCGGTCTTCGAGGAGATCTATTCGATGTAATCTCTTTTTGCGGTGTGTTTGTCGAGATCCGATGAATTGTGGGTTTATGATCAAGATTATCTATGAGAGATATTTGGTTCTATTCTGAACTCTTTATGTATGATTACAATATCCTTGCAAGTCTCTTCGAATTATTGGTTTGGTTTGGCCTACTAGACCTATAGTTCTTGCAATGGGAGAAGTGCTTGGCTTTGGATTCAATCTTGCGGTGTCCTTTCCCAGTGACAGTAGGGGCAGCAAGGCACATATTGTATTGTTACCATCGAGGATAAAAAGATGGGGTTTATATCACTATGTTTGAGTTTATCCCTCTACATCATGTCATCTTGCTTAAGGCTTTACTTCGTTCTTATGAACTTAATACTCTAGATGCATGCTGGATAGCGGTCGATGTGTGGAGTAATAGTAGTAGATGCAGAATCGTATTGGTCTACTTGTCTCGGACGTGATGCCTATATATAATGATCATGCCTTGATAGTCTCGTAATTATTCGCTTTTCTATCAATTGCTCGACAGTAATTTGTTTACCCGCCGTAGAATACCGCTATCACGAGAGAAGACACTAGAGAACACTATGGCCCCCGGGTCTATTCTCAACATATCAATCTACAATCTACTTTACTTTTCCGCTTTTACTTTCTGTCCTTATATCCAAAAATACCAAAAATATCTAACTATCATCTCTATCATATCTCACTTTCGTAAGTGACTGTAAAGGGATTGACAACCCCTTATCGCGTTGGCTGTGAAGTTCTTATTTGTTTGTGCAGGTGCGAGGGACTCGCGCGTGGTCTCCTACTTGATTGATACCATGGTTCTCAAAAACTGAGGGAAATACTTACGCTACTGTGCTGCATCAGCCTTTCCTCTTCGAGGGAATACAACACAAGCTCGAGAAGTAGCATAAGTCATTTTGTAATTTGTCTTTCATCCCTTCCCACGCGCTCCATGATACTCCAATATGGGAGGGGAACTCTCTGCCGCCCGAAATGGCAGAGAGTGACACGCCACCGCGAGCCCCCTCGCCTACCGCCATGGAGGACACCGAAGTGTCATCCTTGAGGGCATCCCCTAGCCGAGAGGGGGCGAGCAGGGCCGACAAGAGAGTGCCCGAGGTGAACACCTCGGTCGCCGAATACCAAGGGGAGGCGATCCCCATGGCAACCGATGATGGGGAGCCCTGGCAATCCGGGCTCCAGCTGAACACCATTCCGGCGGCCAGTACAGCTCCGGGATATGATAAACGACCCTCTAGGAAAGAGGGGGGGAGCACCAGCTCCATCGGCAGCCTGCACTAATCCGGAGGCGCCCAATGCTCTGGAAGAAGCACTGTGAAGTGCTTCCGTCGTAGCGGAACACCGCAACCTGATGGGTGCGGTTATGCAGAAGGTTTAGTCTGCTAAAAGCGGACTGAATGAAGCCTTCAATAGCCTAGTGACGGGCTTTGAGGTATGCGACGTAATGTCCTAAAAAAATTTACAGTTTATCCATGTAGAATAATGAACCTATGTACACACAGTAGCCCCTGATGCTCTGTCTGGTTTGGAAGAAACCAGATAGAGGATCCATATAGTACTCGGGAGTGTAACATACTATCCTGTTATTGAAACATGCCTCCATGTTGGCGGCAACCGCCCAGGACGCAGAAGTTTCCGAACTCAATCAGAAGGTTCGGGTTTCCGACGAGGAACTCGACCGCATCAACAAGCGGTTCGATGAAACGCAAGGTATGCGCATGATGTTTTAAAGAAAAAATTATTTTCGTATCGGAGATGATTTGTATATTTAGAGGTTAACTCATAGGATGCTTTGAATATGATCACAGCTGGCGTAGCCGAGGCCGAGACCCTCAAAGGTGCCCTTGCCCAGGCCAAAAAGCAGGCGGCGGCGAATAAGGCATCCGCTGACAAAGCGGTTGCTTAACTGGAGGCCGAACAAGCTACCCGCCGCCAACACGAAGCTCGGGTGCCTGAAGTCGAGTAGGAGATGAAGGATGCCATCAGCAAATGCGAAACCTTGGAGCTGAAGACTTCGGACTAGTCGTTCGAGATTGCCAAGGCTCTCCATGATGCCAAAGAGGTGCAGAGCGAGTCCCGGAGCGCTCGCGAAGAGATCCACCAGGCGAGGCAGATAGTGGCTGGTAAGGCCTTTCTTTTGTAGAGTATCTTTATAGGTCAGGGGTATGCTTTGCTCACCCAAGTATGGAGTTCTCTAGGCGCGTTTGTGGATCTTCCGAAGAGTGCCACTGATGCCGCATAGTTCTTCCAAGCCCGGGAGGGGATTTCGACCGAGAAGCTGTTCTGGTCGCAATTTCTCGCGCCGGAACACCCGATGCCTCTGAACGATCGGCTGAAGCAGCTGGTGGAGCTTCATAGGGTGGTAGGTTTGGCCATGAAGGACCTAATAGTCCAACTCTAGCCGACCGAGCCGATACCTAGCAGCTACTTCAGTTTGGTGAAGCGGCTTGTTGATGCACAGCTGTGGATTGATGATATAAAGTGCTCGACATGCATAGAGGATGCTTGGATGGCCTTCGCTCGCGTCAAAATGAAATGGGCGAGGATGAAGGCCACCAAAGTGGCAACCGCAAGTCCGCCCGAAGGCAAAGATCATCGGAAGCCGGAGAGGTACTTCGATGACGTCCTACAAGGAGCCCGCGTGATAGAGGGCCAGTGCTCGAAGGACGTAATATTTCATTGAGTGTGTTCGGGTTGTACAAACTATGTTATGAACCCATGCTATTATTAATGTCCATGTTCGAGCGACTTTCTCGTGTGCGGCCGTTTATTGTTATATTTCTGAAAGTTGTTGTCGGATTTCGGGCTCCGCGGACCCTAGAGAGGTTTGCACTCTGGGGTGCGCACAAAGAGCACTCTCTACCCATCGCGCTCGCCCTACGATCCCACAACCTATCTCAACGAACTCAAGGAACAAGAGACACATGGGTTTATACTGGTTCGGGCCACCTTCCGGTGTAATACCCTACTCCAGTGTGTGTGGTGGATTACCTCGTGAGGCTGAGGATGAACTAGTAAAGTGGATGAACAACCTCAATAGGTGAGGAGTTCTTGGGCTCGAAGAGCTGGTGAGGGTGAGGATGATCTAGGTGATCCGCTCCTCGTTGCGGTGGAATGCTCTCCTTCTGTTCTGGTCGAATCCCTTCTCTATACTGGTGGCTAGGTCCTATTTATAGTGGCCTTGGTCCTCTTCCCAAATGTAGGCGGGAAGGGATCCCACAACGGCCAAATTTGAAGGGGAACAACTAGTACAAGCTATCCTGACAAAAGCGGTCTTCACCTGCCAAAGGCTCTGGTGGTGACGCCGCGCCGGGCTCCACGGTGACCTCCTTCCTGCCGTCCTGCCGTCCTTGGTCTTGTTGCACCGATATGGAAACCTTTGCTTGATTCCTCGGGACTCCGCGCCTGCAGTTTCCCCCTTGGCACCAAAGGGGAAACTGGTACACTATGCCCGCTGGCACCCGCCTGGCCTTGGTTGTCATGGCTCACGACACGTGAACCTCGCGAGGTGCACCTTGCATAGATATCTCCGCTCCTCGGGAGCCATCCTAGAGAGGCTGCCCATAGGGAGGTCTTGCTGTCGTGTGCCTCATGAGGCTTGGCCCCTCGCGAGGGTCTTGAGCTATGGTTGCTGAAGCTGGTCCATACCAGGTCGCCGATGGAGCCACGTCTTGGGCCGTAGGCACGCAAGTCTAGGTACCCCCGTTCCTAGGATGCCGACAGTAGCCCCCGGGCCCGAACCTGGCTTCGAGGCGAAGTCAAGGGGCAAGGGTGGAGCGCCGCGGGCCCCAATCTCTTGTGGCCTTGGTCGACGCATGGCGACTGATTGGACGTGGGTGTCTCCGTTTCCCCACGTTGCCTTGGCAACTGCCCTCATCTGAGAAAAGGCTGGCGCACGATGTTGGGCTTTCATTGCCTTCCTTTGTCTTGTTCCAGATCCCCTTCTCCTTCCTGCCCCAAGAGACTCTGGATCCGCCTGATCTCTCCCTCGAGTTCGCAGCCGATGTCGTTCGACAAGGCGAAGGCCACGCGCTCACCCTCCTGGTTTGAGTCGGCCTTGAGCGCGCCTATAGTCACGAGGAAGAACCTCGCCGCCGTGCTCCTGATGACGGTGAACGACAGTAATGAGGAGAAGGAGCCCAAGCTCCGGGCCGGCTCCACCATGCCGGAGGCCACATGCAGTACTTTTTATGCTTTCTTCATGCACAACGTCTTCGCGGGGCTGGGCCCCCTTTCTCTGACTTCTTCTATGTCGTCCTCCGCCACTACAAGCTTCACACCCTCCATCTTCATCCCAACCCCGTCCTTCTTCTATCGATCTTTGCCTTTTATTGCGAGGCATTCGTTGGGGTGATGCCGTCTGTGGCGTTGCTTTGCCACTTCTTCTACCTCCGGATCAAGGAGGGCCAGCGCTTGGGGTGCGCCAACTTTATCGCGGCCAATGGGACCAACACAATCTCAAGATTCGGGATGAAGGTGAAGGGCTTTAGGAACAAGTGGGTCCTCATGGATGCGAAGATCTCCCACCCTCGGCTGGCGCTACCGACGGGGATGCCTGTGCCTCACGTGGGGTGGACCAGTGCAAAACTCACCGACCCCCGGGCTGAGCAGCTGCTGGCGAGGATGGCGGCTGACCTGAAGCCTGGTGACCCGAAGGCAGAGAAGCTGACGGGGGCCATGATCATCAAGGAGTTTCTAACGCAGCGCCTGGCTCCGCTCCAAGCGTGCTCACGCCCCCTGTGGAAGCTCATGGATGAGGGGGGCGACCTCCGCCTGTGCCCGAATGCCTTGTCCGACGAGGAGCTGGACAAGGCCTTCCATCTCCTGGTTGCGGAGGACCAAGGGTACCCGCTAGACACTCATCTTCCGCTGTATTACCGCCTGAACGGGGCAAAGATTGCCGCCACCATGCTCATCTTCAACGAGCGCGGGCTCGTGCCGTCGGCGCCCACCGGAGCCCCGGGGGTGCTGTCCTGCAGCGAGTCCGGCCAGGAGGAGGGGTCAGACCCGAAGGCGACCCAGGAGGGAGCGGGGGAGACTTCTCCTCCGTGCCTGGCCGATCTACTCTGCACCCTCCCCGATAACGACGGCGCCGGTGAGCACCTAGTGAAGCAGCCACCGCACCCCACCGGGGTCACCACGAGGTCGAAGGGCACCCCCCGAAGAAGCCGCAGACCGGGGTTCTAAAGAAGGGCAGGTCGACGCTGATCCCCCAGGTCGGTGCCTCTGCTCCAGCGTCGGCCAGCACCGCTGCGGGTCCGGCCGTCGTGCCCCTATCTGCTCCTGGGGCTCGGGCGTTGGTGGCCCAGGCCATGAAGCTTTCGGGCTTCGTGCTTCAAAAGAGGGCGAGGAAGTACACTGCCTTGGACCAGTAAGTGTTCCACCCTAGCTTTTGTTCTTGCCTTTGCCGCTACTTCTTGATGCTTCTTCCTTGCGCCGTCAGTCCAGCGTCGGCGGTGAAGAAGAAGAGGGAGTCGGCAGCGATCCCTCAGACCCAGCAGTCTGCCGCGGCTGCACCACCTGCGGTGCGGAAGGACCGTTCTCGCGCCTCAGCGGCCGGATCGTCTTCGCGAGATACAGAGGCCCGTCATGAGGAGAAGGCGATCACCATGGCCAAGCCGGCTCCGGAGGCGCCTGCCCCCAGCTTTCCCACCGGGGCTCCGGGAGCTTGGGAGCCCCCAGCTTGTTCTGTTGTGGCCAACCTGCAGATCTTGGCGCTGGTGCCGCCTCCTCTTCCTTCTGTCACGTCGCCGAGTCACGATCTTCCTGCTTCGCCCGATGCTCTGGAGGGGGCTCTTTCCGTGCTGACCCAGCTTCGCGACGACCTCGAAGTCCTCGATCGTCGCCTGGTGTCAGGGCGCCTGGAGTTAATTTCGGGGTGGCTGCGATCCGACGCTGTTGTCCGAGCGGCATGGGGCCAGGCCATTACAGCCTCCAAAGAGGGCGAACGGGCTGCCGACCTGGCCTCGACAGCCTGCAACGTGGCGCTGAAGGACGCCAAGGCTATGGAGGAGTGCTGCCTGGCGATGAAGGCCGAGATGGAGACCCTACGCAATGAGCAAGCCGCTGAGGCCCGTCAGCGTGAGGTGGAGGAGGGGGAGCTGAAGGCTCCGGAGGATGCGGTCGCTGGTCGTGACATCGAGCTGGAGCAGTTGGCGCGGGAGCAGGTCACGGAGCACAGCCGCCTGGAGAAGCTGGAGGATGAAGCGGAGGCGGAGAAGGCCCGGCTAGAAGCCAAGGCAAAGGTTCTTATTGAAGACCACGCGGCCTTCAAATCCCTTGAGCAGAAGTCCCGCGAGGCACTGCAGGAGCTCTACGAGAAAGGCTTGAAGGAGCCGTTGGCGACCGATGAGGAAGGCCCTGCCGAGCTACTCCCTCAGCTTGTCACGACGCTCGAGGGCGTTGTTAATGGGGTCGGCCCCATGGTGGAGGGGAAGGCCCACATGCTTTCTGCTTCAGCCTTGACGCGCGTCTTCAGCCACCTCCATATTCGCGACCCGAGCACCGACCTTGGAGCTCTGCTTGAGCCTATGGACGAAGAGCACTGCGTAGCTGCTGCCGAAGCCGTGAAGGACCGGGTGGACGCCCTGTTGGAGAAGTTCCTCGCCATCGATCCTACGCCTCCTCCTGGTGATACCGCCGACCCTGCAACTGCAGCCAACGGTGATGCCGATGTCGAGGGGGCACTCCTTGCGGTCCACGACAACACCCAAGGCTGAAGAGAAGACTTGTCGCCATCACTTCCCTCCACTTTTATTTCCTACAACATGCACCACGCCTCGTGGAGGCATTAAAAATTATGTTTGGTATTTGAAGAACATTATGTTTTGTAACAATTACTAGGATTTTGCGATTTCCTCCCCGCTTGCTTTAGTGTTCTATGTCGGCAGAGCCTGGGCCTGGGCATACCTTAGCCGCCGCTGGCTCGTGCGGATCGCCAGGACGAGGCCAGGGGTTGAAGGGCTACGTGACCTATTAGGCTCCTGAGTCGCGATGCTCAGGAGTCCCCCTTGATGTACGAACAACCCTTGGGAAGGGAACACGAAACTAGGCCTTAGCGTTCTGCGTTGGCAGAGCCTGACCCCACGCATACCTCAGCGACCGCTGGCTGATCCAGATCGCTAGGACGAGGCCAGGGGGTGAGGGGCTACGTGACCAGTTAGGCTCCAGAGTCACGGTGCTCGGGAGTCCCCCTTGATGTACGAACATACCTCCATACCTGTCCATGCTGAGGTCCCGCTTGGGAGGGGCACGCGACGACCAGGTCTGAGGGACCTGGTAGGGGCGTACACGAGGCGTGACGTGAGCGTAGCCACCATGCCTAGCCCCCTCGCGCAACTCTTTCGAGGGGAATATGTTGCGACAAGGCTAGGCACCGAGCCTGATGGCTCCCTAAGGTTCATGTGGCCAAGGGGCCGCCCTTAGTTGTTTATCACTAGCGCGGAGCATAGCGCTTCCGCACTTGCACGGGCATAGCCTCTCCTCGACCGTGTCAACTGCTAGCGCAGAGCATGGTGCTTCCGCTCGTGCGTGGGTGAGGGCTCCCTCTAAGTGGAGCCCCGGGGCGTGTACATCCCCACCCTGACACATGGCTTACACGGCAGGGCCAGACGAGGTGTGTCTAGGCACCCGTGAGCCAGCGCGGGACTCATGAGGCCCTACCTCAAGGTGGGTTGCTCCTGAATTTGATTCTTGACAGCTGTGGTGGTCCTGCGAGATGGTTAGGCAACCTGCGCCGAATGAATTTCCTGAGGCCATCACATGAGAAGGCCAGACACCAACGACCCAAGGAGGTGACGTTAACGGGGCTGGCCCGCCAGACAGAGCTTAGTCGTTGGGTTTTTCGACGCTGTATGGATGGAATCGAGCACAGACGCCGTGTCCAGACTTCTCGTGCGAAAAATCCTGAAGAAAGACAACCGGCGCACGGCTCACGTGGTGGCGGGGTACTAGGAAGCGCGCCCTAGCTCGTCCGTCCGCGATTAGCTCATGCGAGAACAAGGCACCAAGGACCACGGGAGGTGACGTACACGGGATCTGGCTCGCGAGCCAGAGCTCAGCCTCTTGGTTTTAGCGACGCTGTAGGGACGAACCCGAGCACAGACGCCGTGCTAGCCCTTAATCATGAGGCGGTTGTGGGCGGTCTTGCCAGGGCGCATGACGTTCATGGTATCGTAGTACCAGGCTGACATATAATAAGCATGAAGCAACTCACGGAAAGAGACAAACTAGTTCAGGTAATGCGAGTGCGATACATGTCGCAGGGACGAACCCATGTGGCCGGGGGATGATGCAGCCCAAGGGGCGTCCCCAATATAGTAAGTTAAAGATGCAAAAGAGGATACACGCAAGGACAGGCCCATGAGACATGGGAATGATGCAGTCTGAGGGGCGCCCCCAACTGAACAAACTGAAACAGAGTCACCTGGCACCGTTGCTGGAGAGATATTGAAGTAGCTGAAGACGCTCGCTGTAGATGTCGCTCCTCAAGAGCCGCTTGGCTCCGGGACCTCGCGAGGCTCCTGAGGTTCCGGGAGCCCGCGAAGGACCAATGACCCTTCCGCCAGGATCTCCTAATGTCTGGCCTCGTGTGCTGCCAGAACATCCCGCATGTGGCGCTAGTGCAGGGCTACCTGGTTCGGCAAGCCGAAGGGCATGCAAACATAGCTATGAGGAGGGCCCTCGCACCGGCCCACCTGAGACGGCCAGTAAAGCTCCTGAGACGTGACTCTGTTGAGTCCTGGGATGTTGACACAGACATGCAGCCTGCCGCCTGAGCCTGGGACGGCAGCTGCACTTGGTGGTGTGGGGCGGCACTCACCTCGCATTGCTCTTGGTACCTGCAAGTCTTTGATGATCTGGTCGATGAACTCTTGAGCACTTGGCGCTTCACGCCTTGTGCTCTCATGAGGGAAGCGTGCGGTGAAGCACACCTCCACATGGTGCCCGAGCCCCTCCCTCGTGACATTGGCCAGGTCGGAGGCCCTCCAGAGGAAGCACCCGGGCGCGCCTTCCTATGCGAGGAAGGGAGGCGCCCCATCCCTGGGCGCAGGTCCTGAGGTGGTGCCGCCGGAGACGCCGCTCTCCTGAAGCTCTTGGCGGAGCAGTTGCTTCTCCTTCTTGGGGACAGCCTCTGGATGGTAGATGGTGCCTTCGTTGTCTGGGTCCTCGACTGTTGTGGCCTAGTAGGCGCGCTCAAGGGAGCGTACCATGTCCTTTTCCTCGCACGCGATGGTAATGATGTCGCAGCTCCCTGGCATCTTGAGGGCGTTGTAGCCATGGTGAGTCACCGCCATGAACTTGGCCAGGGTCGGATACCCAAGAATGGCGTTCTATGGGAGGCGGATGTGGGTGACATTGAAGTCGATGAGCTCGGTGCGGTAGTTGTCGCGCTGGCTGAAGGTGACCGTGAGGTGAATCTGCCCTATTGGGGTGGTGGAGCTGTCGGTCACTCCCAAGAAAGGCTTGGTGGGCTCCAGCTAGTCATATGGCACTTGGAGTCGGTCGAACATGTCGACTGATAGAACGTTGAGCCCTACACTGCCATCGATGAGGGTTTTGGTGACTTTGACGTTGCTGATGATGGGTGAGCAGAGCATCGGGAGTGCACCAACGATTGCCGCGCATTTGAGCTGGTCAGCCGAGCTGAAGGTGATAGCGCACTTGGACCACCTGAGCGGCCGCGTGGCTTCTAGCCTGGGAAGAGCTACTTTCCCTTCTTAGGCGAACTGCTTGAAGATGCGCTGAGAGGCTGGAGCGTGTGCCCCGCCCAAGATGCAGGCGATGTCGCGAGGCTCCTGGAAGCCCCCAACCCCCTCGTCCTGATCGTCGTTCCTCCTTGGTGATGGTGGCAACGGAGGGAGGCCTGCTTTGCCCTGAGGGCGGTCCTCAGGAGGCTAGTTCCTCCCGGCGCCCTTGCGAGGCTGGTCCTGCCAGCAGTCCTAACGAGGCTGATAGCGCCACTCCTGATGGGGGTCGCGGTTGTCCCAGTGCCCTCCAGTTCGGCTTCCTCCATGGCCGTAGCCTTGGTCATTGCGCTCGGGGCGTCAACCTAAGCGCCCATCGCGGATGGTCCTAAGCTCCTGACAGTCGTTGGTGTTGTGGCTGTGTACGTTGTGGAAGGCGCAGAACAGACGGCTGCCCTTGGTTTACTCTGGGTGGTCGCGGCCGCTCTTCATCTCCGGTTGTTCCGCGAGCACGGCCACCCCCTTGCGCTTCACATCTTTAGCCTTGGCCTTCTCGTCTTCGGGGTCACCAGCTGGGAGCTCGACAAGGGAAAGGTTCCCTTCCTTAGCTCTCGTGCACTTGGTCGCTATGTTGAACAACTCCAAGGCTGTGCACAGGTCCTCGTGGATGTTGAGCTTCTCGTTCAACTTGACATCACAGACGCTATCGGAGAATGCTGAGATGATGGCATCGTCCGTCACCTTGGGAATCTTGAGGCGGACACTGTTGGAGCGTTGAATGTACTTCTGCAAGGTTCCCCCTGGTTGCTCCTTGACGCGCCGCAGGTCACCCGCGGCTGGCGGGTGGTCGCGAGTGCTATGGAAGTTGGCGATGAAACACTCACACATATCACCCTAAGAGGAGATCGATCCCGCGGGCAGGTTCAGGAGCCACGAGCGCGCGCCATCTTTGAGAGCCATGGGAAACAATCGCCATAACTTTCTTGTCGTTGTTGGCCACCTTGATGCTCAGCTCGTAAAGCTGCAGGAACTCAGTAGGGTCGGGGGTGCCGTCGTAGCATGGAGGCAGGTCGGGCTTGAACTTTCCGGGCCAGATGACACTGCGTAGCTCAGGAATGAAGGCTCGGCAGCCTGTTGTGGCCAGCAGAGCCCATCGTGGAGGCGGATCTTGGTCTTGGTTCTCATGAGCTGCCACCGCAGGGGGCGCACGGTCTTGACGTGGAGGTGGTGGAAGAGCAGGAGCTCCTCCTTGCGGCCGCTGGACCTCTTGACAGCTTCCTTCTTCATGCACGGGCGCCCTGCGTGGTGGGTCGCGCCACGGGGCCGCACGTCTTGGAGCGACGGCGACGTCTTGACGTGGAGGTGGCAGAGGTGCTCCACGGGCCAAGTCGCCTGCAGAGGGAGGCGAGCAAGGTAGCGAGAGGGACGGTGGAGGAGAGCCCCCAGTGGCGCTGATGACTTCGGCGATGCGGTCTAGCTAGTCCTCGTAGAAGTCGTCGATGGGGCAGTAGCGCAGGAGCTCGTGCGCCATGAGCAGCGCAGCCTGCACATCCGTGGGTCCACGACGACTGTGGGATGACGAGCCGGCTGGAGTCAGTGACGGGGTGGCGGTGCGTCCGTCCCGCCGCATCGAGGGGTGCAGCAACGATGCTTGCTGCTCATGCCTCGCCGGGCCGGTGGCTGAGTTGACGGCAGGTGATGGAGAAAGGCTGGGGGCCCACCGGAAGGAGCCGTCTGAGCGACATGGGCGGCGAGGGCAGCCCGTCGCTCAGCACGAGCTTGACGAGCGTCAACCATGGAAGAAGTGGTGCGGTGATGCGTCGGCCGACGGAAGAGAGGTTTCGGTGCACCCCTACCTGGCGCACCACATGTCAGATTTTGGGTTCTGTAGACCCTAGAGAGGTTCGAACTCTGGGGTGCGCACGAAGAACACTCTCTAACCAGTGCGCTCGCCCTACGATCCCATGGCCTAGCTCGACGAACTCAAGGAACAAGAGAGACAGGGGTTTATACTGGTTCTGGCCACCTTGCAGGGTAATACCCTACTCCAGTTTGTGTGGTGGATTGCCTCGTGGGGCTGAGGATGAACTAATACAGTGGATGAACAGCCTCAGCAGGTGAGTTGTTCTTGGGCTCGATGAGCTGGTGAGGGTGAGGATGATCTGGGTGATCCACTCCTCGTTGTGGTGGAATGCTCTCCTTCTGTTCTGGTCGAATCACCTCTCTATGGTCGTGGCTAGGTCCTATTTATAATGGCCTTTGTCGTCTTCCCAAATGTAGGCGGGAAGGGATCCCAAAACCGCCAAATTTGAAGGGGAACAACTAGTACAAGCTATCATGATAAAAGCGGTCTTCGCCTGCCAAAGGCTCTGGTGGTGACGCCGTGCCGGGCTCCACGGTGACCTCTGTCCTGTCGTCCTGGCGGTCCTAGGTCTTGTTGCACCGATATGGAAACCTTTGCTTCATTCCTCGGGACTCCGCGCCTGTGCTTGCCCCCTTGGCACCAAAGGGGAAACTGGTACACTACGCTCACTGGCGCCCGCCTGGCCTTGGTCGTCATGGCTCACGTCACGTGAACCTCGTGAGGTGCACCTTGCATAGATATCTCCGCTCCTCGGGAGCCATCCTAGAGAGGCTACCCCCAGGGAGGTATTGCTATCGTCTGCCTCGCAAGGCTTGGACCCTCGCGAGGGTATTGAGCTGTGGTTACTGAAGCTGGGCCATACCAGGTCACCGATGGAGCCACGTCATGCGATGCAGGCAGGCAAGTCTGGGTACCCCCATTCCCAGGACGCCGACAGTTGCCAGTCGTTGGCTTCACACCCATGTAGATGCTACTAGGGTGTTCGGCATAACACGTGACTACACTTTATCCAACGTCTTGGTCCGTAAAGGAGTCATCCGCGAGGTGAACCAGGCAATCAGACTATGCGGCTTTATTACTTTCACTTAGCCATAGGAGTTTGACTGTGGAGCTAAGTACTAGCCCCTTGTGCGTGTGCGGCTATCCGGACAACGATGCCTTTTCCAGGCGGGTGGGAAAAAACCAGTCCCTCTTGTAACATGTGGTGAATCGCTAAGAATTTGTAGTATACTAAGTCGCCGAATCGCTAAGAATTTTCGGCTTTCTCTACTGAGGTACTTGACCGAACGAACCAGAGATACAATCACAGTGGTTCTCCCTTTACTACCTTAGGTGAACAGGCGGAACATAAGGTGCTAAGCACAAGAGCCGGGCAACCCAACTATAGACCCAAAACATGATTCGGAGTCGATGCATATAATGCAATATTCGGGACGCCGAAGAGTTCCCTATATGTGTTCAGACTTGAAATGTGCAGGGCCGAATACAGCCCCCGGTGTTAAGGCCGGACTAAAGCACATGTGGAAGTTCTGGGGTAGGGAGGTGACGCAGATGATAATATAACATAAAATGATTGCCAAACAGAGTGGTGATCAACTGCTTCCTTTATACCCTGATTAATACGCTGAGCCATGTTGTTATAGATAATGCCAAAAACATCGAGGTCGTTTTACATGCCAAAAAATTAACACAAGGGAATGTTTTACGCAGAGCTTAAAAGAAATGGTGTAAGAGTCCCAATGATGCCCTGCTGCACGTCTGCGCCGTTTCTCCTTGGTGCGACATCCTTGAAGGGGATGAGTCCGATGGTCGTCTACTAAAAAGGGGTACCTGGAAAGAAGTCCCCGCACGACAGTAGATCAGGCAGGTTCTTTAATGAACATGCATTGAGGAATAAAAAAAGAAAAAAATTGAGGTCCGAATAGGGTCAAGCCATACTATGGATCTATTCCACAGTGTGCCTCCGGCTCTTCCCACGGTATTTTAAGTGAGTAGTTATGTATGAGAGGTACGTATATCGCAACCTTATGGGGCAGTTGACGGAGGGTAAACTACTAGTTAAGCTTGGGTTCCTCTAAGCTACCGCATAGTAATGCGGATCGGACATGCTTAGCAGTGTCGCTGGTCTTGATGACCGATGAGTTGTTCGACTTGATGAGGCCTCCCTGTACTTCGGCTGCTAGGGCCGCGGTATGCTCCTCGGTACAGAGGGAGCGCTCTGTATCCCCATTTACTGTGATGAGGCCACTTGGTCCATGCATTTTGAGCTTAACATAAGCACAATGCGGGACTGCATTGCAGCAGGCAAAAGCAGTTCGTCCGAGTAGTGCATGATAACCACTGCAAAAAAGGGACGATGTCGAAGATCAATTCTTCGCTTTGAAGATCACTTCTTCACTTCGAAAATTGCCTGCAGAGCCGAATACTACCTCTAGTGTTAATGAGCCCGTGCAACGGGCCTCCACATCCGGTATCACTCCTTTAAAGGTGGTATTGCTAGGCTTGATTCTTGACGGGTCGATACCCATCTTACGAACGGTATCCTGATAGATCAGGTTGAGGCTGTTGCCACCGTCCACAAGGACTCTAGTGAGATGGTACCCGCCGACAATAGGGTCGAGTACCAGGGCCGCCAAACCTCCGTGGCGGATACTGGTTGGATGGTCCATGCAATGAAAGGTGATCGAACAAGCCAACCATGGGTTCAATTTTGGGGCGACAGGCTCTACGGCATTGTAACGCCCCGGACACACACGCAGGTGGTCGTTACTCCTGGCGGGATCTAAACTGGCCCCACATATCAATACTAGTCTTTTCTGTGCAATTTTTCCTAACTCATGCGCACCCAGGAGCAACTTTCCAGTCGGTCACCCATCCTTAAACTACCCCAAGCCGAGCACGCTTAACTTTGGTGTTCTATCCGAATGGGCTTCCGGAAAAGAATGAATTCCTTATTGATATGAGTAGTCTATCATCCCTAATAAGCCAGGCTATCACATACACCCCCACTCAGAGGAACCGATGCCCTCGTCGGGCCATAGGAACATTCCCTCTTGGCACATATGTCTGTACTTCCAGTCCGGCACATGTGACATGCTGGGTGCCACGACGGGTCACAAACTTCATGCACAACATGACCGCACACCTGTCCGCAAACATCCGTGCAACTGCGAGGGTCGGCTCTGATACCAACTTGTAACATCCCGGGCACAGCCGCTGGTGGTCGTTACTCCTGGCGAGATCTAGACTGGCCCCACAGATCAATACTAGTCTTTTTCCAGCACACTTTGTCCTCACTCATGCGCACCCGGGAGCAACTTCCTAGTTGGTCACCCATCCTGAAACTACTCCAAGTTGAGCACGCTTAACTTTGGAGTTCTATCCGAATGGGCTTCCAGAAAAGAAGGAATTCCTTATTGATATGAGTAGTCTATCATCCCTAATAAGCCAGGCTATCACAGGCATAGACGTCCCTTAACGTGCGTTTGCGCTCCCTCTTGGGGATGTGGGTAGCATAGATCATGTTCACCGTTTTCACCTCGGGGGGAAATAGTTTCTGTCCCCCAGTGTGCGGCGGGCGAGGCTCATCGTCGCCCTCGCTTTGAGGTCCTTTCCCCTTGTGTTCGATATTTATTTTACCGGCCTATTTGAAAACCCAGCAATTTCTATTGGTGTGGTTGGCAGGCTTGTCAGGGGTGCCATGAATCTGGCAAGGTCTCTCTAGTATTTTGTCCAAGTTGGATGGGCTGTCCTTATTGCCTTTGAATAGCTTTTTCCGCTGGTCGGGTTTGGAGCCACTGAATCCGGTGTTTACTGTCGTATCCTATGCTTCCCCGTTATTGTTTCGACGCTTGTTTTTGTTGCGTCGTGGCCTTCCATTGCCATCCCTGGCCTCTGAAGTGCCGGGGTCGCTGGTACTGTTGCTTCTACGAGCCAACCAGCTATCTTCGCTCGCACAAAAGCGGGTCATAAGTGCAGTAAGGGCTGCCATAGTCTTTGGCTTCTCCTGACCGAGGTGTTGGGCGAGCCATTTGTCACGGACGCTGTGTTTCAATCACTGTTCAAGAAATCTTCCGATTCAGCAATTTATCGTCCGATTTATCGCTACTCTTGGGGTGACCGATAAGATTATGCCTTATCTTCATCATTTATCGTTTGGGCCGATTTATCGCTATGACAAGCGATATATCGGGAATCTACCGATAAATCGGACCTATTCGTAGCACTATGTTTGCAAGAACTATGTTTATTTGTATTTTGTGGACCTTGTTACGCAATATGTAATGTTTTTCTATTTTGCTTGTCATTATAATAGGATTCAAAGGCTAGGATTCAAGGTAACACTTCTGTCCAATATTGTTTTGGTGTTGAATATAGCATATTTTAGTCTTGGAAATTAGGGATTTGAAAAAAATTGCTGATTAATAGTCGACCGATAAAATCGATTAATCGGCCGATTTCCGATTAATCTCTAATCCCCAGCTGACCGAGACGATAACGATAAGTGATATCCTCAACATTGGTTTCAATGCCGCTAAGGCTTCGGCATCTGGACAGTTCATGATTTGGTTATTTTTAGTTAAGAACCGATTCCAAAGTTTGTGGGTTGACTCTCTGGGTTGCTGGACTATGTGGCTCAGGTCATCAGCATCCGGTGGCCGGACATAAGTGCCCTGAAACTTGGCCCGAAAAGCATCCTCTAAATCTTCCCAGCTTCCAATGGAGTTCTCTGGGAGGCTGTTCAACTAGTGTCGTGCTGGTCCTTTCAGCTTTAGAGGGGGGTATTTAATGGCATGGAGGTCATCTCCGTGAGCCATGTGAATATGAAAAAAAATCTTCAATCCTTATGGTAGGATCCGTCGTTCCATCGTACTGCTCGATGTTCACGGGTTTAAACCCTTCTGGAAAATGGTGATGCATTACATCATCGGTAAAGCACATAGGGTGTGCGGCACCTCTGTACCAGGCAACATCGCGACGGAGTTCGGGTGACATTTGAGTTCGGTGCTGACTCCAAACTTGATTATATTTGTCATGCCAGGCTTGATGGACGTCATCCCGTGTGGGGGCACGTCCCCTTGATCCATAGATTGATCTGGTTTGGCCGGCTCTATTGGCCAGGTCTTGACGTAGGTCGTGCTTGTAGCCCGGAGCCGCTGTCTTCCTGCCTGCATGGTGGGGGGGCGTGGGCTGGTGTTTGGTGTTATTAGTCGTTTTGTCCCATCCACATGGTGGTCGGTCAAGTTGATCGGCATGATTGTATCTTGACGGTATTGGCACAAGGGCCTCATCGTCGAATTGTGGCAGTAGCATGCGTTTGGAATAACTCTTTGCTAGGTGCTCAAAGCCATATCCTTCTTCGGCGGCTTTAATCTGCTGATGTTTCTTTTTCACGCTCCGCGCGGTGGCGATAAGCTGTTGTCACAGCCCTAGAATCTGATTGAAAATAGTTGCACAAGCATCCAGGCATCATGTCTAATTTTTTTTGAAAGTTGAAATGGGCATTGTTCAAACCCTAGCACCAGATCAAATCAACTAGGTTCAAATAAAGATATTCTCAATGAACCCAAAATGCCCTTCAAAAAAGTTCATCAGTTTTCGATTGGTTGAACACCTCTGCCAAAAATGGTGCACATATTTCTAGGACCATTCTGGATTGTCGAATTAATTCATAAAGTATTTGAATTTGGGCATTTAAATGGTATAAATATTTTAAATACTCAAATAATTCTGAAACTAAATGAGGGCTGTTGTAATATTTCAAATAGTGCCCACAATTATTTTCATGATTTATTGAATGGGTTTAGTATTAAAACTAAATCAGAAACAAACTACAAAATTAGAAAACAGAAACAATTAATAGCAGAGAAGAGAGAGAGAGCTCACCTGGCATAGCTCACCTGGCGGCCCAGCTGGTGGCCCAGCCCACTGGCCGAAGCGGTCATCTTCAACCTCTCCCAGTAGGCAGAGGCGTGTGGACACCTGCGCAACCGATGCCTCCACCTCCTCCCTCCCAACCTGCCTGGCTCCTCCTCGACGCTCCTGGACGATGCCACGCACACCCCTGACCGCCTCTCACTCTCCCTCACCCCCGTCTCCTCCCCTGACTGTCTCCCTCCCACGCAACTGAATGCGCCGTCGCCGCCGCTCACCGTTGCCGCCCCCAGAGCCACCCCCTCGTCCCTCTGACGTGCCCATGAGCTCCGCCTCCATAGTCTATGCCTCCCCGACGACTCACGTGACGCCGGATGTGCCGCAACGATGCCCCTCCCGCCGACTTCCTCGTTCGGCCGCCGAAGATCCCCTCGCCGCCCTACTTCGCTCTGGTTCCTCCCCGAGCCCGCCGTCTGCGTTGCCGTGACCGCTATAAGACACTGACCGTCCTCCCCCTCTCCATTCTCGCTATCGTACGCCATAGCCACCACACTGCTTGCACCTGCATGCGCCGCCACCTGCACTCATCGCCGACGCGACTCCGGCCACCAAATGGCCCGCCCGGCGCGTCCAACCCTGTGATGGCCTGGCTTATTAGGGATGATAGACTACTCATATCAATAAGGAATTCCTTCTTTTCCGGGAGCCCATTCGGATAGAACTCCAAAGTTAAGCGTGCTCAGCTTGGAGTAGTTTCAGGATGGGTGACCGACCGGGAAGTTGCTCCCGGGTGCGCACGAGTGAGGACAAAGTGTGCAGAAAAAACTAGTATTGATATGTGAGGCCAGTCTAGATCCCGCCAGGAGTAACGACCACCGGCGGGTGTGTCCGGGGCGTTACAAGTTGGTATCAGAGCCGACCCTCGCGGTTACACGGATGTTTGCAGACAGTTTGCACGGATGTTTGCAGATAGTTTGCAGTCATGTTGTGCATGACGTTTGTGACCCGTCGTGGCACACGGCATGGCACATGTGCTGTCCTGGAAGTACAGACGGTTGTGCCAAGAGGGAACGTTCCTGTGGCCCGACGAGGACGTCGGTTCCTCTGAGTGAGGGTGTATGTGATGGCCTGGCTTATTAGGGATGATAGACTACTCATATCAATAAGGAATTCCTTCTTTTCCGGGAGCCCATTCGGATAGAACTCCAAAGTTAAGCGTGCTCAGCTTGGAGTAGTTTCAGGATGGGTGACCAACCGGGAAGTTGCTCTTGGGTGCGCACAAGTGAGGACAAAGTGTGCAGAAAAGACTAGTATTGATATGTGAGGCCAGTCTAGATCCCGCCAGGAGTAACGACCACCGGCGGGTGTGTCCGGGGCGTTACAAACCCACTCACTGCATTGCGTAAGCTCCCGCTAGCGTCTCAGCTCGCTTGCTCGCACATCGCAGCACTGCCTGCTGAACCACTTGAGCTCCAGCCGGCACTGCAGAGCTCGTCGCCGTCAGCTCTGGCCACCTTAGTCCCGGCTACCACCCCCATCTGATGCGTGCCGGCGAGAGCTCTCCAAGGAGCCTAGCCACGCATAAAACGAGGCACCCTAGCCCAATCCCGAGCACCGCCGCCGCGTCTGACCCCGCCGGCGTCAAGCCGTCGGTGGGGTTGACCCTGTTTTACCAGGGGTTAACTCCCTCTGAGTCACTGACATGTGGGGCCAGCGCCTGGCTAACACCTAGTTTAGGATTTAATTAGTGTTAATTAACCCCGTTAATTAACATAGCCACTAACACGCGGGTCCTGCCGGTCGGGTTTGACCTGGACTGCCCATGTTGACCTGTTGACGTCATAGCGACATAATGCTGAGGCTGGAAACATTTTTTGGGATTTTAAACAAATTAGAAATGATTTATTTATTTCAGAAAAATTCCTAAACTTCTAAAAATCATAGAAAATAAACCGTAACTCCAAATAAAATAATTTATATATGAAAAATTATAAGAAAAGTATAAGGAATCTGTTTATGGCATTGTCATACATGTTTGAACAACTTAAAGTTGCTGTGTATGACAATTTTATTAAATGACATTTGAATAATCACATATGGAGTTTGAATTTGAATATTTGATTCAAACCAACTTCATTTAAATTGTTGCTAGTTGCATTAGTCCAAATCATAGCATCTTGCCATGTCACAATCATGCATCATATTGTTGCATTGCATTGATTGTGTTCCCTCTTGTTTGCCGATGTTTGTCCCCTCTGAGTAGGCGCTGTTCCGATGAAGTGATCGATGACACTGGTGAAGACACATTTCTATCTTCAGAAGTGCCAGGCAAGCAAACCCCCATTGAGCATTCCGATAAAATCCCACTCTCTCGCTTTGGCTCTCTTTTACTGCATTAGGATAGCAACATTTCAAATGTTACTTGTTGCGGTAGGTGAACCCCTTTCCTCTGCATGACATGTCATTGCCACAGTAAATAATTGAAACTCACTAGCATGAGTAGGAGTTGTTTGAGCCATGATGTGCCTACCCATTCATGCTTGCTTATTATGCCTGCTATTGCTTAGAGTTGTGTCAGGTCTAATTCATCGGGGATGAATTGGAATGTGGTCATCATGTCCTACTGTTGAGAGCTAAGTGTGTGAACATGATTTGGTAAAGGTAGCGATGAGAGGCCATCTAGCAGTATATGGTGGGTTGTCTCATTGAAGCCGTCCTCAGGAACTGACTTCTGTGTTTGTGATCCAAGATAGTTACTACGACGCATTGGAATGCTTAAGTGCCCCTCTCGATTTATTAATCGCCTTGATCTCTGTCCAGGAGTTGCAACTAGTTACTGGTGTTTGTAGGATATGTGTTGGGGGCGTGCATAGCGCTGACCCTAGGGGTGGGCTATGATGCGGTAGAGACACGAGGCACGGTGTACCAAGACGCCCGTTTGGTGCCTTGGGAACCCTTCTCTCATCGTTTGGGGTCGTGAGCGAAACCTCGACCGGATCTACTTGCGGATGGAACACGAATAGGCGATAAACCTAGACTAGAGACTTGTGTGGTTAGTCAGGTCATGGCCGACACCCTTGCTGGGCTTCCGCTTGAAGGTTGCCGAGTACATGTCATGTAACGGCGATAAGTGGTGAGAGTGTGTGTGAAGAAGTACACCCCTCCAGGGTAACATGATCTATTCGAATAGCCGCATCCGCGGTAATGGACTACTGGGTTGCTCGTGCAGTTCATAGACAAGTGAAAGTGGATACTCTAAAATGCGCAAGATAAGCGTGAGTGCTATGGATAGCCTTCTCGTAGGGAGACGGGAGCGGATCCATAGTGGTGTATTGATATGGTGAATATGTGGACTCGTGTGCGCCACCTCAAAAGAGTTATCAGCAGTCGTAGTACAGGATAGCCACTGAGTCAAAGCTGGCTTCCTGCAGTTAAACTCCACTACCCCTTTGTTGATACTGATGCATATGTAGCTAGTTCTGATGTAAGTCTTGCTCAGTACAATTGTACTCACGTTTGCTTAATTATGTTTTTGTAGAGAGACCTCAGTCTCACTAGTGGTTCCGCATGGACTTCGACGTTTAGCTTATTACCTCAGCTACGATCTTGTATCCTTGGGAGGGTCTTGTAGATAGTCAGGCTTCATAGTCTTTTTCATTTGTAGTTGTATGTACCCAGACATGTTATGCTTCCGTTGCTTGTATGCTCTGTGATGGGCCTCGAACCCCTCGTTGGATTACCCCAAGTGGAAGGTGTAAGATGCAGTAAGTAGAAGTGTTTTCCCTTAGCAAAGATGCCAAGGATCGAATCCCCAGAGACTCCTAGGTTCAACAGGTAGGTGTCAACTGCTAACGGCGCAATTAGCAATCAACGTGGACCTGCACACAGATACAAATAACTTTGCTCCCAACGAGTACAGAGAGGTTGTCAATCTCTCCGGCCTTGTAGTTCACAAAGGGTTAAAAGCAATATGATAGTAGTGATAGATAGTAATTTGCAATAGTAAGTAAAATAGCGAAAAGTAAAATAGTGTATGTGATCAATGATAGTAATATGGACCGGAGTCACATGATGTTCACTAGTGATGTCTCTCTCCCAAAAGACGATAAAACAGCTATGCGAGGTAACAAATTACAGCTGGGCAATTGACAGGACCACGAACGCAAACCAATGCTGACTACATTGCAAGAAAGGTTGAGGTTCAAAGCATGGGCGGTACGCCAAAGTAAGTAGACCGAAATCCATCAATATCTACTACTAATCATCCACCTTGAGATATCTATCTAGAACATCTCGCTGGTATTAAGTTGCGAGTCCCACCCATAGTGTAAACTCAATGCAACAGACAACTGCATTAAAAGAACTTTGCGTAAAGTAAACAATCCTTGCACCCGCGGGCACAAGCACCGTTGTTTTCCCCCTTGTGGAAACAGCACATCCCCTAGACTCATGTTTCTGTCACTCAAGCTAGTCATCGAGGGGCATGAACCCACAATCGAGCATAACGTTCCCTCTTGGAGTCACTACTTACTACTCGGCCAAAGCAATAAATAACAACGGAGAACATGCAAGAATTACTTATGAACTAAAATATAAAAGAGGTGAATCAAATATATTACTCAAGATCAATCTGAACATAATCTCATAATCCATCGGATCCCAGCAAACTCAACATAGCAACAACACAAGGATTACATAGGTGCCTCGATCATGTAGGGTAGCTCACGAGGACTAATTAGTGAAGCACAAGAACGGGAGGAGAACATCACATAGCTACTGGTCATGGACTCATGGTCCAAGGGAGACTACTCACGAGTCATCCGGGAGGCGTCCATGGTGGTGGAGAAGCTCCCGGTGGTAATCCTCCCCTCCGGCAGGGTGCCGGGAAGAGTTCTCCTGGTGCTCCCGATCTTGGAAGCGGCGGCGGCGGCGGAACAGAGATGGGATCGCGAAAAGAAGTCTTGTTTCAAGGGTTACGGGGGACCCTTTAAATATCTGCCAAAGTAGGGCATCGGGGGGCTCTCGGGGTGCCGAGGCCCCCCCCGGCGCGGCCCAGGGGGGGGGGGCGCCCACAGGGCGCCTGGGCCCCTCTGGCCCCCCAGGCTCCCCTTCGGAAGCAGTGTCGTTCCCCATACGCTGATTTTTTATATATTTTTTCTGTATTTTCTGGGCAGTTCTCGAAATGTGAAAACCTGAAATACAAAAACAGCCGAAAACAGAAACTGGCACTGGGGTGCACTGGATTAGTAAGTTAGTCCAAATATGATCAAAAGTGTATGGAAGTGTATGAATATCATAGCAATATCACCCAAAAGTGGCATGGAGCAAGCAGAAATTATAGATACGTTTTGGACGTATCAACATCCCCAAGCTTAATTCTTGCTCGTCCTCGAGTAGGTAAATGATAACAAGAATAATTTCTGTGGTGACATGCTATTAACCATATAAGACTTTCTCATAGTCATATGACAAAAGCTTACTGAGACAATGATTCTAAAGTAACTAAGTTGTCTAAAGAGAAAATCACAAATGACTGAAAGTTTTACAATATGAAACTGAAACATTAAAAAGATTTGCAATGAACATGATGTGCAAATATGATCAAGTGATATCTAGCTTGCCCCCTTTAGTCATGCAAAACATAAATGCAAGGGCACCTTCAAGGTTTAAGTGATGACTAGATACAATCATTTCAGAATAAACGATATCACAATCATGCAAAAGACAATGCTACTTTGGGACAATGCACATTACACTCAAAATGACAATCATGCTCTCAGTAGTTGGTGCTTAAAGTGCTAGAGCTTTTTATTTTGAAACATGGAAGCAATTGTGTCAACGGTAGTAGTACTTCATATGTGTCATGCATAAAACATCTTATAAGTTGCAAGCCTCATGCATCGAATACCAATAGTGCTCGCTCCTTGTCCTAATTAGCTCGGATTCCCATGGGTTATCATTGCATTGCATATGTTTTTACCAAGTGTCACAAAGGGGTACCTCTATGCCACCTGTACAAAGGTCCAAGGAGATAGATCGCATTTGATTTCTCGTTTTTGGTAAATCTCAACTTGAGGACATCCATACCGGGACAACATAGAAAATAGATAATGGACTCCTCTTAAATGCATAAGCATATTCTCATGAGAGATTGAGGATTAAGGTCCAAGCTAAAACTTCCACCATGATGCATGGCTTTGGTTGGCGGCCCAATGTTCTTCTCTAACAATATGCATATTAATTCAACCCACGGTAAATCACCCTTACTTCAGACAAGACGAACATGCATAGCAACTCACATGATATTCAACAAAAGTGTGACAGTTGATGGCATCCCCAGAAACATGGTTACCGCTCAGCAAGCAACTCATAAGAAATAAGATACATAAGCAACATATTCTTTACCACAATAGTTTTTAGGCTACTTTCCCATGAGCTATGTATTGCATGATTAATTTGCTTAGTGCAGGTGTAGGTTAGCAAAATACTGGGAGCAACCAACTAAGAGAGCTATGACGGTCATAATCATGCAGAGCGACAAAGCAATATTGAATCAGGCATGGTAGTTATATCGCTACTTAGAAACAAAAGATCATCAAGGCTTGACAGACTTTCTTTACAGTCTTGAATATGCGTGAGCATACGCCAAGTCAATCAAAATAAATTCTCGAAGGAAGATATTACTAAACCATACCACATCATAGGCAAACAAACCAAGTTGGTACTCCACTGACACATTGGGAACCCCCCAGCTATTTGAAATTAACCATAAGAAAACCTGAACTACTAAGCACCATCATGAAAGTAGCATCTTTATCATAGACACATTAACCCATGCAACGGAAGCAAACTCTCTTAATAAGGTGAGCATGGTAATTAAAAAGAGTTCAAGCAACCAACTAAATAGAAGCTCTTGAAAAGATAAGCATGAATACTAAGAGCAAAGTACGATAGTAGCTATTAAAAGATAAAGAACACACACAACATAGATAGACAATGAAAATTCTATGTAATGTTCTAGGTAGAGGTGGAGCGTGTTTCTCTCCCACATAAAGGAATGCTGAGTTCCGACTCGTTATGAAAAACTAAAAAGAAAACTAAAAGCAAGACGCTCCAAGCATAGCACATAACACATGAAGTGATAAAAATATAGCGGAACGAAAGACGAACTGATAATGTTGATGGAGAAGGAGATGCACGGGGGCATCCCCAAGCTTAGACGCTTGAGTCTCCTTGAATATTTATTGGGGGTGCACGGGGGCATCCCCAAGCTTGAGTGCTTGACACTCCTGAATCTTTTTATCATCTTCCCTCGCACACTTGAAAACTCCCTTCATACATAACTCATTCATAATCTGATTAGCGAGGTTAGTACCCTTAATAAAATAATTATACCTTGCTGGAAATAAGGATATTCTTGAAGTTCTACTGTTTCTCAAGATTGCCAAAAGGTTTTTGCAAAGAAAAAGCAAGTTCTCAATTTGCAAAGTGAAGGTGAGGCAAAATAGGACAGAATGTGTAAAAAACAGAACAGCAGGCAGTAATTGACCTGTTCGAGATACTTCTGCAACTCAAATAAAAAAACTCAGAACTGACGCACGAAAGACAATTATATAGAGAACGCTGTCGAAAAAATTCAGACCAAAAAGATGATCTGGTGATTTTATACGAATTTTTCTATCCAAGGACAGAATCTGTTTCCTGAACAGCACCTCACAACTTTTGAACTTTCTAGCAATCAGAGGCTATACTTGGCACAAATATGAAAAGTAAAGATACAATGATGATGCTACAGCAGTAAACAAAATCAAGACGCAACAAAAGAAAAAAATTTATTCATGTGGGCTGCCACCCAAAAGCGCTTTCTTTTATGCCTTTGCTAGGCATAATGCAAAGATCAAGTTTTATCAAGAGTAAAAGAATAGCTAGCCCGTACAACGGACTCAAAAGGTAACTTGACCTTCTTACGAGGGAAGTGTTCCATCCCTTTTTTGAGAGGAAACTGAAATTTTATATTACCCTCTTTCATGTCAATGACAGCACCAACGGTGCGCAAAAAGGGACGTCCCAAAATAATTAGACATGAAGGATCACATTCAATATCCATAATAGTGAAATCAACGGGCACATAATTATCATTGACAACAATAAGAACATCGTCGATCCTCCCCAAAGGTTTCTTTATGGAAGAATCAACGAGACGAACACCAAAAGAACAAGAATCATAAGGTTGCAATTTAAGCATATCATATATTCTTTTGGGCATAACAGAGGTACTAGCACCAACATCACATAATGCATAACAAGAGAAGTCATTCAAATAAATTTTTATCATAGGATCCCAACCATCCTCTAGCTTTCTAGGTATGGAGGCTTCTACTCTAAGTTTCTCCTCCCTAGCTTTGATAATAGCATTAGTGATATGCTCTGTGAAGGCAAGGTTAAGCGTGCTAGTGCGGGGATCTCTAGACATTTTGTGAAGGAAATCAATAACTTCTGTAAGAGTGCAATTATCAAAATCAAGGTCACGAGCATCAAGTAAGGTAGTAGTGGTGTCCTTAAGGCTCACATGTTTGGTAGTTTCTATAGCATCACCATTAATAGGTCCATTGGGACCAGGAGTACATTGGGTGCTAAGAGTGTGAACATCCTCAATAACTTGGATAGTAGCAACAGTGTGGTGGGTAGGAAGGCTCTTAATTCTTTCCTCTTCCTCCCTTTCTCTAGCCCATCTTTCTTTAAGCTTAGCCATCATCCTAATATTTTCATTGATTTGTACTTGAGTAGCATTAATAGGGATGACTTCCTTTTCCTTAAGAGAAGAAGTTTCAATTTTTAGCAATTTTAACTCATTGGCTAAGTGGTCTACCTTGAAAGAAAGATCATCTAGTTTATGTAGTCTCTCTTCTACATTCTTATTAAAGGCTTTTTGGGTAGTGATGAAATCTCTAACCATGCTCTCTAGTTCAGTGTTGGAGTTTTTGGTACTGGGATAAGCATTGTTGTTCCCATAAGAGTTAGAGGGGAACGATCTAGAATTGTTACCAAAGTTACTCCTATAAGCATTGTTGTTGAAATTATTTCTAGAGACAAAGTTAACATCTACTTGTTCTTGAGCAATCAAAGAATTTAAAGGGACATCATGAGGATCAACAGTAGATTGCTTCGAAAGTAGAGACATAATCAAGTCAACTTTTTTATTGAGGGAGGAAATCTCCTCGACAGAGTTTACCTTCCTACCTGTTGGAGCGCGTTCGGTGTGCCATTGGGAATAGTTGGTCATCATCTCATCAAGAAGCTTTGTGGCAGCACCAAGTGTAGTTGACATAAAAGTTCCTCCCGCGGCCGAATCTAACAAGTTCCGCGAGGTAAAGTTCAAGCCTGCATAAAAAGTTTGGATAACCATCCAAGTAGTCAAACCGTGAGTAGGGCAGTTCTTGATAAGCGACTTCATACGTTCCCAAGCTTGGGAAACATGTTCATTATCCAATTGTTTAAAATTCATGATGTTACTTCTAAGTTGGATAATTTTAGCAGGTGGATAGTATTTTCCAATAAAAGCATCTTTGCACTTGTCCCATGAATCTATGCTATTTCTAGGCAAAGACTTAAACCAAATTTTAGCTCCTCCTCTCAAAGAGAAAGGAAAAAGCTTAAGCTTAACAATATTACCATCTATTTCTTGGTACTTTTGCATATCACAAAGTTCTACAAAGTTGTTCAAGTGTAAAGCAGCAGCATCTCCAGCACCGGAGAATTGTTCTCTCATGACTAAGTTAAGTAAAGCAGGTTTAATTTCATATGAAGGTGCTGAAGTGGCAGGTGTAGTGATAGGTGTGCTGATAAAGTCATCGTTGTTGTGACTAGTGAAGCCACACAACTTGGTGTTCTCGGTGGAACCCATAGTAGCAAGCAAGCAAGATAACTATTTTTGTGATTTTCGATAAAAGGAACTAAAGCAAAAATGATAGGTAAACTAACAAGACTAATAAGCAAAGGTAAAAGATAGCATGCAACTCCCCTATCCTGAAGAGTGGAGTCCCCGGCAACGGCGCCAGAAAATACTCCTTGATGGGCCTCGAACCCCTCGTTGGATTACCCCAAGTGGAAGGTGTAAGATGCAGTAAGTAGAAGTGTTTTCCCTTAGCAAAGATGCCAAGGATTGAATCCCCAAAGACTCCTAGGTTCAACAGGTAGGTGTCAACTGCTAACGGCGCAATTAGCAATCAACGTGGACCTGCACACAGATACAAATAACTTTGCTCCCAACGAGTACAGAGAGGTTGTCAATCTCTCCGGCCTTGTAATTCACAAAGGGTTAAAAGCAATATGATAGTAGTGATAGATAGTAATTTGCAATAGTAAGTAAAATAGCGAAAAGTAAAATAGTGTATGTGATCAATGATAGTAATATGGACCGGAGTCACATGATGTTCACTAGTGATGTCTCTCTCCCAAAAGACGATAAAACAGCTATGTAGCTGGGCAATTGACAGGACCACGAACGCAAACCAATGCTGACTACATTGCAAGAAAGGTTGAGGTTCAAAGCATGGGCGGTACGCCAAAGTAAGTAGACCGAAATCCATCTGCATCTACTACTAATCATCCACCTTGAGATATCTATCCAGAACATCTCGCTGGTATTAAGTTGCGAGTCCCACCCATAGTGTAAACTCAATGCAACAGACAACTGCATTAAAAGAACTTTGCGTAAAGTAAACAATCCTTGCACCCTCGGGCACAAGCACCGTTGTTTTCCCCCTTGTGGCAACAGCACATCCCCTAGACTCATGTTTCTGTCACTCAAGCTAGTCATCGAGGGGCATGAACCCACAATCGAGCATAACGTTCCCTCTTGGAGTCACTACTTACTACTCGGCCAAAGCAATAAATAACAACGGAGAACATGCAAGAATTACTTATGAACTAAAATATAAAAGAGGTGAATCAAATATATTACTCAAGATCAATCTGAACATAATCTCATAATCCATCGGATCCCAGCAAACTCAACATAGCAACAACACAAGGATTACATAGGTGCCTCGATCATGTAGGGCAGCTCACGAGGACTAATTAGTGAAGCACAAGAACGGGAAGAGAACATCACATAGCTACTGGTCATGGACTCATGGTCCAAGGGAGACTACTCACGAGTCATCCGAGAGGCGTCCATGGTGGTGGAGAAGCTCCCGGTGGTAATCCTCCCCTCCGGCAGGGTGCCGGGAAGAGTTCTCCTGGTGCTCCCAATCTTGGAAGCGGCGGCGGCGGAATAGAGATGGGATCGCGAAAAGAAGTCTTGTTTCAAGGGTTACGGGGGACCCTTTAAATATCTGCCAAAGTAGAGCATCGGGGGGCTCTCGGGGTGCCGAGGCGCCCCCCACCCCCCCCCGGCGCGGCCCAGGGGGGGGGGGCGCGCCCACAGGGCGCCTGGGGCCCCTGTGGCCCCCCCAGGCTCCCCTTCGGAAGCAGTGTCGTTCCCGATACGCTGATTTTTTATATATTTTTTCTGTATTTTTCTGGGCAGTTCTCGAAACGTGAAAACCTGAAATACAAAAACAGCCGAAAACAGAAACTGGCATTGGGGTGAACTGGATTAGTAAGTTAGTCCAAATATGATCAAAAGTGTATGGAAGTGTATGAATATCATAGCAATATCACCCAAAAGTGGCATGGAGCAAGCCGAAATTATAGATACGTTTTGGACGTATCACTCTGTATGTTGGGTCATGACACCCATGTTTGTAATATCTGTCTCCTCGGAGCCTAATGAATAAATACTTTGATTCATAGAGTTTTGTTGTGAAGCCATGTTGTATTTGCAGATATCGAGCACATTGTGTGTATGTTATTGAAATGCTTGGTATGTGTGGGATCCGACAACCTAGTTGTTTATTATTGGTTGCCTCTCTTATGGGTAAATGTCTCCTAGTGCTTCCACTGAGCCATGGTAGCTTGCTACTGCTCCAGAACACTTAGGCTGGCCGGCATGTGTCCTTCTTCGTTCCTGTGTCTGTCCCTTCGGGGAAATGTCACGCGTTGTTCCTTTAAGTCCTTGTAGATTGCTACGACTTCGGTTCATACGTTGATGACCGACACGTTCGTTGCTGGGTCATGTATGCCTGTCCCTGTAAGTTAGTGCCACCTTGGGTTTATGACTAGTTTTATCGGCCCGGGTTCTCTGTCATATGGATGCTAGCGACTATATCATATACGTGATCCAAAATGTGCAAACTGTCCCGTGCCAGGTAAGGTTGCACCCGTGGGGATACCGTGTGTGAGGCCGCAAAGTGATATGATGTGTTACATGCTAGACCGGTGTGACTTAGGATCGGGGTCCCGACAGCTGTCACTTGAAGCGCTCTTGTTCGAGGGGTTCTTCTGGGATGATGAAATCTTATCAACAAGGCTAGCCTCCTCTTTAGAGACAGGTAAGTAGTTACTGTCATCCGAATCCTCTTGATCAGCGAGTTTTTGGGGCTAAATTGACCCTCTTCCCTTCCATCATGCTCGGACACTCGATGGGATGGTTAGGGTCTTCGGCATTATCCGGAGTGTCATTCTCTCTGGTGCCAGTATTGCTTTCCCTTCCTCGACGCGATTGTGAGCGGCGCCGCTGACGCCATCATTTTGGTGGTTCATCGACGGGTTTATCGTCGTCTGGATCTTTAGTGTTGTCGTCGTCCTTCTTCTCAGGCCTGTCCACCATGTATACATACGTAAGTAGAAGTGGTCGTCCAGCGCCCGGTGATGGGCGGGTTTTGACCCGGTTCGACTTCGACATTGTCGTCCAGGACATCAATGTCTTCGGAAGCGTAGTCTAGCTTGTCAGTTTAATCCTCGATAGTGGATACCAAGTGGGTGGTGGGTGGGATGTAAAATTCCCTAGTCTCAGCCCCCAGTTTGAACTGGGCATAGTTCGGAGGTGATACCTCCATGATGGCAAGATATTGTATTAAGTGTAGCGCCTCGTTTAAGAGCGAGAGCTGGACAGGGGTCTGAGGATCTGCGGAGCTGGGCTCGGCGATAAACACTTGACCGAGCTCAAAGGGCACAATCCTCGAGAGTTCGGAGTTCGTGTCTGCAGGCGAGTCTGGCTCCCCAACAACGGGGAGAGTCCCCCTTGATTCCTAGTCCACCGACAGCGCGGTCGTCTCTGAATCTTCGGCTAGAACTCCACGGGGAGAGAGAGTCTGGCAGGGGTTTTCCTCCCGTCCTCGGACGAAGTGGTCCGCTCCAGATCTAAGGCCGGGGCGGGCATGAGCGTCGACTCCTAGATGGGATCTGATGGTGATCCGAAGGGCCTTCTTCATGCGGGCGGGGAGCCGTGGCCGAGGCCGTGAACCCCTTGAAGATCAGGTCTCCTCGGATATTGCCGATGTAGTTTAAACTTCCAAACCTGATCTGGTTACCAGGGGCGTAGTTGTCAACCTGCTCAAGTTGACCGGCCGAGTTGGCACATAGCACGAAGCCGCCAAATACGAAAAGATGACCAGGGACGAAGGTCTCCGCGGAGATAGCGCCATTGTCAATCACAAGGTGAGCCATCGATTCTTCTGTCGACAACACAACATAACTCTCAATGAAAGCACCAATGTCGGTGTAAAAATCGGCAGATCTTGGGTAGGGGGTCCCAAGCTGTGTTTCTTAGGATCAATGGTAACAAGGGACTATTGGGACATGATGTTTACCCAGGTTCGGTCCCTCTTAAAGGAGGTAAAACCCTACGTCCTGCTTGATTGTATTTGATGTGTATAGGGGTTACAAGGGTTGATGTACCTCCAGATCTTATTGTCTAAACCCTAGATGTCTAGCCTGTAATTCTTCAGATGGCCTCTACGGACTAAACCCTCCAGTTTATATACACGCCGGAGGGGCCTAGGGTTGTACAGAGTCAACTTGCAGAGGGAGGACACATTACACCCAGAAACCAAACTTGCCATTCTACGCACATAGGATTCCTACCCAGACACGGGGGGTAGTATATTCCTTTATCTTCACGGCCCATCAGTCCGGCCCATATCGAATAGTCCGGACACCCGAGGACCCCCTAAGCCAGGATTCCCTCAGTATTACAGTGTATACTTCTGGCATTCTGAAACCGAATTAACTGTTGCACGTCCACCGCCTAAGCGAGGGAGAGCTTGCATTAGTCAAAAGTTACTCCTTGTCCCGCAAGCTTCTCCTCATCCTGCAAGCTTCTCTTCGTTCTGCATGTTGACGGGACACAACAAACTAATCCTAGTCCATACTCCGTCCTTTTCCGGTTAATATGTCTTAATTTGAAACAAGATAAATACAATTGCAGTCACTGTATATTTGTAAAAATACGGTCAATGGATTTCATAATATGCTCATTACAGTCAATATAATACATTTTCTGGTGTTTATACGGTCACTAGCTCACCCTGGCTGGGTACGTGTGTGCATGCACGTGTAGGTTGAGCACTTGACCATGAGTGTGCGTGTTCCGTCGTGTGCTTGGGTATGCATGCATTAGGGCATCACACACATTTTTGTGTGCATGTGTACGTGTGACTGTTGCATGCATGCACGAGGTTGTAGTCCCTCACATTCACATGTTCATATTTCAAAGCTTTGTCAGAATGTTGCCTGCAAGGTTTGCTCATTCATTGTTCGATATTAATACTCTGCAATGCTATCATGTCATGTGGGACATCTAGCATCCGGGTCAACGTCTCATACAAGAAAATAGAGATAAGTACAAGCGAGACTCAGGAACAGTCATACACGTAGGGGGGGTACGTGTAAGGGCCACGGTAATATGACTAAATGAGCAGTCAAATCACACAGTAAGTTGCTTGGACGAAGCAACCAGCATTTTACTCTTCAATTCAATGACACGTACGCAATATAAAAAAGGTTGATATGGAGAGAAAAGGAAAACCAGTCCACCATATATACACTAGTAGAAGCCTAAGCTACAAGCCTGCTTACTTGGGTTGATCTCTTCACACTCTCTCACATAGAACGACTATGGCCACACTGCTGGTCACATAACCAGCCTGATCCCACTTTTAGTGGAAGGGGAGGATGTTCTGTGTAGACGCGACCGGCAGCGGCGAGGGAGAAAACCCACTATCGGTGCATCCCAATCGGGGTCCCCGCGTTATGGGTTGATGCCGCCTCCCACCGGCCTTCTAGCTACACCCCGATGTCCCATGTAGTACAACTTCCTTTTGGAGCCGGCTTGCACCACTACCGCAGCTCCCCACGTAGCTCCATATCCATGTGGATCTTTCTCTACTTCTACCAGCTTCTATTTATGATGAGTTTAGGTCTCATGAACTAGTGCCACTACTATTGTTCTAATCTCACTTCTTCAATATCTTTGCCAACATGGATGCTCAGGTCGATTTTAGTGGAATTGCACACAAGAATTGTATGATCCGAGGGTGCCAGTCTTCTTTCCTTCAACAGTTAGGGATTAGGGTTTAAGGCTTTGAGACTCCATCAATGGTTTTTTGGTACACACTGTCACAACTTTTTTCTTTACTTGTGAAGTAAATATTGACTATGATCTGTGTATCATTGAGATGCATTAGCATGTGTGTTAGTTTTCCTTTGTATTTGATGGAATGTTGTAATGGAGCAACCTTGGAGTCAGGATACATATACATGAAACAAAATCTAAAAGCTTCGTACTCCCTCCGGTCCTTTTTTGTATGCGTAAGGCTACTCATAGTGGGCAGTAGTATCATAGACTAGTATCATGCATATGATACTAGTGTATGATACTATCTTCATAGTGCATACTATCATAGATGATCCTATTTATTGCCATGCATGACACAAAGTAGCATAACATTTAACACGATACGGTATCTACCTATGTTACGCTAACCCTCTCTTTCTTCTTCAATTCTCTGCCACATAAGCGTGTTTGCTATTCCCAAATTAACAACCTAGGTACACGTGCACGACTTGTAAAATGAGATGGAGGGAGTACTTTCTTGTAGCACATTACTATACATGTTAACTATTACATTGGCCACTACGAAAAATACATTTTGCATATATATATATACGAGGCCACTAACAGTAATCGAGGCAATAGTACTTTCTTGTAGTATAAGGGAATGGAGGGAGTAGTACTTTCTTGTAGCCCATTACTATACATGTTGACTATTACATTGGCTATAGATGACATGGCAACATGTTAGCCATCAACCGACTATAATATTAACCATGCTTAAGGCATGCTTGCACACACACACACACACACACACACACACACACACACACACACACACACACACACACACAGAGAGAGAGAGAGAGAGAGAGAAAGAGAGAGAGAGAGAGAGAGAGTCGCGTCGCATGCATTCAAAACCGGTGAGAGAGATAATTGCGTCGCATGCATGCAAAACCGTAGAGAGAAAGAGTGATGCATGCAGATAGATCTAGTGAACCTGCATCGAGAGAGATGGATAGAGGAGTAATTGTTCACGAGAATTGAGTATTTTGCATGCGCGTAACTACCCAACATTTCCTCCATAACAAATCCGGGGGCAAAATAGTCTATACACTCCGGTGTATAGTAATTTGTTTCTTGCCATACGGGCTGCTACGTAGCACTACTGTACCACAATGTGTTTGTTAAACGCAAAGAAAAAAGGATCGACTGTGTCACACAATGTCCAAGGAATATGGTGATAGTGGGAGGTGGGCCATGTAGTCATTGGGTTGCCGTGTTTCGTACTCCTCCGGTGTAAGAGTGGAGAAAGTTAGTTTTATCACAGAATAAATAAATAAGAGCGCAGACGCTCTACAGCCGCTGTAATAGTGTCCTATGAGCCGTCAAATCACATAGACCCGACAGTTAGTTGGACAGAAGAAGCAAACCATCACTTTCGTTGAATCTGCTTCTCCCTCATGCAGTACAGTATTCTTTTGGAAACCAACATTTCGTTTCGTTGGATCGCGCCATCGAGCAAAACCAACGTTTAACATGTATGTCGCGTTCGTATCTCACCCTCCTCCACCCACATGCTCCGTGACTTCGCATGCCACTCACCGCAAACCGAGTATAGTCAAAATTTCCTGCCTGCTTGTGGATGGATCGCGCATGGAGTACTAGCACAACTGGAAGAGGCAGACAAGGAGAGGCAAGACAGCTAGATGTAGCATGGACTCCCAAGAACTTTATTACATGCATGGCGTGGCCGCCTATGGTGACGTCTGAAGGTGGAGCAATCGCGTGCACCAGGAAGCGGCGCGGGCGACGCTCTCTCGGCCGGGTACCGCTTCAATTCCCATGCCAGTGAGAGGCCGCGTCCCCTTTGGCCGGGCATGAATGCAGAAATGACCGTTTCAGGCGGGAAGTGCGCACAGGTGATGATGAGGGTTCGGGTTGGCCAGGGCGGTTAGGAGCGGGCGTGGCAGCGGTTCGGACGGCCGCAAACGAGAGGAGTTGGACGTACTATCTAATTAATAACATAAACAATGCACCAGTTGGACAAATATGATTGGAGATGGAGCTGGAGATGGAAGTACTAAGAATTTTACGTAAACACGGATATGCATGTCTATGTGTGTGTGCGCGCACACATACATAGTGACTACTCTCCCGGCTACTCGTACACATCATCGATGTCTCGTTCTCCCTACGCACACAAACTTAGTACCGCCTCATTTTGTTCCTAGAATAGGAATATCATAGGACTGGGAAACAATATGAAGTGAGATAAATGGAGTACTACGTACAAGAAGAAATGTACACGCACTCACTCTACCTCCAACATACCCACGAGTACACGATGAAGCACATTTGTACACGAACAGGTAGCTTACGTACGTAATAATTTGACCCGTTATTTTTTTCACTTAATAATGGTGGGTCGGGGACCACACGGGAGCGATACGAAGTGCGAACTGGAAGCGGGGGCGTGTTATTGGTCGAATTTTCTTTCTAGGTACGTTAAAAACAGATATTTCTGCCAGTTTTTGTTTCTTTCTTCCGGGCACACGTGCATTAATTTTCAAACAACTGCTATAGAGAGATATTTTTACCCGATTGTATATATAGCCTCTTGTTTGATAGGGTTTCTCGTGTATCGCTCTCTCACCCTCTCCATATCTAAACTAGATGACAGTGTCCGCTCTATCTCTCTCCTCACTAGTGGTCACAAATCGGGCCGGATCCCGTCTGCTGCGGGAGGTGAGGAGGTCTAGTGTTGACGATGCCGTCGGCGATGGAGGAAGCCGATGCGCACCATCCTCTCTGAGCTAGCGTCGGCGGGTACGAAGGTCGTCCGCGCCCTTGTGCGCTGCCGCCGTGTGGGCAGATCACGCTCGCCTGCCTAAGCCACATCTCGCCTACCTAAGGTATAACTTCTTTTGGATTGCATGCTTCATTGTAGTGGTCCAGCTCCCCAGGTCGATGCATGCATGTTTTCTTCTACTCCCTTCATTTCAAAATATTCGTCTTTCTAGAGATTTCAACAAGTGACTACATGATACGTCTCCAACGTATCTACTTTTCCAAACACTTTTGCCCTTGTTTTGGACTCTAACTTGCATGATTTGAATGGAACTAACCCGGACTGACGCTGTTTTCAGCAGAACTGCCATGGTGTTATTTTTGTGCAGAATAAAAAGTTCTCGGAATCGCCTGAAAATCAACGGAGAATTATTTCAGAAAATATAAAAAATACCTGGAAGAAGATCCACACCGGGGGGGCCCACGGGCTGTCCTCGAGGGTGGGAGGCGCGCCCCCTTCCCAGGGTGCGCCCCCCTGCCTCGAGGGCCCCCCGAAGCTCCACCGACATATCCCCAGGTCCTATATATTCCATTTCATGGAGGAAAAAAATCAGGGAGAAAGAATTATCGCGTTTTACGAGACGGAGCCGCCGCCAAGCCCTAATCTCTCTCGGGAGGGCTGATCTGGAGTCCGTTTGGGGCTCCGAAGAGTGGAGATCGTCGCCATCGTCATCATCAACCTTCCTCCACCACCAATTTCATGATGCTCACCGCCGTGCGTGAGTAATTCCATCGTAGGCTTGCTGGACGATGATGGGTTGGATGGATCTATCATGTAATCGAGTTACTTTTGTTAGGGTTTGATCCCTAGTATCCACTATGTTCTGAGATTGATGTTGCTATGACTTTGCTATGCTTAATGCTTGTCACTAGGGCCCGAGTGCCATGATTTCAGATCTGAACCTATTATGTTTTCATGAATATATGTGTGTTCTTGATCCTATCTTGCAAGTCTATAGTCACCTACAATGTGTTATGATCCGGCAACCCCGAAGTGACAATAATCGGGACCACTCCCGGTGATGACCATAGTTTGAGGAGTTCATGTATTCACTATGTGTTAATGCTTTGGTCCGGTACTCTATTAAAAGGAGGCCTTAATATCCCTTAGTTTCCAATAGGACCCCGCTGCCATGGGAGGGTAGGACAAAAGATGTCATGCAAGTTCTTTTCCATAAGCATGTATGACTATATTCGGAATACATGCCTACATTGCATTGATGGACTGGAGCTAGTTCTGTGTCACCCTAGGTTATAACTTCTACATGATGAATTGCATCCGACGTAATTTCCCATCACCGATCCAATGGCTATGAGCTTTACCTATATTGCTTGTCGCTTATTTACTTTCCCGCGGCTATTATCACAAAAACTACAAAAACATTATCTTTACTTTTATTGCTGCTATCGCCACTATCATATTACTGTGCTACTAAACTATCTTGCTGCAGATACTAAGTTTCCAGGTGTGGTTGAATTGACAACTCAACTGCTAATACTTACGAGTATTCTTTGGCTCCCCTTGTGTCGAATCAACAAATTTGGGTTTAATACTTTACCCTCGAAAACTGTTGCGATCCCCTACACTTGTGGGTCATCAAGACTATTTTTTGGCGCCGTTGCCGGGGAGCATAGCTCTATTCTTTAAGTCACTTGGGATTTATATTTGCTTATCACTATAAAGAATTTGAAGGACTCAAAAACCAAGATCTTACCCTCAACTACGAGGGGAGGTAAGGAACTGCCATCAAGCTCTGCACTAGATTCTCCTTCTGTTATGAGTAAACTTGCGATACCTACTCCTACTATTGAATCTGATATGTCGTATGTTGTTGATGATGCTACTTCCGCTATGTATGATGAAATTACCTCTATGCCTGATACTGTGCCACTAGGTGAATTTATAGATGAACAAATTGATAAGGTTAGGGAGAGTGCAAATGTTGATGATATTTATGAAAGTGATGATGAAACTACTCCCAATAGATATGAATTGCCTGTTGTGCCTGAGACTGTTAGAGACTTTCTTGCTTGCAATGATAGATATGATCTTAAGAAAATATTAGCTAAGCTGAAAGAAAAGTCCTTGAATGCTAGAATGAAACATGACCCTGCTTTTGCTACTTCACCTATATGTGTCCCTGATAAGGATTATGAATTCTCTGTTGATCCTGAGTTAATTACTTTGGTTGAATCTGATCCTTTCCATGGCTATGAGTCTGAAACTGTTGTGGCACATCTTACCAAGTTGAACGATATAGCCACCCTGTTTACCAATGATGAAAAGATTCGTTACTACTATATCCTTAAGTTATTTACGTTCTCGTTAAAGGGTGATGCTAAGAGTTGGTTTAATTCTCTTGATCCTGGTTGTGTGCATAGTCCCCAGGATATGATGTATTACTTCTCCGCTAAATATTTGCCCGCTCATAAGAAACAAGCTGCCTTACGGAAAATATATAACTTTGCTCGAATTGAAGAAGAGAGTCTCCCACAAGCTTGGGGGAGGCTTCTCCAGTTACTTAATGCTTTGCCTAATCATCCTCTTGAGATGCATGATATACTTGATGTCTTTTATAATGGACTAACCGATGCTTCTAGAGACCACCTGGATAGTTGTGCTGGTTGTGTTTTCAGGGAAAGAATAGTGGAGCAAGCTGAATTACTATTGAATAATATGCTAGCCAATGAAAATAATTGGACACTTCCTGAACCAGCCCCTAAGCCAACTCTGAAGAAAAGAGGTGTTCTATTTCTTAGTCCTGAAGATATGCAAGAGGCAAAGAAATCTATGAAAGAAAAAGGTATTAAAGCTGAAGATGTTAAGAATTTACCACCTATTGAAGAAATACATGGTCTTGATGACCCGACACAGGTAGTAAAGGTAAATTCTCTTTATAGATTTGATGAAGGTGATATTCCTTGTTATAAGTCTGCTAGCCAATGCTTAGATGAATTTGACAATTTTATTGTGAAACAAGAAAACTTCAATGCTTATGTTGGTAGACAATTACAACACAATGCTTATATGATCGAATGCTTGAGTGATTATCTGTCTAGTGCTAAAGACAAACTGAAACTTATTAGTAAACATGCTTCTATGGTCACCACTCAAGTAGAACAAGTACTTAAAGCTCAGAATGATTTTCTCAATGAATTGAATAGTAAAAATAATGATAATTCCATCAGAGTTGTGACTAGAGGTGGTAGAACAACTCAGGAACCTCTGTATCCTGAAGGCCACCCTAAGAGAATTGAGCAAGATTCTCAGAGAGCTAATATAGATGCACCTAGTTCTTCTGAGAAGAAGAAAAAGAAAAGTGATAGAAATTTGCATGCTTCTAGTGAACCTGTAGCTCACCCATGTGAGAATCCCAATGATATATCTGTTTCTGATGCTGAGACACAATCTGGTAATGAACATGAACCTAGAGAAATTATCAATAATGATGTTCATGATGATGCTCAACCTAGCAATGATAATGATGTAGAGATTGAACCTGCTGTTGATCTTGATAACCCACAATCAAAGAATCAACGTTATGATAAGAGAGACTTTCTTGCTAGGAAGCATGGTACAGAAAGAGAACCATGGGTTCAAAAACCCATGCCTTTTCCTCCGAAAAGGATGATGAAGATTTTGAACGCTTCGCTGAAATGATTAGACCTATCTTTTTGCGTATGCGTTTGACTGATGTGTTTAAAACAAATCCTTATGCCAAGTATATGAAAGATATTATTACCAACAAAAGAAATATACGTGAAGTAGAAATTTCCACCATGCTTGCTAGTTACACTTTTGAAGGTGGAATGCCTAAGAAATTAGGAGATCCAGGAGTACCTACTATACCTTGCTCCATTAAGAGAAACTATGTGAAAACTGCTTTGTGTGATCTTGGAGCTGGTGTTAGTGTTATGCCTCTCTCTTTATATCGTAGACTTGCCTTGAGAAAGTTGACACCTACTGAAATATGTTTGCAAATGGCCGATAAATCAACTGCTATACATGTCGGTATTTGTGAGGATGTGCCTGTTGTGGTTGCAAATGTTACTATTCTAACGGACTTTGTTATACTTGATATTCCCGAGGATGATAATAGGTCTATTATTCTTGGAAGACCTTTTCTGAATACTGCAGGGGCTGTTATTGATTGCAACAAAGGCAATGTCACTTTTCATGTCAATGGTAATGAGCATACGGTACACTTTCCGAGGAAACAACCTCAGGTTCAAAGTATCAATTATATTGGAAAAACTTCAACTATTATTATTGGAGGTTTTGAGTTTCCTATTCCTACTATCAAGAAGGCATATGGCATACTTATTGTTGGGGACATACATATCCCCATTGAGGTAACATAGTGTTATTCGAAAATTCTCCAGTTTCATGTTACTCCGAAAGAGTTTGTTAATAAGACCTGATCAACCTTGTTAATGGATTCCTTTTGATGAACATGGGATAGGTGAAACTAGATAGCACAAACCTTATGTACCCTCCTTTTACTTTCTGTTAATTAGGTTAAATAAAAGGAAAAATAGCATTATCTATCTGTTTTCATACTTATCCGTGCAATAAAAAATATCCCGAAAATAAAAGTTCACCAAATGCCATGAAAATGAAATATGATTTTTTCTAGAATATTTAAGAAAATATGGCATTGAACACACAGCGAGGGGAGCCAGCACGTGGCCTCGAGGGCACAGGGTGCGCCCCCCTTGAAAGTGCAATCTTGCCTTTAATTAGATTTTGATGATTGATGACAACATGCATATATGGGACTAATCATGTTTATCAAGTATATCTCAGGATTATGTTTCAATGCGTGTGTGGATCATGAATACAGACAAATCTACATCACTCAATATACAAGATAATAGCTTCTAGCTTGATTTTCAGTTTGGTTCTGAGTATAGGGATCCCGCACTATTAAGAGGGGATCGGTGGATATTGTGAAAGGCTTGCTCAAAACATACAAAGTATCCTCCCACATCATCTCTACTCTATCCATATTAATTATAATATTCTGTGCACCTAGAGGTATGAGCAACTAAACCTTTGTGGTCAGTTATCACCGGACGTCCGACACTCTACGGACGTCCGGACCTTCACAGCCTACCGGACGACCGGTATCTTCCGGACGTCCGATCCCTCAGAGCCTAACGGGCGTCCGACACGCTTCGGACGTCCGGTATTCCTCAACAGAAGCTAAATAGCGGTTTGCCGGTCTCCTCCGGACAACCGGTCCCTCAGCGCCTAACGGACGTCCGGCACACTCCAGATGTCCGGCACTTCTTCACAGAAAGAAAATAGCGGATGTCCGACACACTCCGGACGTCCGACACCTATGCACACAATATGCTACGTGGCCCCGTCTAGTGAACCGTCAGGCTCCGGACGTCCGGCCTTCATCGGACGTCCGGTGCTACCTGTGCCACCGGACGTCCGGTAATGACCGGATGTCTGACACTTGCAGTACGTTTTTTACGCAACGGTCTCCTCTCTACTATGACTATATATAGTCTTCTTCTTCCACAAGAGAGTGCTGACCATTCACTTTGAGCTTACTCAAGAACACATTCACACTCTCTCTCACCTTGATACACCAAATCTTAGATCCCAAAAGGATTTGAAGGCATTCGTGAGAAGTTGTCCAATCAAGTGATAGATCCACTCCCTCCTCTTCTTTGCACCAAAGGAATTTGTGATTTGAGCAAGTCTTGAGCTTTTCCAATCGTTCTTGTTACTCTTGGAGGTTGGAGACTCCTAGGAGGTAGGAGTTCTTCGGAGAGGAATCAAACATTGTGATTACCCCCCCCCCCCTGGAAAGTTTGTAAGGGTTTGGAGGTCACCTAAAGACCTACCACTAGTGGTTGAGAATCGCCTTCGTGGTGATATCTCAAAGAGAGAATAGGGTGAGCCTTCGTGGCGTTGGTGTGCCTTCGTGGTAACTCCCACATCTCTAAACGGTGACGTAGCTTCCCTCCAAGGAAGTGAACATCGACATACATCCTCGTCTCTCGACGTTTCGGTTATTCCTAACCTTAACTTTCTACTTGTGGTTACTTGTCTTTAAGTTCTTACTTGTATCTTATTGTGTTACCATACTTACCTTCTAGTGTTATTAGCTTAGCTTGATAAGCATCTTACTTGCAATTGTTAGGCTCACTTTCCTATTCCGCACAATTGCCTAAAATTGCTAAGTAACCATTAAAATTTGCAATTGTACCTATTCACCCCCCCTCTAGGTCCATCTCGATCCTTTCACCCCTTCCTCGAGGGCCCCACGTGGCCCCCCTCCACTTATCCTTTCACCCATGATCTTCTTCTTCCTCCCAAAAAAAATCCCCAACCAGCTCAAACCCGAGTTCTAGCTCATTTTGCTGCCATTTTCGATCTCCTTGCTCAAAGCACCATTCAACAAACTGTTTGTTGAGATTCTTCCTTGGTATGTGACTCCTCCGTTGGTCCAATTAGTTTTTGTTCTAGTGCTTTATTTGTTGCAAATTTGTGCTGCTGTGGTGACCTTGTTCTTGAGCTTGCATGTCAAATTTTCTTGGTCCCAAGTAGTTCTAATGCATGGTATAGCTTCTAGGCACTTATAGGAGTTGTTGCTATCAATCTTGTTGAGTTTGGTTAACTTTTATTGTGAGTTACTAATTTTTTTAGAGATTTTCAGAAAAGGAAAATGTTAAAAAGATTATTGAGGGGCTCCTCCAGTAAGAGCTCAGAGGAGAAGAAGAAAGAAGAAAATGAGAAGCCCAAATATCATCTTCCTCGCATGGCGGAAGTTCGACCTTGCGAATGGCCTTGTAATAATTTCATGATATCCGCCGGTTTTTATGAAGACTTTTATTGGATGGCGAATAATGCAGGCCTCGCCGACTTCCTCAACGACCAAAAAGAACAGTCTCTCTTACTCACCAATATTTTTACGCAAAGCTTTCATTTTCATTCTAGGAAAACACCACCTACGATGGAGTTTCGCTTATATGATGTAGTTAAGGAGATATCACTGTTAGATTTTTGTGAAATATGCAAAGTACCCTTTGAGGGTAGACTAGATGAACCACGCCATGAAGACGTCAAAGGGTTTATTGATATGATAGCTATAGGTGAAACTAGACAGGTTGCAGGGGAAAGAATCACTAGTATACACTTCCCTGTTCTGCGCTACTTCGCCTTATTTGCTAGTAGGTGTTCAATTGGTCGCGGGAACAGTGGAAATCTCAGTGCCCCTGATATTATCATTTTACGCCATGCTTTGTTTTGTGACACAACTTTTAGCTTGGGCGCCGTCGTTGCCAAACGATTGAGTCTTAACCGCTCAAGAGGGCCCGTCTTTGGAGGCATCTTTGCTTCTCGCCTTGCTGAATATTTTAATATACCTATTAGGCATCATGAGAAGGAAGAAAAATTGCTTGCCCCTATTTATCTAGACTACAAGAGCATGGTAGCTCATGACTTTATTGTTAAAGACAAAAATATGCAACTCGATTATAAATTGAGGTTTGATGAAATATACTGTGAAATTGTTACCTTGCCTGCACCTTCTTTGTTTGATCTATCTATAGGCGTATTCCTCATCACCTCAGATGTCTTCTACAAGTACCAAGGCCAGGCACAAGCTTCGGAGCCTGAGCCAGAACCACCACTTGATCCTTCCCGTCAATCTGTTTATGGGTGGGAGCTGGACGAGCTCGCTAACCAGTGGCGCCCAGAGGACACATCTCAGTACACTAGAGGGAGTGCCTTCGATCCGTGTCCATAGACCAACTTAGGCCAAAAGCCTAAGCTTGGGGGAGTACGTGTTTCTCACCGACTTACATTCTTGTTCACACTTATTCTAGTTGTCGGTGCTCACACTCTTTCACTGTACCATCCATGCTTAGATTCAATTTCTTTTTCTTAGTCTTTTTCTTGTGTGCTAGAAAAACCCAGAAAAACAAAAAAATATTAGTTGTAGCTTCTAGCTTGTTTACTTTCTTTGTTTGTAGTAGTAACTAAAAAATGAAAACCCAAAAAGATTTCCCGTTCTTCTTTTGCTTGTTGGGAGCTTTCCCGTGTAAATAGTTTCTTTTCTTTTATTTCGGGGTTAAGAGTAGAAGACCATGATTAAAATGCTTAGTGGCTCTCATATGCTTTGTTGTTTATTTAACCTTGAGCCATATTACCTTGTCTCCCCTCTTGTATTAAATGCTTGCAGATTCCAGCTTAGTCCAATGCACGTGCACTATTATTATTTTCCACACTATTCGGTCGTGCGAGTGAAAGGCAATAAGGATGATATATGATGAATTAATTGAGATGAGAAAAGCTGGTATGAACTCGACCTCTCTTGTTTTTGTAAATATGATTGCTCTTCGTTCTTGATTCGGCTTGTTATGAATGAAACATGTTTGCAATGACAATTAGAGATCATAGCTGCTTATGCCATGCTTAATTAGCTGAGAGTTTATAATGGTCTATCTTGCGTGCCAACATGACATTAAAATGGTTGTGATGTGGTATGATAGGTGGTATCCTCCTCTGAACGATTTAAGTGACTTGACTTGGCACATGTTCACGCATGTAGTTGAAACAAATCAACATAGCCTTCATGATATTTATGTTCATGGTGATTTATATCCTACTCATGCTTGCATTCATTGTTGATTAATTTTAATGCATGTTCATGAACGTTGTTGCTCTCTAGCTGGTCGCTTCCCAGTCTCCTTCTAGCCTTCACCTGTACTAAGCGAGAATACTACTTGTGCATCCACTTCCATAAACCCCAAAGTTATTCCTTATGAGTCCACCATACCTTGCTGCACCCGTCCGTGAGAGAAACACTACTCTCATGACAATCGAACTACCTGATTATCAAATTAATTAAGAGGCTCATATTCTACGCAATACCGGTCCAGATTTTTAATTGCGACATCTGCAATAACTTACAATATTTTTACTCCCTTTGATCCAAAATACGTGTCATGGTTCAGAGGGGATAGTTAACAAACACATAGCACACAAAAGATGTGAAAGCACGCCAAAATGTGAACATGCCATGCGGAACAACACAAGAGTAGTTTTCTACTTTATGTACCTTTTCTAATGATGCACTCAGCCCTATCATCAGGTCCGGCCAAACCTTGTTGCATAACCTACTACACATGCCAACGCTGAACATCGAGCATAACACATAAAAACATACATGTGGCAAGCGCCAAAAACATCTATATACATCTGGGAGGGAATAATATAATTGACAAATAGAGGAAGATTAATCGAGTAAAAGACCTCCCAGAAGAAGATACACCAAGAATATTGCAAAACTTTTTAGCTAATAGATCAATATAAAGCATGTGCCAGTTAAAGATTACTACAAACTGACAATTTGCATGATTTAATCTAAGGGTAATAATCTTAGAAGTGACATAGAGACGAACTCAGAATTTAAATCCCGTGACAAGTTCAAAAACAACACAATGTTTACCATTTTGAGAATTTTCCATTCATCATCTTTGTCATAAGGAACTGAAGTACATACTACAAAATTGAATTCCGATCTGCTCACCTTGGATCAGCAATTTCGATTGAGGAAGAAGAACAAAGCGGAGGATGCACGGTGACAACTCTAGGGCCTCAACTTCCACATGGTCCACCCCAACTGGAACGAGCCCTAGGTCGCCGGCTCAAGCTAGTCCAGAGGCCTAGGCCCCTCACAGACACGACGCGGGTCCTTCGTCAGCCGCCGTCGCTGAGTCGAGATGCAAGCTGTCGCATGGTCGCGGATCGTGCGGAGAATCAGGATCGAGAGAAGTTCGTTTTTTTCAAGCGATCGAGGGGGATCTAGAGAAACAGGGAACGGGAGCGAGAATCTCGTCGCTGGACCTAGTGGGCTTTTGGCCTCTAATGGGCCCGACGAATGAGATGATCCCTCGCTCGGGCTGCGGAGCAGCAGCCCGATTACGTGGCTGACTGGGTCGCGATGCGGTGAAAACGTGGTACAGAGCAAGGTCAGAAGTAGGAGCAATGTGGACCGTTCCTATGCTGGATCGACGGTGGACGGAACCGAAACACTGAGAGGGCTAGTAAGTCGCTCTGTTATACTGTTTTTTAATATGCGGTATTTACCTGTCGTTCCAAACTCTAAACCTTCAAATGAATTTATGTTTTGTATTCTCCAACAGCTCATGTATCAACTAGGGCTGTCTATATCTTCCATGCTAGGTGGGTTATTCTCACGATGAGTGGACTCCGCTCATCATTCACGAGAAAATGGTTGGTAACCGGGATGCCCAGTCCCATGCTCGAAATCATAATAATTAAAAAAACTCCCCCAGGGTTGTTGCTTGTTTGGACGGTAACCTGCGGATTCGGCTGGCCGTGGAGTGTGTTTGTTGGTGGTTGGGGGAGTTTAAACTTTACCATTCTGTTTGGGAACCACCTATAATGTGCGTAGCATGGGAGATATCGAGATTCTTGGTTGTTATGTTGACAATGAAAGTATACCGCTCAAAGTATTATTTAATCTCTATTAAAAATCGAGCTCTGGCACCTCTACAAATCCCTGCTTCCCTCTGCGAAGGGCCTATCTATTTACTTTCATGCAGAGTCATCATCCTCTTATCAAAAAGCACCAGTAGGAGAGCACCTCTGTCGTCGCATGTATTACTATTAGTTTGCATTGAGTATGATCATGACTGAATCTCTTTTACCATGAATTACAATGTCTAGCCAATCCTTGATCTTTAAAGGTGCTCTGTATTTATGTTTTGCGGTCTCAGAAAGGGCTAGCGAGATACCATCCTGTTATATCATATCATGATTGTTTTGAGAAGTGTTGTCATCCGAGGTTTATTATTATTGCTCGCTAGTTGATTATGCCATTGATGTGAGTAGTCTTGAGACCTGAAAGTTATTGTGAATGTGGTTAGTTCATGATCTTGTTGAAAACCTGAATGTTAGCTTACATATTTACAACAACAAGAGCAAACAGAGTTTGTCAAAGTTTTTCTTTATCACTTTTAGTTTATCAATTGAATTCCTTGAGGACAAGCGAAGGTTTAAGCTTGGGGGAGTTGATACGTCTCCAACGTATGTACTTTTCCAAACACTTTTGCCCTTGTTTTGAACTCTAACTTGCATGATTTGAATGGAACTAACCCGGACTGACGCTGTTTTCAGCAAAACTGCCATGGTGTTGTTTTTCGGCAGAATAAAAAGTTCTCGGAATCGCCTGAAAATCAACGGAGAATTATTTTAGAAAATATAAAAAATACCTACAAGAAGATGCACACCGGGGGGCCCACGGGCTGTCCTCGAGGGCGGGGGGCGCGCCCCCCTTCCTAGGGCGCGCCTCCTGCCTCGAGGGCCCCCCGAAGCTCCACCGACATATCCCCAGGTCCTATATATTCCGTTTCGTGGAAAAAAAATCATGGAGAAAGAATTATCACGTTTTACGAGACGGAGCCGCCGCCAAGCCCTAATCTCTCTCGGGAGGGCTGATCTGGAGTCCGTTCGGGGCTCCGGAGAGTGGGGATCGTCGCCATCGTCATCATCAACCTTCCTCCATCACCAATCCCATGATGCTCACCGCCGTGTGTGAGTAATTCCATCGTAGGCTTGCTGGACGGTGATGGGTTGGATGGGATCTATCATGTAATCGAGTTACTTTTGTTAGGGTTTGATCCCTAGTATCCACAATGTTCTAAGACTGATGTTGCTATGACTTTGATATGCTTAATGCTTGTCACTAGGGCCCGAGTGCCATGATTTCAGATCTGAACCTATTATGTTTTCATGAATATCTGGGTGTTCTTTGTCCTATCTTGAAAGTATACAGTCACCTACTATGTGTTATGATCCGGCAACCCCAAAGTGACAATAATCGGGACCACTCCCGGTGATGACCATAGTTTGAGGAGTTCATGTATTAACTATGTGTTAATGCTTTGGTCCGGTACTCTATTAAAAGGAGGCCTTAATATCTCTTAGTTTCCAATAGGACCCCGCTACCACGGGAGGGTAGGACAAAAGATGTCATGCAAGTTCTTGCTGCTACTAAACTATCTTGCTGCAGATACTAAGTTTCCAGGTGTGGTTGAATTGACAACTCAGTTGCTAATACTTAAGAGTATTCTTTGGCTCCCCTTGTATCGAATCAACAAATTTGGGTTTAATACTTTACCCTCGAAAACTGTTGCGATCCCCTACACTTGTGGGTCATCACTACATATGAAGCAAAATATGTGAATCTACACTCTAACATTTGTCTACGTACATCCATGTGTTGTAGTCCATTTGAAATGTCTAGAAAGACAAATATTTTGGGAACGGAGGGAGTATATCTGTACTCCCCATCTCCCCATGTACTATAGTAGCTAGGGTTCGTTGGCTGGTCCGACATCACCTATTCTAAAAGTTGTCCCGGTTTATGCCTCTGTGTTTGTATACATGTTTTTTTCTGACAACAGTAGCTGGTGGTTGAGCTGTCATTTTCCATATGATCCTATTGCTTCTGCTAATATAAAACTATCACTGGTAAAATGAAGCAATGTCCATGTTAAAGTGACATCCCTTTAAGTAATGCTGCTGTCAATCTAGAGGCATCGATAAATGCTTATGCCCTGCTTTAGTTTTTTTCCTGGGTATCCTACTTTAGTTCACATCAAGATAATCATGATGCTTCTAGTTTTTGAGTACATTTCATTAATTCTTATTGACAATTAATACGCCGCTGTTAATATTGTTCCACTACCAAAACAAAGTAACAACACTAAGTAAATACTATTTTTTATATATTTTTGCAAACAACGATGCGTATCTCCATGCCCGGGCATGTCTTCCTCAATTTTAGTGGAACTGCACAAAAATGGATGGCCACTATTGTTTCTCCTCACTATCTTCTGCCAAGTGGTTCTTCCTTTCTCGAACTTGATTACTGAGAAGAAACAAACCACATTGAGGATTAGCAAACTTCATTGGGGCCTGACAAACTTGATAACAATATCAATGATGTATCACCATGATGACCTATCGATGCTCATGATTGCATCTCATGGTTACATGCGCTGGTGAATCTGATCGATGTTCAATGAAGAAAGAGTTGTCTTCCATCAGGGCTCTTTGCTTGTTACCACAAAGACGATATCCTTCATCAGTTCATCTTGTAGCAATCGTTTACGTTGGTGCAATTTTGTCACACAATTGGATATGAACCATTTTTTTCCTCGAAGAAGCATCGACGTTGGTACTAAGTGCAATTTTTTTGAATTGATCTCTAAGCCTTCTCACAACTTTGTCTTCAGCTCTCCTATAATTTTATTTGTCCAACTTTTAACTAAATATGTGGTCAGACTTTGATTGCAAATATGGTGTGGAGTAAAAACCCCGATGGAGGCAGTACCCCTCAGTTTTTATTTACTCTGCATATTAGATTTTACTAAAGTCAAACTTTGTAAAGTTTGACCAAGTTTAGGCCGAACACAACAAACCATAATTATTGAGAGAGGGCTAACTGTACATACAAAATAATTGAAATTAAATTTATTTATTTGTACACACTCTCACACCTTTACGATCATTTTCGCGTGTGTGTGGTTGTTCGCTTAACGGAGGGTAGTGTACCACACGAGAACGACAGGAAGTGCGACCAGGACGCGTGGATCATTAGTTGATTGTAGTTTTCTTCAGTGGTACGTTAAATAAAGAATTTCGTTTCGTACACAATTTAAGGCGATTGTTATGGAGAGAAAAAGAAAACCACTCCACTTGATCAGTACTATATAAGAGTACTATATAAGCTGGGGAACCAGATCCTCTAACGTTAATAAGGAATGTTAGAGAAGCTACAATACCCTAACTTGCCTTCTTTAAATCCATATGATTAAGGCTAAAATGACTTAAATGAATTTGCAAATTACAGATTTAATGTGTACATTTATAATCATAACACGCAAACAAATTGATGGTGAAATAAAACTAATTATAGATTATTTTTATCCATAGTAAATACAATTTGTAAATAATCTACTAAACGTCTCAAACATTCCTTCTTCATTTTACACTAGGATAGCAATGTAGCACCGTGACATTGCTTCTGTAAGTTAGAAGATCCGTCTCTGAGGCTCGGCGCTCCTTTGCTAGGGTATGCTCTATTCACAATCGCTCACCCTCTTCATCAGATCTAAATAAGGCTGTGTTGGCCTCTCTCTCTCCCCCCTCACAGCTGGTGAAGGGGTCGTCCGAATCCCGTCGCACCGGGAAGGGGAGGAGGTGCATCGTTCACTATGTCGCCTTCGACAAGGGAGGCAATCCACTGCCGGTTGCACTGTTCTCTTTCACGTAGCGCTTGTGCGGGAAGGCCTCCGACCCCTTCTTACTCATTGTCGTACGTAGTGTGGGCATATCCGGCCTCCCGCCGCATGCCTAGCTACATCCCGACGACCCTAAGGTATAACTTTCTTTGAAATCGCATTGCTCTAGCTGCATGCGGATCTTTTTCGAGTGTGTTCCGTTGAATCTAGGTCTTGGTTCAAAGTGGAAAGAAGGGTGGGGTGGGGTGGAGCATCAATCTAGGATGTGTCTCAATGAGGAAAGGAGGGAGGGAAAGTAGTATCGACTAGCTATCCATCCGCTCTGTTGGTCGGAAAGGGAAAAAGGGGGTAACCGAGTACACACATCTGCTAGGGACTGACCTCTTTGTTGAAAAAGGAAAGAAACCAGGGGGTCAGGGATTTTGTGCAGGACTAGATTTGCTGCGCTCGCATAGGAAAAAGGTTCAAAGAGAACAAATATGGGATCATCACAGATATGTTGCTTGGCAACATATTCTACATCACCCATTTGTACGTGTGGTGGCACATGGTGCTGGCATGTCCTATGTAACATACAACTACACCCTCTGTTCCTAAATATTTGACTTTCTACAGATTTCAACAAGTGAGTACTACATGCGGAGTAAAATGAGTGAATTTTCACTCTAAAATATGTCTATATACATCCGTATGTGGTAGTCCATTTGAAATCTCTAAAAAGACAAATATTTAGGAACGGAGGGAGTATTTTATGCTGTTACTCTAAGAATGCCGCTGGAAAATTGAAGTAATGCCACTGTTGAAAGTAAATTACATTCTTAACAAATGTTATTTTAATAGAGTGTCTCTATTAATATTAATCAATGCAACCGTTTTAGAAATGTTACTGTACTACTTTGTTTTCCATCAAGATAAGGTAGGTGCTTCTTTTTGTCGCCGTATGTTTCATCCTCCTTTATTGGCCAATAATTGTTTCCTTTTTTGCCTATCTTAAAACAGGGAGATCTATTCAACTTGTTGCTATTGCGACCTTTTGCTTCACTACGCGAAACTCTTTCGTTTTAAGAGTGTTTTGTGCAGTTCAACTTAGATGTCACACCGACGGCTTTGCTTGATTTAGTTGAACTACACAAAACGAGATTGGATTTCCTATTCGTGCTGGTAGATTCGTAGGTGATCTTGACCGCGTCATGAAAGGTGTGTACCGTCCTTCATCGACATGATCATGCAGTGTGCTTTGAGATATTGTGCTACTTGTATTCGTACTGTTTTAAATAAATATTGAATTGAAGCTATTGAATTGTTGTCTTTTACCATTAAGTGAACAAAAATGGGACCAACCCAGACATGAAGCATGTTTCTTTGTTACAACAAAACTCTGCATCATCCCCTTTATAAGTCGATGGAAGCACATGGTGCTGTTGCGCTCACTCTCCCCTGCAACCGTTTATGCTTTTCTGTTAATCTAATGCCTCTCTTAGAATTAACTACTGAATCTTAGTTCAAAACTGCAACACTTGTTTTCCATCAAGATAAGGTAGAAATGGTACTATCCTGCTTTGTAGTTCTTTCTACATCTTTAATAAGGTATTGTTAAGATAATGTCTCTTTTAATATGAATCAGTTACACTGTTTTAGGAATAGTAATTTCCTGCTTTGTCGTTCTTTCTACATGTTGAACTATTGTATTGTTAAGATAATGTCTCAGTTAATATGAATGAATCACACTGTTTGAGAATTGCTAATGTCATGCTTTGTTTCCCATTAAGATAAAGTAGATGTTTTTTTCTTTTGGGGGTATAAGTCACGAACCATTATTTTTCAGTAATTGTTTCCTTTAAACCTATTTGTGCATACAGGGATATCAAAACTTCTGCTCGGTTCTATTTCGACTTTGATTTTAGTTGAACTGTACAAAAGAAGCTAATGTGTTTAAGGCAAACTGTTGCATTAGTGGGTCCACTCGGTCTTTCCACTTTGCAGAAAGAAGTAGTCACTGTTTGCGCTACATTACAGAAGGAATGACCAAGAAGCTTTAAGAGTATTAGTAGGCGTTGGTGACATGATTAGTCTCCACAGACCAAGGAAAACTCAACAACACGTGGAGTGCAAAATTCACTCCACATGGAAAAGGTATGATCAATTCAGTGGTCGACACAGCTGTAACAAACGAGGTCAGTATCATTCTTCATCCACATGGTCATGCTTTGTAATGTTGTGCTAATTATAGTGTTGTATTGTTATGAATAAATGTTTAATTGAAGCTATTGTATTTCTATCTTTTCCTGTTAAGATAATGAAGATGATTATATTTGTGAGCCTATGTTTAATCAACTAGTATATATTCATCACTCTTTTTTTGTATGTATGCAGACAGGGATGCTCAGCTTGATTTCAGCGGAACCGCACAAAATGTTCAGATGGTTCGTGTCCTCCATAATACTTTATCATGCACAATACATCGAATGGTTCTCTAATCATTCATCGACACCTTGAGCCATTGGACTATCTACTTGAATGCAGTTGCCAACGTATTCAAGGCCTTACAACATATAAATACGAAATCTACCATGCTATGCAAGACATTGTTTGATTTCAGTAGAACTGCACAAGAAGATAAGCCGGTTAATCCAACTCCATGTTCCATTATAATGTGCAAACTGATGACAAACCCTGGTCGTTCCACAATCGTAGGCATTAGATATTTTGAATGGGAAAAGCTTGTCAAATCTTAATCATTGATGTTAGAAAGAAGAAATTCCGTTGATATTTTCGAATTGGAAAACCTTGTCAAATTTTTTTAATTGATGTTAGCCAGAAGACATGCATATGATATTTTGGAATGGGATGCCCTTCTCTGTGAGCAGCGTCGATCATTTTTTCCTATTGGTGTGTTCAGTTCAGAAGTAAATATTGGTTCTGATGAGATGTATAATCATGAATGTTGACTTATGTATGGTATTTTACCAGTTTGTTCTAAATGTTGTCTATGAAATGCCAGGCCTTGCAAGTTTGATTGCAAAGTTGAGCTTGGAATTTTGTGGCACGCGGCATCACGCGCTGTTCACTGTGCCTCCTGAGAATAGTGCTTCTTATTGTTTTGCATGTTGATCTAATGTTGGTGATTTGATTTTTAAGAAAATCATCCTCTTTTGTTGTTTTTGTGCTTAAGAAGTTCATCATCTTAGGTTTCATTCATAACCTCTACGACAACTAGTTCGGGTAGGCTAGCTAGAGGTGTAACCATATGACCCATACATAACTATGTCACATCTAGATGTGTCCTAGACCAATCCAAAAAATTGCTTCCTCCTGGTTTCTAGACATCATGGTCCGACACAATTGTCAACCTACATAGTCAATAAACGAGAGAATTGCACAAGGAGCGGCCGCCAGCTAGGACCCAGCAGCTCGAGCAATATTTGTTTTTTGAGGTGTGAGCAGAGTTTTTCTTTAGCGATGTTTTTCTTGTTCAGAGGAGCAAGGTATCAACTGGGCGGGCTGTGGCCCATCTAGCCCAGGCTATTATTTTATGTCGACCAAATATCCAACCCAGATTTTAATTTTTCAAGATGAAAATGGCTTGCCCAGGCCTAGCTATTCTTCTTTTTTTGGAATACCCCACTTAGGCCAAATTGTTACTCTCCGGCTCGATGGGCTGGAAATCTTTCCTACGAGGGATGCATTAGGCTTGCCAAGAAAATGGGTTTAAAAATCATAGATGGGTTCTAATTATAAATAATGTGATTAGTTTCATTATTATATTTTTGTGGATTTTATTGACGAAACCTCGTCAGAGGGCGTGGAGCTCCCGCATTGCATTTTTTGGATTTTTAAAATTTTAATTTCATTAATTGTTGCGCGCAAAATTTCGTTGAATTTTTACCTAATATGAATTTAATTTGAAATTAGATTTAATATGGCTCTAAATTTCGAGATAAATAGTATATAGGATCCCATCAAAATGTGTGAAATTTGGTTGAAATTATAAACTGTCGTCCTGGCTAGATAAATGGGATGTAATGTTAACAAACAGTAAATGGGTTGCAGTAAATTCCATTACAATTAAGAAATGGGTTGTAAATTATTAGAAATCACAAATGGGCTATATGCTCTCTGCCACAGATCTGATGATCACTTGTGGGCCTAATAAGTTCACGTGTACGGAGCCGTAAAGAAACAAAGTTGACGTGTACACAAAGCTTTGCCACCTTATTGTAAACACACGATTCTAGCAGCAGTGGCCGTTGGATGTTCATCCAACGGCTGCCGTGCTTCTTGAATCTCCAATACTCTTGCTTCAGCCGCACAAACTACCGCCGGTGGTACTGCCTGCTACCGCCTCCAGTGGCCGGCTTTGCTGCCACGCTGGCCTCACCGGCCCACCCTACTCCCATCGCCGACCAGTCCATTCCTATACTCACTAACACCTCCTATTTTTTCGCCGATGGCAGCCTCACACCGCATCCTTACCAGTGAACCCTCGTACTCCCCTCTGCATGGGCATCCACTGCCGTGTCTTCGTTGACTGTGGGTCGTTCCCTTCCTAGGCCTCACCGTCGTCCACCATGTTGGTTTTCTTGGGGTGGCGTGGTCAACTTTGTTAACAAACGACAGCCATTGGAAGAGGGATGTACGTGGAGTTGCTGACAGTAGGTACCCACATGGTACATGGCTGCACACTAGCAATTGCCTCCTTACTATGCGAAAACAAATGATTTCTCCCCCTGACAGGTTTGACCCACCAGCTACATCTTTGCACGCAAGCAAGTGACTCCTTATTACACGAACAAAATGTTTCCACTCGCTGATAGCTGGGACCCACCAGCTACATCTTCGCACGCAAGGAAATGCCACCTTATTACGCGCTAAAAATGATTCCCCCTACTAGCTAGGACCCACCAGATTTGGAGGCTGACTTGTGGGCCTACTAAGTTGATGCGTACGCAGGGCTTTGTCAACTTGGTCAACAAACGATTCTAGGTGAAGTGACCACTGGATGTTAATCCAACCACCATCGTGCTTCTTCAACCTCTAATCTTCTTGCTCCAGCCGTCCAAACCAGCGATGGCCGTGCCACCTCCTCCTGCCTCCCATGGCAGGCTGTGCTGTTGCGCAGGCCTCACCGCACCACCCTACTCCCAATCGATGTCCTGGCCACCCCTGCACTCACCCAGAACTCATGTTATTCTCCAGCAACGACAGCCTCGCACTACAGCCGAACCAGTAAAACCTCATACTCCCTTCCGCATTGGAAACAACTGCCGAGCCATCCTCGGCTCCGGGTCACTCCCTTCCTATGCCTCGTCATCGTCCACCACCTTGGTGGTCTCGGTGCGATGTGGTCAACGTGGTGAAGGAACGACTTCAATTGGAAGAGGACTATACGTGGAGAGGCTGACAGCTGGGTCCACGGCCGCACGCAAGAAAGTGCCACCTTATTAGAGGCAAAAAAATATGATTCGCCCCTGACAGGTGGGACCCGCCAGCTATATCTTCGCACGCAAGGAAGTGGCTCCTTGTCCCCCTGATAGTTGGGACCCACTGGGTGGAAGTGTACATAGCGTTATCTGTCTGGTTGTGAACGTGTATGTACATAGCGGTCGATCAGTCTCTCTGCAACAATGAACCGTGGCCGAGTACGCAGCAACACGTCTCGTACGTACAAACCCATCTAAACCGTGTACACGTACGTAGAACCATAGGGCAAAAAATATGCCTACGCACATAGATACGGGCGGGGCCTTGAACGCGTACTCGCGCATACATACAGCCAGGGTTGGTGTACATGGCGAGGCAGTGGACGGCAGCAACGGCGTCATGTTCATCGGCAGCCAACCGGTGGGGTCGGAAGGGAGAAACGGTGGCGTGTTCATCCAGAGGCAACAGAACGCGACGTGTTCATCGGGAGCCAACCGGCTTGGACGGAACATCTGAAATGGGGTGTGGCGTACCACAAAACGGAGGGAAAAGACCTTCTGCTCGAGCGCGTACGGTCGAAATAGGGTCATGTTCATCAGTAAGGGCCTTGCGTACTGCAAAACAGAGGAAATGGCCTTTTGCTTGACTGGCTACGGTCGAAACGGGATTCTATTCATTGGGAGGGGTCTGGTGTACCGCAAGATGGAGAAAACATACTTGTGTTAGAGCGTTACGGTTGTAATAGGGGTCCTGTTCATTGGGAGGGGTGTCGCATACTGCAAAATGGGACTCCACGGGCTACTGTTCACCCACCGTCGACTTCCTCCAGCCTCCACCTGCACTGTTCATCCATCGCGTCTTCCTTCTGCCTCCACCAGATACTGTTCATCCAGCCCTCCACCGGCTACTATTCAATGAGCCCTCCATGGGGTCATGTTCATCCACCCCCAGAAAGCTCGGCTGTGGCGGCCTCCTCTCGGGGTCCTATTCATCCAGCGGCAACCGCCTACTACCACGGGGTCATGTTCATCCAACCCCCATCGGGAACTACTCATCCATCCCCAACCACGTCTCGACTCGTTCAACCAACCCCCACGTTCACTGTTTATCAGGAGGCAGCGGGTTCGATCGGCTACAAAGCAGTAGTAGCAAAGGAATCGATGGGGTTTATTTGCAAACCAAGGGGTCGATTGCTCGGGTTCAGTAACATAGCTAGTGCAATCGCTCGGGTTTAGTAAGTAAACGCCTCGCTCGGGTTCAGTTAAAGCCCAATGCCTCGCACACTCACACGTACTTATACGAGAGAAACTCACAAACCTCCGTGCATCGCTTCGCCCTGACCACCCACAGTAACCAGTAACTCCCCGAAATTTTCCTCGCCCTCTCTTCTACCATGATTTTTTCCGTCATGGACGGCGCAAAGAATGTCATGCAGGTGCGTCTCCGGCCCGTCCAGGATGAAAAGCCCATTTTTTGTCATGATTTTTTGTCATAGAAGTAGGAGCCCACCACATCTATGATGATACCGGGTTTTGTCACAATTATCGTCATAGAAGTGCCATAAGCATGATAGAAAAAAATTCATTCGGGCCAAAATATCACAGATGTGTCTTTTTTGTAGTGTATCTCTCCGTTGTGCATTGTTCTCACGATGTTTGGATATCCTTTTACTGCTCTCTTAGCCTACATGCCTATGCAACTCAGACTTCAACTCTTATTTCTTCTGCAGCTATCTTCTGAAACAAGCAAATCCATTTTTTAGAGAAGCATGGTGGCGCCAGGGGATCCGGTACACATCCTGCATGCTCGTATAACCTTGTAAGTACATGTGCTCCGGTGCTATAACAAGATCGATTTATCTCGTTTGATCAACCATTCGATGTGCCAAAAATGCAAAGGGGGTGGAAGGAGGACAGGGCCCGCACATCCAAGCAAGTGGTTACTAGGAGTTCTACAAGGAACATCCGAAGCGCAAGCAGGGCTGCAGTGAGCCTGAACAACGAGCTAGCGTAAGTCCATGCATTTCATTTACTTTGTACTTGCGTGCGGGTATGATTTGTGTGCCGTGGAGGATCCAGGATTTCAAGTTACTAGGGGCAAAAATTTAACTAATAAAAATGAAGGCACTTGCACTCCGGAAATCAACACAACTTGAGAAATGTGAAGCTACATGCACTTTGAAAACCAGCTAATGATCCAAAGTGTTGTTCCATATTATAAACAACTAGATGATGTGAGCACCCAAAAACAAAAAATACAACATGGTGGACAAGGACTACTAACATGGACTGTAGCTGCTTGAATTATTTGTTTTCTGGCCCAAAATTTCCAAGTCTAATTGGCACCTATAACCAGTGCACAAACTGAATATCAATATATCTATCTTGCACAAGTATGACAATAGTTTGAAATAATAGATAAGAAAAAGTATTTATGCTAGGTTGTCACGACACGGGGACGTTGTGGTAGATGGCCTCGACGTTTCCTCAAGCCGTAAAAATGTACTATAATTTGCTTATCATCAATTCCAGCAAATATCTCTCTATGTCGACATAGCAGATCATCATTAGACACTAAATCATTCAATGGGAGCTTGCAAAATGCTAGAAATTAGATCCCTCATTAGACATTGTATGTCTAGTAATAGGAGCATGTAAAATATTTGCGTCAAATCCTTCATTAGCAGTCTATTCATTAGACACTGCAAGCCCAAGAACAACATGAGCTTGTACGTTTGCACCGGAAACTTGATTAGACACATGAGGTCTGGTCAGTTCAGCATTGATTGGGGGAGTTACAAAATAAGCAGGGATTGGTATCAATTTCTTAGAAATTCCCTACATACAAGTAGTTTTACAACACAAGCAGGTTTAACTATTGGCCAGAAATTGAACACTTAATTAGATATAATTAGTGATGTGATGTACCTGCTCGTTGCGCATGCTGCTCTTGCAAGCTGTGACAGTCTATTTGCGCATGCTGCTCTTGCAAGCTGTGACTGTCTATTTGCGCAAGCTCGATGCCTTGCTCATGCTGCTGCCACTACCTCCCACACAGGCTACACCCAGGGTTGGATCTTCTTCTTCAAGTCCTTCCATTCGGTTTAAGCCTGGAGACCGGCATCCAACGAGGGCGCGAGGAGAGCTCTGTCAGTCTGTCTAGCGGCGGTTAGGTTAGGAGCGAACCAGACTAGAGGGTGGAGCAAAAGCATTAGGGATTGTTCCTGCTTTGTCGATCAATATGGGAGGCACTCGTATGGGTCGCGAGCCTGCTATTGGGCATGCCTTGCACTCATGTTGTTGGCTCATCCGAATTGAAATGTTTTTCTTTAGTTTTTACGTTGCCTGCTCGTGCGGCAGGATGAACGAAACTAGCCAGGCCCAACTTGGACGACTCAAACTAGTTGCGCACATCCAGCCACCCGAGGCGGCCACCCATACCAGCCCCTACGGTGGCACCGCCCCTTTTGCGTGTTTGATTGGGGTAGTGAAATGTATTCCAATGGCGCTTTTGATTTACCCAACTAATGGTTGAATTGCTTGTTTCTCTGAATTGAGTTGGCCAATAATGAGAAGGATACCAGTCTTTTTCATCCTATTGTAGATTGCTTAGATCTTGATATTCCAAATATAATCGCTTGAAATATACAGTAAAAGCTAGTGTGATGTTTGTTGCTATAACTACTCTCACAACCCATCCTCATATAACATATCAAGGACGCACCATCTTATCAGATTAACAATTCGACGCACCAATTCAGTGTCGGAAGAAAGGAGTATTGGGACTGTGTATCCAAGCATGTGATGCCATGGAGAGCTAGCGTAAGTTCGGTTACCTGCTTCTCGGAATTTTAGTTAGCCACTGATTACAAAATTGTTCAATTACCTTGCTTGGCTTAATTTAGTTTGCTACTCATTACATAATGCCATAGTCTACTAATCTTAATAGAGATTGTGCCTATCTATGTGTTTGTCACTTATTGTTTCTGGAATTACTTGTTTGCCTGGACTTAAATAGCTACTTAAGCAGATAGATAGCTAGTCATATCTACTTTTACGGTGCAACAAAATTCATGTGTAATTTACCTTCTGATACCCTGTTTGTTTAAATGGTTAATTAATTTGACTTCTAGCACTAGTAATGTTTGCATGTTCATCAACACACAACTATCAGGTTTATATGAGGGACAACGTCTTTTTAACTTATATACATATGTGTCAGAATCATTTTTCTTACATCAATGAAATTTACACATGTCTGTGTTGCTGGTAAACTATACTGACTTGTTACTTTAATGTGTAGCCAAGAACTTGTTAGTTTTACTAGTTCATGTTTAATTAAATACGTTGCCAAAACTGGTTAGTTTTAGTAGTTTGATGTTAGTTTCTTATGGCTTTTGCAACACTTTATTTATGATCGCCAACTTTCATGTTTTCAGGATCCAACTAAAACTCCGATGGCACAACACGTATGTTTTGAAAAACTTCCTTGCTTAACTGATTTACTACTGTAACTTGTTGCTCTAATCGTGGTACCAACTTCAACTTTTTAGGATCTAATTGGAACTCCAATTGCACAGCAGGTACATTTTCGAAAACTTATTTGTTTAACAGGTTTGCTTTTGTAACTTATTGCTCTAATGAAGTTACTGACTACTCAACTTTTTAGGATCCAACAGAAACTCCAATGCCACATCAGGTGCCTTTTGGAAAACTTGTTTGTTTAACTGCTTTGTTGCTACAACCGGTTGCTCGAATCAAGTTACTGACTACTCAACAATTTAGGACCCAAGAGAAACTCCAATGCCACACTAGGTGTATTTTGCAAAACTTGTTTGCTCAACTGCTTTGTTGCTGCAACCGGAGTAATTTTCAGCATCCAATCGAAACTCTTTAATTCTTTGTTTGTTTAAATGTGTTGTTATTCTAACTCCCAGATGAGATGTTTTGCTAACTTCCAATTTTCCGAATGCAATCGTAACTATAATGGCAAAACAGGTTAGCCCATGTCTTCATGGACGTTGGATCATCCGAGAGCAGTGGCACCGGCCCAACCCTTCATCATGAATTGCCAACTGCTAATGCTCTAGAGGCTAAATTATTGGTAGAAACAGAGTTTGCTTCTGTACTGAGAGATGAAGTTGACATGTTGAGGAAGCAAACGGCACAATCACAAGCAGTTTTCGCGACAACTGTTAAATATTTGGTGGATTTCAAAACGATGCAAGTTGAGACTGAACTCGCTGTTAAGGTCCTGAAGGAAAACATAAATTAAAATCTCACTTGGTAAATCATAGGTGAAATGTTTTGTCTATCATTGAATAACCTTTGTGTTGTTTGTTCATGTAATTGATTGAACCATTTCTGTTAGAGATCATGTAATAATTGTTTTTTGTTTTTTTGTCTCTATTTTTATGAGAACTAGTCTATATTAATTGATAAGACCGCGAGACATTTTTTTAGGCAAAGACATTTCATTTTGTTCGCTATGGTTGATGGGGCTGAATGTGCATTCAACAATAATAGTAGTATAGATGGTCCTTAAGTGGCACGCATCTCAAAAGGGCCAAGATGTTGTACTAGCTTTGCTAAAGAAAACATGCTCTTCTAGCAAAAGATGTACAACGGCCTGGCTTATTTATGTTAGTTGATATTATTGATCAATATACTCTATAAGTGATCATATGTCCATTAGTCTTCTATATTATTTGTTGGCTGAGTTAGTATTTCAAATGGGACTACACTATATGCTGCGTCTGTCATACATGTTACACTTGATTGGGACATAAAGTGGTTTCAAATATTCGAATTTACCTTAAACTGGATTCTACCTTCTGAATTTGACTATCGGCATTTGTAAATCATACTCATATATGAAAGTGGAATAAATCTTTTGTTGTGCCTTTGAAGATATAAAAAAACATTGAATGATTTATAAAGATTCATATAAGAATACAAAATTTAAAAGAAGCGGCAAAACACCCACTCCCGCGTCGGCTGCCCGAAACCAATGATCGCGAGATGGAAATTACTGTCTACCCCTTACACACATAGCCTATTGGCCTATTTTCCACTTCTCTCCATAGGGGTTGGTTAGTAACTTCAAACAGATGTGACACGACCACCTCTCACCCCATTCAGATATGGTGGGCGCCAAACGTGGGCGCCAAACACATTTGATTCAAGCTCGTACGAAAGACCTCTATCTCTCCCTCCATTTGCACATTCATACATGGTGGGTAGCAAAACAAACTCTCCTTAGCTGAAATCGATTAGGAAAATGTCGGTGTCCTGGGAACGGGGGTACCCAGACTTGCCTGCCTGCGGCCCATGACGTGGCTCCGTCTGCGGCCTGTTACGGCCAAACTTCAGCAACCGCAACTCAAGACCCTCGTGAGGGGCCAAGCCTCACGAGGCGTGCAACAGCAAGACCTCCCTGGGGGCAGTCTCTCTAGGCTTGCTCCCGAGGAGCGATGATATCTATGCAAGGTGCACCTCGTGAGGTTCGCGTGATGTGAGCCATGACGTCCAAGGCTAGGCGGGCGCCAGCGGGCGTAGTGTACAAGTTTCCCCTTTGGTTCAAGGGGAGCAAGCGCAGGCGCGGAGTCCCGAGGAATCAGAGAAAGGTTTCCTTATCGGTGCAACAAGACCAAGGACCGTCAGGGTGGTAGAATGGAGGTCATCATGGAGCCCGGCGCGGCGTCACCACCAGAGCCTTTGGCAGGCGAAGACCACTTTTGTCAGGATGACTTGTACTAGCCGTTCCCTTCAAATTTGGATGTTGTGGGATCCCTTCCCGCCAATATTTGGGAAGAGGACCAAGGCCACTATAAATAGGACATGGACACCACCATAGGGGGATGATCTGATTTTGGTGGGATTGGATCCATTCCACCCCACACACACTGCAAGCTCATCCGAGCCCAAGAACACCTCTCCTCCGGAGGCTGTTCATCCCTTGTATTTGTTCATCCTCAGCCCCACGAGAGAATCCACCACACACACTTGGAGTAGGGTATTACACCGCAAGGTGGCCCGAACCAGTATAATCTTCTATGTCCCTTGTTCTTTGAGTTCGTCAAGCTTGGCTGTGGAATCATAGGGCGAGAGCGCTGGGGAGAGAGTGTTCTTCGTGCGCACCCCAGAGTTCGAATCTCTCAAGGGTTTGTGGAACCCGAAATCCGACATTTGGCGTGCCAGGTAGGGGTGCGCTCAAGCCTCTCTTCCATCTCAGCTCACTGCCGCCCAACAACCCCGATGGCCGACGATGTGAGGGCTCAAGCCGACCGCTGGGCTGCCTGGACCGTCCAGGCGGCCCCGACCGCCCAGGAAGACCTCAATTCCGCACTCTAGGTGGCCCGCGCGCCACCCAGCGCTGCAGGACGCGGGCGGCGTGGACCGGCGCCTCCCGCCCTCACACCATGGTGATGGGCCTCGAACGCCTCGTTGGTTACCCCAAGTGGAAGGTGTAAGATGCAGTATTGTAGAAGTGTTTTCCCTTAGCAAAGATGCCAAGGATCGAATCCCCAGAGACTCCTAGGTTCAACAAGTAGGTGTCAACTGCTATGGCGCCAGATTAGTAGCAATCAACGTGGACCTGCACACAGATACAAATAACTTTGCTCCCAACAAGTACAGAGAGGTTGTCAATCCCTCCGGCCTTGTAGTTCACAAAGGATTAAAATCAATGATAGTAGTGATAGATAGTGTTTTGCAATAGTAAATAATAACGGAAAGTAAATAGTAGATGTGATCAATGATGGTAATATGGACCGGAGTCTCATGATGTTCACTAGTGATGTCTCTCTCCCAAAAGACGATAAAACAGCTATGTGAGGTAACAAATTACAGCTGGGCAATTGACAGGACCACAAACGCAAACCAATGCTGACTACATTGCAAGAAAGGTTGAGGTTCAAAGCATGGGCGGTACGCCAAAGTAAGTAGACCGAAATCCATCAATATCTACTACTAATCATCCACCTTGAGATATCTATCCAGAACATCTCGCTGGTATTAAGTTGCGAGTCCCACCCATAGTGTAGACTCAATGCAACAGACAACTGCATTAAAAGAACTTTGCGTAAAGTAAACAATCCTTGCACCCGCGGGCACAAGCACCGTTGTTTTCCCCCTTGTGGCAACAGCACATCCCCTAGACTCATGTTTCTGTCACTCAAGCTAGTCATCGAGGGGCATGAACCCACAATCGAGCATAACGTTCCCTCTTGGAGTCACTACCTATTACTCGGCCAAAGCAATAAATAACAACGGAGAACATGCAAGAATTACTTATGAACAAAAATATAAAAGAGGTGAATCAAATATATTACTCAAGATCAATCTGAACATAATCTCATAATCCATCGGATCCCAGCAAACTCAACATAGCAAAAGCATAAGGATTACATAGGTGCCTCGATCATGTAGGGCAGCTCACGAGGACTAATTAGTGAAGCACAAGAACGGGAGGAGAACATCACATAGCTACTGGTCATGGACTCATGGTCCAAGGGAGACTACTCACGAGTCATCCGGGAGGCGTCCATGGTGGTGGAGAATCTCCCGGTGGTGATCCTCCCCTCCGGCAGGGTGCCGGGAAGAGTTCTCCTGGTGCTCCCGATCTTGGAAGCGGCGGCGGCGGCGGAACAGAGATGGGATCGCGAAAAGAGTTCCTGTTCTGAGGGTTTCGGAGGACCCTTTAAATATATGCCAAAGTAGGGCATCGGGAGATCTTCGGGGGGCCCAGGCGCCCCCCCCGGCGCGGCCCAGGGGGGCGCGCCGCCAGGGCGCCTGGAGCACTGGTGCCCCCCCCCCCAGGCTGCCCTTCGGATGCAGTGTTTTTTCCAGAACGCTGATTTTTTATATAATTTTTCTGGATTTTTCTGGGCAGTTCTCGAAACATGAAAACCTGAAATACAAAAATAGCCGAAAACAGAAACTGGCACTGGGGTGCACTGGATTAGTAAGTTAGTCCAAATATGATCAAAAGTGTATGGAAGTGTATGAATATCACAGCAATATCACCCAAAAGTGGCATGGAGCAAGCAGAAATTATAGATACGTTTTGGACGTATCAACATCCCCAAGCTTAATTCCTGCTCGTCCTCGAGTAGGTAAATGATAACAAGAATAATTTCTGTGGTGACATGCTATTAACCATATAGGACTTTTTCATAGTCATATGACAAAAGCTTACTGAGACAATGATTGTATAGTAATTAAGTTGCCTCATGAGAAAATCAGACGGAAAGTTTTACAACATGAAACTGAAACATCAAAAAGATTTGCAATGAACATGATGTGCAAATATGATAAAGTGATATCTTGGTTGCCCCCTTTAGTGATGCAAAACATAAATGCAGGGGCACCTTCAAGGTTTAAGTGATGACTAGATACAATGATTTCAGAATAAACGATATCACAATCATGCAAAAGACAATGCTACTTTGGGACAATGCACATTACACTTAGAATGACAATCATGCTCTCAGTAGTTGGTGCTTCAACATAAAAGTAAAAGAAAGGTTAAGTGCTAGAGCTTTTTATTTTGAAAACATGGAAGCAATTGTGTCAACAGTAGTAGTACTTCATATGTGTCATGCATAAGACATCCTATAAGTTGCAAGCCTGATGCATCGTATACCAATAGTGCTCGCTCCTTGTCCTAATTAGCTCGGATCTCCATGGGTTATTATTGTATCACATATGTTTCAACCAAGTGTGACAAAGGGGTACCTCTATGCCACCTGTACAAAGGTCCAAGGAGATAAATCGCATTTGATTTCTTGTTTTTGATAGCTCTCAACTTGAGGACATCCATACCGGGACAACATAGAAAATAGATGATGGACTCCTCTTCAATGCATAAGCATATTCTCATATGAGATTGAGGATTAAGGTCCAAGCAAATACTTCCACCATGATGCATGGCTTTGGTTGGCGGCCCAATGTTCTTCTCTAACAATATGCATATTCATTCAACCCACGGCAAATCACCCTTACTTCAGACAAGACGAACATGCATAGCAACTCACATGATATTCAACAAAAGTGTGACAGTTGATGGCGTCCCCAGAAACATGGTTACCGCTCAACAAGCAACTTATAAGAAATAAGATACATAAGCAACATATTCTTTACCACAATAGTTTTCAGGCTACTTTCCCATGAGCTATGTATTGCATGGTTAGTTTGCTTAGTACAGGTGGAGGTTAGCAAAAGACTGGGAGCGACCAACTAAGAGAGCAATGACGGTCATAATCATGTAGAGCGACAAAGCAATATTGAATCAGGCATGGTAGTTATATCGCTACTCAGAAACAAAAGATCATCAAGGCTTGACAGACTTTCTTTACAGTCTTAAATATGCGTGAGCATACGCAAGTCAACCAAAATAAATTCTCGAAGGAAGATATTACTAAACCATACCATATCATAGGCAGACAAATCATGTTGGTACTCCAATAACACATTGGGAACCCCCCAGCTATTTGAGATTAACCATAAGAAAACCTCAACTACTAAGCACCATCATGCAAGTAGCATCTTTATCATAGACACATTAACCAATGCAACGGAAGCAAACTCTCTTAATAAGGTGAGCATGATAATTAAAGAGAGTTCAAGCAACCAACTAAACAAAAGCTCTTTGAAAAGATAAGCATGAATACTAAGAGCAGAGCACGATAGTAGCTATTAAAAGACAAAGAACACACACAGCATAGATAGACATGAAAATTCTATGTTATGTTCTAGGTAGAGGTGGAGCGTGTTTCTCTCCCACATAAAGGAATGCTGAGTTCCGACTCGTTATGAAAAACTAAAAAGAAAACTAAAAGCAAGACGCTCCAAGCATAGCACATAACACATGAAGTGATAAAAATATAGCGAAACGAAAGACGAACTGATAATGTTGATGGAGAAGGGGATGCACGGGGGCATCCCCAAGCTTAGACGCTTGAGTCTCCTTGAATATTTCTTGGGGGTGCACGGGGGCATCCCCAAGCTTGAGCGCTTGACACTCCTGAATCTTTTTTATCATCGTCCCTCGCACACTTGAAAACTCCCTTCATACATAACTCATCATAATCTGATTAGCGAGGTTAGTACCCTTAATAAAATAACTATACCTTGCTGGAAATAAGGATATTCTTGAATTTCTATTGTTTCTCAAGATTGCTAAAAGGTTTTTGCAAAGAAAAAGCAAGTTCTTGATTTGCAAAGTGAAGGTAAGGCAAAACAGGACAGAATCTGTGAAAAACAGAACAGCAGGCAGTAATTGATCTGTTCGGGATACTTCTGCAACTCAAATCAAAAAACTCAGAACAGACACACGAAAGACAATTATATAGAGAACGCTTTCGAAAAAATTCAGACCAAAAAGATGATCTGGTGATTTTATACGAATTTTTCTATCCAAGGACAGAATCTGTTTCCTGGACAGCACCTCACAACTTTTGAACTTTCTAGCAATCAGAGGCTATACTTGGCACAAATATGAAAAGCAAAGATACAATGATGATGCTACAGCAGTAAACAACATCAAGACACAACAAAAGCAAAAATTTTATTCATGTGGGCTGCCTCCCAAAAGCGCTTTCTTTTATGCCTTTAAGCTAGGCATAATGCATAGATCAAGTTGTATCAATTGAACCATCATCAAGATCATCAAAAAGCTCTTCAATAGTACAACTAGTCTTAAGAGGACTCTCAAATAAAGGCCTCATAGAGATACTTCTAGGTAGAAGACCAAAAGGATAAAAGTCAAGGGAAGATTCATTTATAAATTTATCAAAGACAGGTGTTTCTTCCAAAGTCTTTACAGTTTCAACCCCTTTGGCAATAGGTGGATTATTTTTAGAACGGGGAGCCTTCGGAACGTGAACGAACTTAGGCTCCCTCTTTGCCGGAGTTTCTACCTTTTTGGTTTTGATCGAGGAGAAAGTAGTTCCTAGAGTATCAAATATTTCCTCAATCTTATCTACCCTAGAAGAGTCCAAGTCATGGAATTTGATGGTCTCCAAAATTTTAAAAACTTTGTGCATGGAGCTATCAAGTCTATTCAAATTCCCTTGGATCTTACGATCCAACTCATTCATCTTATTAATGCTTGGCATCTCTAGCTCTATCTTTTCAAGTTTTTTCATAATGTGAGCTAGGGTGATGTCCTCACGAATGCTAACAACAGGGAGATTCCCAACAAGATTTTCAATAATACTAAGAGACTCCCAAACTGGGGCCTCTAGGAAATTCCCATTGATAGCAGTATCTAGAATAAACCTATTCCAAGAAGTAATTCCAACATAAAAATTTCTAAGCAAGATAGTAGTAGGTTGCTTCTTGGTGGCTCTTTTTTGTGAATCATTAATTCTATACCAAGCATCTTTCAAACTTTCTCCACCTCTTTGTTTAAAGGTGAGAACTTCTGCCTCGTCAAAGACAAAAGGACCCGACATAATGACAACTAAAGAACAAGATAACTATTTTTGTGATTTTGATAAAAGAGGTACTAAAGCAAAAATGAAAGGTAAACTAACAAGACTAAAAAGCAAAGGTAAAAGATAGCATGCAACTCCCCTATCGTGAAGAGTGGAGTCCCCGGCAACGGCTCCAGAAAATACTCCTTGATGGGCCTTAAAGCCCTCGTTGGTTACCCCAAGTGGAAGGTGTAAGATGCAGTATTGTAGAAGTGTTTTCCCTTAGCAAAGATGCCAAGGATCGAATCCCCAGAGACTCCTAGGTTCAACAAGTAGGTGCCAACTGCTACGGCGCCAGATTAGTAGCAATCAACGTGGACCGGCACACAGATACAAATAACTTTGCTCCCAACGAGTACAGAGAGGTCGTCAATCCCTCCGGCCTTGTAGTTCACAAAGGATTAAAAGCAATGATAGTAGTGATAGATAGTGTTTTGCAATAGTAAATAATAACGGAAAGTAAATAGTAGATGTGATCAATGATGGTAATATGGACCGGAGTCTCATGATGTTCACTAGTGATGTCTCTCTCCCAAAAGATGATAAAACAGCTATGTGAGGTAACAAATTACAGCTGGGCAATTGACAGGACCACGAACGCAAACTAATGCTGACTACATTGCAAGAAAGGTTGAGGTTCAAAGCATGGGCGGTACGCCAAAGTAAGTAGACCGAAATCCATCAATATCTACTACTAATCATCCACCTTGAGATATCTATCCAGAACATCTCGCTGGTATTAAGTTGCGAGTCCCACCCATAGTGTAAACTCAATGCAACAGACAACTGCATTAAAAGAACTTTGCGTAAAGTAAACAATCCTTGCACCCGCGGGCACAAGCACCGTTGTTTTCCCCCTTGTGGCAACAGCACATCCCCTAGACTCATGTTTCTGTCACTCAAGCTAGTCATCGAGGGGCATGAACCCACAATCGAGCATAACGTTCCCTCTTGGAGTCACTACCTATTACTCGGCCAAAGCAATAAATAACAACGGAGAACATGCAAGAATTACTTATGAACAAAAATAGAAAAGAGGTGAATCAAATATATTACTCAAGATCAATCTGAACATAATCTCATAATCCATCGGATCCCAGCAAACTCAACATAGCAAAAGCATAAGGATTGCGTAGGTGCCTCGATCATGTAGGGCAGCTCACGAGGACTAATTAGTGAAGCACAAGAACGGGAGGAGAACATCACATAGCTACTGGTCATGGACTCATGGTCCAAGGGAGACTACTCACGAGTCATCCGGGAGGCGTCCATGGTGGTGGAGAAGCTCCTGGTGGTGATCCTCCCCTCGATAGGGTGCCGGGAAGAGTTCTCCTGGTGCTCCCGATCTTGGAAGCGGCGGCGGCGGCGGAACAGAGATGGGATTGCGAAAAGAGTTCCTGTTCTGAGGGTTTCGGAGGACCCTTTAAATATATGCCAAAGTAGGGCATCGGGGGAGCTTCGGGGGGCCCATGCGCCCCCCCCGGCGCGGCCCAGGGGGGGCGCGCCGCCAGGGCGCCTGGAGCCCTGGTGGCCCCCCGAGGCTGCCCTTCGGACGCAGTGTTGTTTCCGGAATGCTGGTTTTTTATATAATTTTTCTGGATTTTTCTGGGCAGTTCTCGAAACGTGAAAACCTGAAATACAAAAACAGCCGAAAACAGAAACTGGCACTGGGGTGCACTGGATTAGTAAGTTAGTCCAAATATGATCAAAAGTGTATGGAAGTGTATGAATATCATAGCAATATCACCCAAAAGTGGCATGGAGCAAGCAGAAATTATAGATACGTTTGGGACGTATCACATGGCGCGCGCGCACCGCCGCGTGGTCGTTGTACTACACTGCAGCGACGGTGCCATACACCAGGTGGGAGCTGGCGAACATGTGGGCCGCGCTCATCGTGGCCCGATAGCTGATACGGTGCAGGTTGGCTGAGGGTGGCCGCGATGTGCTGCTGGAGCATCGCCAAACTACTGGACGCAGCGTGCAGAGGTACGCCGCCATTCTACTCCATGTCCACGCCTCAAGTTGTGGTGGAAGCGCACGCGAGGCCCCGGCAAGCGCGCGCATCCCCTGGAGCACCAGGAGGGCCAGACGGCGCCAACATGGACCCTGGCGCAGTCGGCCCAGCAACAAAAACACCGTCACCAGGAGTGGCAGCAGCAGGCGGTCTGCCGCGAGGACACGCCAGGATGCTACCCAGCAGCCACCGAGGCCAGGTGCCATTGTTAATGGCTCAAGGTGCAAGGCACCCAGGCGATGGCTCTGGCAGAGCAACCACGAAGGCCTACGTGACTCGCATGGTCAACCCGGAGTATGTGCCAGGGGTAGGCCTTGAGTCGTTCCTCGGGCCAGGATGGGACGGCGGGACGCCCGAAGCGGAGGCCTCCCGTGAGTTGCCCGAAGGCTTCACTGACCCCTTCAGCGACGATGATGACAGGGTATAGTTAGTAACTCGGGAGCAGGCATGCATTAACCATGGGTTGCAGGAGAACCAGCCTGCGGCGGCAGTCGGAGACCCCAGGGCGACGGCTCCGCTCTAGGCGGGAGTGGCGCTCTAGGGGCTGCGCAGGAGGAGCCCGGGCCCGAGGGCGCCGCTAGCGTCCCCCTTCCCCCTTGGTCTCGTCCTGGTTTTCGGACACCCCAACGATGGTCGGGGGCAGAGGAGGGTGGGCCCCTCGCTTGGCGATATGAAGCAAGGCTCATGCCTATGAAGGTCTCCGCCTGTGAGACTCTCACGTAAAAATGAGTGGGGCTGTACACGCCCTAGAGTCTACGGAGAGCCGCCCTCAGGCCTCGAGGGCTCCCGCCCACGTCCTAGTGGAAGCACCATGCTCCGCGCTGGCCGTAGACACTGTCGCCCAATGACTATGCCACAACCAGTGAATGCACTTAGCTCCGCGCTGGCGGAAGACAAGACGACTTTCTAGGTGCCGGACGCGGCCATTTGCTTTCATCCCTCTTTCTGTAACTCGATTCGCCGTGCCTTTTGAGTTGAACTTGGAGTCTATTTTCTACCAAGCATGGGGGGGGGGCCTTCTCGTGTCCGTGTTGATTTCTTGCGTTTTGGTTGCATGCTTTACTTCTTTTGAGGCTTGTACCTACCACCCCTCCCCTAGCGAGCACCTCGTAGGCGGAACTGGGTGTGGTATAGGCACGTCAACCCCACACGGAAAAGTCCGAGCGGCGGAGAGCACCCCAGGATAAGGAGTACCATTACCAAGGCGTCACCACGCGCACACCCTGCCTTGACCTGGCATTTGGTCCTTGTGAGGCTTCCTCGGGCGAATCAGCGGGCCCCTCATAAGGCCTAAAACCCAGTGGGCCACCAAGAGGCTCCACTCAGGAGGAAGATACATCCACCACCTCAGGACATGCCCATGGCACACTAGAATCAAGGTGAATCTTAGCCGCGGCCCCGCTCACGGGCTCCCAAGTCAGGAAGGCAAGTCCCAGGTCTAGCTTAAAGAAAGTACATTAATTTACATACACCGGGGGGCTCCCCTCCAAAATGCTCTCACACCTTACGGGGTTGTGCCCAGGTATCGGCATGCAGGTTCAAGCGAAGGAGTATGGGCCCAGCCCAATGTGTTGCCCACGACGGCGCCCTAATCCCTCTCATACGCACTGCTAGCACCGTCGCTAGCATTGTCTTCACCATCATCAACCAAACCATCTTCATCCACTGCAACCACCGCCTCTTCGTCTTCAGTGGCGAACGCCTTGACCAAGGCATCCAGGTGGTCATCTTCCCAGTGCACCAGATTGTCCTGGATAGCTGCGAGCATGGGGGATATGGCGGCATCGAAGTCAAAGTGAGGATCGAGGTTCTGAAGATGACTGAAGACGCGTGAGAACGCACGCCCAAGGAGGCCCCGACTCTTCTCCTTGACAAGCTCGCGAGCCCTCGTGGCCTGGCTCTCCAGGTGCGTCACAAATTCGGTAAAGAAGCCAAGATGGCCAGCGTAATCCTCCGCGTGAGGGTGTGGGACGCCCTCCTCGCAGATGGCTCCCAGCGCCCGGTTAGCCCTCACCTTGAGAGCTTGGAGCATGGGGGCATGCTCGTGCTACAAAATCTGCCGATGATAAGCCTCCTCTCTATTCTGCCGCGCAAGGACCAGAGCTTCGTCAACTTGCCGCTGGAGCAAGGCGAGGTCGACCGGCGTAGAGACCAGCTCGGCATGAGCAAAGGACTGGCTCACCACGGCGGCCCGCTCGCGCTGCTCTGCCTCATCTAGCCTCGTCTGGAGGGCAGCAATTCTCCCATCAGCTTCTGCCTATAGGAGCTTCAACATCAGGTTGTACTCATTGGCAAGATCTGCGCCAGCCTTCACCACCCCCGGCTGACCTCCTCCAAAACCTTGGCCTCGCGAGTAGAGGCGGCGTCCTCGGCAAGGGTCACGTGGCGCTCCCTCGTCTCCAGGCGCTCATACTCGAGGATGTGCTCCAAGGCTTCGAGCATCAGCGCCTCCTTACGCTTCTGGATCTCCCTCTCATTGGAAGGTGCCCCCCTCATCGACACCAGGACTGCCTTGCGCACCTCGACCTGCTGCACAAGGGAGTCATTCAAGCCTGAAGCTCCCGCTGGTGCTCCTCAGTGATCCCGCGGCGGCCATCCGCCTTCCTGACCTCCTCCAAGGCCTGGGCACAAGCTTCGCAGGAAGTTACAAGGGATACCTTAGCCTTCACACTGGCACTCTCATGCCGGAGGCGCCCGAGGTTGATGGCCACCTTCAACCGACGTCATTCGTCCACCAGCCGAAGCCCCTCCGTCTCTAGGCGGGCGTCAACTTCAACAAGCTCCTCCCCGAGCCGACTCAGCGCCCCTATCATGTTCCGAAAAAGCTCATGGCGAACAGCACCGCGCCCGCGTACAAATTCAAACGCGCGACCGGCCCTTCCTCTACGTCATCAATTGGTGGGGAGGCTCGAGATGGCACGCCCTCCTCCGGCAGGGGCCGACGCCTTACCTGCGATCGTCCGGGCCTCGGCGGGGGCGCTGCAAGATGAGGCCTCGCGGCTCGAAGACGTAGCCAGGGCTAGCGTCGCCCAGCTACGGGAGACAATCAACGGAGGAGCTCTTGGCACACCTTCAACGCTCCAGGCAGGCCCACGAAGGAGGGACGACGGGAATGCAAGGTCGGGGTGCTTGGACGGGGCGCTCACCTCTTCCGCAAGCCTCACGCCACGGGTGGCGGCCCGATGTGGCACACGCAAGGCCAGTGAAGAGCCCAGAAGGGGCGAGGGTCACTCCCCAAGAGATATTGCCGCACCAGTTGACGGGGGCCTGTAGAGCCGGGGTTAGGAAGGAACACGACACTTAGGAAATCATACAAACAAGGTACTCAATCGTCTTTGGCAATGTACTTCCTCTGCTTCAACGGCCAGTAGGCATCACCATTACAGCTTGGAGGCGCCTTCCTCTTGTAGAGAGTTCCGAAGTTCACGCAGAGCTGGCCGAAGCCCCGGGTGCGGCCGCCATCGCCTGGGGCAGCAGCTGGGGCTCCTGAGAGGGCGACCTCAGGAGCCTCAAACCATGGCGGCCCGCCAGCCGCGGCCTCAGGACAGCTCACCCAAGCCCCAGGAGTCAACGCCTTGGGAGCGACAACGCGCATCGCATCTTCAGTAGCCGCCCTGTCAGCGTCCGACGACGCCCGCCTTCCCGCATGCGCTCCTGAGGTGGGCGCCGAGGTGACCACAGGCGGGGGAACCGTGGGGATGGGGTCCTCGTGGGGCCCCACAAGGCCAGACGGACGCAATCCCCATTCATCAAAAAGGGGCATCTGCCTCACGAACTCAGCCTTGTTGGAGCAGCAGTACAAGAGACAACCCTCCTTCGATAGATTGGCCGCCGCTGAGTCGCCCGTCAAGAGCTCAAACACTGTTCGCCACACCTTAGAAGGAATCGCGGGCACATGGAGCTTGATGGGGTCATCACAGCCGAAGAAGGTCCACAGCGAACGGGAGTGACAATGGAGCGGGGCAATGCGGCACTTGATGAACTCCTTCACCACCATGGGCACCGTCACCCCGAGGTCCCTTAGCCTGGCCAGCCGGAACCAAACATGGGCAAGCCGTGGGTCGTCAAGCTTTGCGTGCCTCTAGCCAGAGCTTGGGACAGCTGGAGCCCAAGGAAGCAGAAGCAGAGGATTGCACACACCAACATCAACAAACACCCACTACTTCTGAAATCCATCCGTGGCCGACGAGAGCTCAAAGTCGATCCCCAAGCCGGACGTTACCGCTATAGCATGGAAGGTCACGCATCCTGAGCGCTGGCGAGCGTCTGTGAGATGCAGTGAGCAGAAATGATGAAATAAGGCCATGGAAGGGGCAATGCCTACCATGGCCTCGCAGACAAAGGCGAAGACCGCAAGGAGTATGATGGATTGGGGATCCAAGTGCAGCACATTGACTTGGTAATGCGAGAGCACGTCGTTGAATAAATCAGAGAAGGGAGGGATTAGGCCAGCCCAGAGGGCATGAAGACGGATGAGGATCTCGGTGGCCATCATATTGGTGGCGAAGCGAGAAGCCGCCAACGCCACGGTCGCCCCCCACTCATGGGAATCAATAGCGAGCGCGGGGCGAACCTTTCTCAACCCGTCCTGGTTAACCACCACCAAACGCTCAAGGGCGAGCTCGAAAACCGGAGGCGCGGGTTTTCCCCTTTCCCTTCTTCTTCTGGCTTGGTGCCATACTACCATGGCGGCGGGGAGGATTGGCACTGGGTCAGGCTAGGAGAGGAGGCCGCTGCTTTCTGAAAGACGGAGGAGCTATGGGAGCCCGCTGCCAGCGAGTGAAGCGGAGCAATGCAGGCAGCGGTGGCCGCCAAGTCGGGCTGATTTCAAGGCAGCATGGGGAGGTGGAGACGCCCATGTCCAATCAGATCGCCACACGTCGACCAAGGACATAGGCGATTGGGGCCTGCGACGCTTTGCCCTTGCCCTTTTGGCTTCACCTCGAAGCCAAGTACGAGCGCGCCTTGGGCCCGGGGGCTACTGTCAGCGTCCTGGGAACGGGGTACCCAGACTTGCCTGTCTGCGGCCCGTGACGTGGCTCCATCAGCGGCTTGGTACGGCCCAACTTCAGCAACCGCAACTCAAGACCCTAGTGAGGGGCCAAGCCTTGCGAGGCGGGCGACAGCAAGACCTCCCTGGGGGCAGTCTCTCTAGGCTGGCTCCCGAGGAGCGGAGATATCTATGCAAGGTGCACCTCGCGAGGTTCGCGTGACGTGAGCCATGACGTCCAAGGTCAGGCGGGTGCTAGCGGGCGCAGTGTCCCAGTTTCCCCTTTGGTGCTAGGGGAGCAAGCGCAGGTGCGGAGTCCCGAGGAATGAGGAAAAGGTTTCCATATCGGTGCAATAAGACCAAGGACCGTCAAGGCAGCAGAATGGATGTCATCGTGGAGCCCGGCGCAGCGTCACCACCAGAGCCTTTGGCACGCGAAGACCACTTTTGTCAGGATAACTTGTACTAGATGTTCCCCTTCAAATTTGGTCGTTGTGGGATCCCTTCCCGCCAATATTTGGGAAGAGGACCTAGGGCACTGTAAATAGGACCTAGCCACCACCATAGTGGGAGGATCTGATTTGGGGGGATCGGATCCATTCCACCCCACACACACCACAAGCTCATCCGAGCCCAAGAACACCTCTCCTCCGGAGGCTGTTCATCCCTTGTATTAGTTCATCCTCAGCCCCAAGAGGCAATCCACCACACACACTAGAGTAGGGTATTACACCGCAAGATGGCCCGAACCAGTATAGTCCTCTGTGTCCCTTGTTCTTTGAGTTCGTCAAGCTAGGTTGTGGAATCATAGGGCGAGAGCGCTGGGGTGAGAGTGTTCTTCATGTGCACCCAAAGTTTGAACCTCTGAAGCGTTTGCGGATCCCGAAATCCGACAGAAAATATTTTAAATAGGGGCAGGTTTGTAACTTCACTCATATGTGACACAACCGCCCTACTTGTCACCCCCGTTCATACACCGTGGGCGCCAAGCCGCCAACCATGGGCGCCAAAGTGTTGGGGAACGTAGTATTTCAAAAATTTCCTATGATCACGCAAGATCTATCTAGGAGAAGCATAGCAACGAGCAGGGAGAGTGTGTCCACGTACCCTCGTACACCGAAAGCAGAAGCGTTTAGTAATGCGGTTGATGTAGTCGAACATCTTCGCGATCCAACCGATCCAAGTACTGAACGTACGACACCTCCGCGTTCAGCACACATTCAGTTTGATGACGTCCCACGAACTCTTGATCTAGTTGAGGTCGAGGGAGAGTTCCGTCAGCGCGACGGCGTGGTGACGATGATGATGAAGTTACCGGCGCAAGGCTTCGCCTAAGCACTACGACGACGAAATGACTGAGGCGTGTAACTATGGAGGGGGGCACCGCACACGGCTTAGAAATCAACTTGGGTGTCTATGGGGTGCCCCCTGGCCAGGTATATAAAGTAGTGGAGGAGGGGGCCGGCAGGCCTCCTATGGCGCGCCCCAAGTGGGGATTCCTACTCCTACTAGGAGTAGGTTTCTTAGCCCCTTTCCTAGTCCAACTAGGAGATGGAAGGAAGGAAGAGGAGGGGAGAAGGAAAGAGGGGGCCGGCCCCCTTTGCCCTAAAACCAATTCGGTTTGGTCCTGGGGGGGGAGGGCGCGCCCCACACCTCCCTTGATGCCCTCTATTTCCAATAAGGCCCATGTAAGCCCATTGAGCCCCCCGGGGGTTCCGGTAACCTCCCGGTACTCCGGTATTTATCCGGTGACCCCTGGAACCCTCCCGGTGTCCGAATATAACCTTCCAATATATCAATATTTATGTATCAACCATTTCGAGACTCCTCGTCATGTCCGTAATCGTATCCGGGACTCCGAACTACCTTTGGTACATAAAAACACATAAACTCATAATACCGATCGTCATCGAACGTTAACCGTGCGAACCCTACGAGTTCGAAAACTATGTAGAAATGACCGAGACTCATCTCTGGTCAATAACCAATAGCGAAACCTAGATTCTCATATTGGTTCCTACATATTCAACGAAGATCTTTATCGGTCAAACCGCATAACAACATATGTTGTTCCCTTTGTCATCGGTATGTTACTTGCCCGAGATTCGATCATCGGTATCATCATACCTAGTTCAATCTCGTCACCAGCAAGTCTCTTTACTCATTCCGTAATACACCATCTCGTGACTAACTCATTAGTCATTTGCTTGCAAGGCTTACTATGATGTGTATTACCGAGAGGGCCCAGAGATACCTCTCCGACACTCGAAGTGAAAAATCCTATTCTTGATCTATGCCAACACCACAAACACCTTCGGAGACACCTGTAGAGCATCTTTATAATCACCCAGTTACGTTGTGACGTTTGATAGCACACAAGGTGTTCCTCCGGTATTCGGGAGTTGCATAATCTCTTAGTCACAGGAACATGTATAAGTCAAGAACAAAGCAATAACAATAAAACTAAACGATCATAGTGCTAAGCTAACGGATGGGTCTTGTCCATCCAATCATTCTCCTAATGATGTGATCCCATTGATCAAATGACAACTCATGTCTATGGTTAGGAAACATAAACATCTTTGATTAACGAGCTAGTCTAGTAGAGGCATACTAGGGACACTGTTTTTTCTATGTATGCACACATGTATCAAGTTTCTGGTTATTACAATTCTGGCATGAATAAAAGACATTTATCATGATATATAAGGAAATATAAACAACAACTTTATTATTGCCCCTAGGGCATATTTCTTTCAGTCTCCCACTTGCACTAGAGTCAATAATCTAGACTATATAGTATTGATTCTAACACCCATGGAGTTTTGGTGTTGATCATGTTTTGCTCGTGGAAGAGGCTTAGTCAATGGGTCTGCAACATTCAAATCCGTATGTATCTTGCAAATTTCTATGTCTCCCACCTTGACTTGATCGCGGATGGAATTGAAGCTTTTCTTGATGTGCATGGTTCTTTTGTGAAACCTTGATTCCTTCGCCCAGGCTATTGCTCCAGTGTTGTTACAAGAGATTTTCATAGGACCCGATGCACTGGGTATTACACCTAGATCGGATATGAACTCCTTCATCCATACTCCTTCATTTTCTGCTTCCAAAGCAGCTATGTACTCCGCTTCGAACATAGATCCCGCCACGACACTCTGCTTGGAACTCCACCAACTAACAGCTCCACTGTTCAACAAAAATACAAATCCGGTTTGTGACTTAGAGTCATCCGGATAAGTGTCAAAGCTTGAATCGACGTAACCGTTTACAAAGAGCTCTTTGTCACCTCCATAAATGAAAAACATATCCTTTGTCCTTTTCAGGTACTTCAGGATGTTCTTAACCGCTGTCCAGTGATCCACTCATGGATTACTTTGGTACCTCCCTGTTAAACCTATAGCAAGGCACACATCAGGTCTGGTACACAGCATTGCATACATGATAGATCCTATGGCTGAGGCATAGGGAATGACTTTCATTTTCTCTCTGTCTTCTGAAGTGGTCGGGCATTGAGTCTTACTCAACTTCACACCTTGTAGCATAGGCAAGAATCCTTTCTTTGACTGATCCTTTTTGAACTTCTTTAAAACATTATCAAGGTATTTGCGTTGTGAAAGTCCAATTAAGTGTCTTGATCTATCTCTATAGATCTTGATGCCCAATATATAAGCAGCTTCACCGAGGCCTTTCATTGAAAAATTCTTATTCAAGTATCCTTTTATGTCATCTAGAAATTATATATCATTTCCAATCAACAATATGTCATCCACATATAATATCAGAAATGCTACAGAGCTCCCACTCACTTTCTTGTAAATTCAGGCTTCTCCAAAAGTCTGTATGAGACCATATGCTTTGATCACCTCATCGAAGCGTATATTCCAACTCCGAGAAGCTTACATCAGTCCATAGATGGATCGCTGGAGCTTGCACACTTTGTTAGCACCTTTAGGATCGACAAAACCTTCTGGTTGCATCATATACAACTACTCTTTGAGGTATCCATTAAGGAATGCAGTTTTGACATCCATTTGCTAGATTTCATAATCATAAAGTGCGACAATTGCTAACATGATCCGGACAGACTTAAGCATCGCTACGGGTGAGAAAGTCTCATTGTAGTCAACTCCTTGAACTTGTCGAAAACCTTTTGCAACATCGAGCTTTGTAGACAGTGACATTACCATCGGTGTCAGTCTTCCTCTTAAAGATCCATTTATTTTCAATGGTTTGCCGATCATCGGGCAAGTCAACCAAAGTCCACACGTTGTTCTCATACATGGATCCCATCTCATATTTCTTGGACTCAAGCCATTTTGTGGAATCTGGGGTCATCACCGCTTCCTCATAGTTTGTAGGTTCATCATTATCTGGTAACATGACTTCCAGAACTGGGTTACCGTACCACTCTAGCACGGAACGCACTCTGGTTGACCTACGAGGTTCAGTAGTAACTTGATCTGAAGTTTCATGATCATCATCATTAGCTTCGTCACTGATCGGTGTAGGAATCACTGGAACTAGTTTATGTGATGTACTACTTTCCAACTTGGGAGAAGGTACAATTACCTCATCAAGTTCTACTTTCCTCCCACTCACTTCTTTTGAGACAAACTCCTTCTCTAGAAAGGATCCATTCTTAGCAACGAATATCTTGCCTTTGGATATGTGATAGAAGGTGTACCCAACAGTTTCCTTTGGGTATCCTATGAAGACACATTTCTCCGACTTGGGTTCAAGCTTATCAGCTTGAAGCTTTTTCACATAAGCATCGCAGCCCCAAACTTTAAGAAACGACAACTTGGGTTTCTTGCCAAACCACAGTTCATAAGGCGTCGTCTCAACGGATCTATTTAACGTGAATGCAGGTGTATCTAAAGCATAACCCCAAAACTATAGTGTTAAATCGATAAGAGACATCATAGATCACACCATATCTAATATAGTACGGTTACGACGTACGAACACACCGTTACGCTGTGGTGTTCCAGGTGGCGTGAGCTGTGAAAACATTCCACATTGTTTCAAATGAAGACCAAACTCATAAGTCAAATATTCGCCTCCACGATCAGATCATAGAAACTTTATTTTTTTGTTGCGCTGATTCTCTACTTCACTCTGAAATTCTTTGAACTTTTCAAATGTTTCAGACTTGTGCTTCATCAATTAGATATACTCATATCTGCTCAAATCATCAATGAAGGTCAGAAAATAACGATACCCGCCGCGAGCCTCAACACGCATTGGTCTGCATACATCAGTATGTATGATTTCCAATAAGTCAGTTGCTCGCTTCATTGTTCCGGAGAACAGAGTTTTAGTCATCTTGCCCATGAGGCATGGTTCGCAAGCACCAAGTGATTCATAATCAAGTGATTCCAAAAGTCCATCAGCAAGGAATTTCTTCATGCGCTTTACACCAATATGACCTAAATGGTAGTGCCACAAATAAGTTGCACTATCATTATCAACCTTGCATCTTTTGGCTTCAATATTATGAATATATGTAGCACTAAGATCGAGATCCAACAAAAATAGACCATTCATCAAGGGTGCATGACCATAAAATATATTATTCATATAAATAGAACAACCATTATTCTTTGATTTAAATGAATATTCATCTCGAAACAAACAAGATCCAGATATAATGTTCATGCTCGACGCTGGCACCAAATAACAATTATTTAGGTCTAAAACTAATCCCGAAGGTAGATGTAGAGGTAGCGTGCCGACGGCGATCACATCGACTCTGGAACCATTTCCCACGCACATCGTCACCTTGTCCTTTGTTAATCTTCGTTTAATCCGTAGCCCATGTTTCGAGTTACAAATATTAGCAACCGAACCAGTATCAAATACCCAGGTGCTACTACGAGCATTAGTAAGGTACACATCAATAACATGTATATCAAATATACCTTTGTTCACTTTGCCATCCTTCTTATCCGCCAAATACTTGGGCACTTCCGCTTCAAGTGTCCAGTCCCTTTGTAGTAGAAGCACTCAGTTTCAGGCTTGGCTCCAGACTTGGGTTTCTTCGCGGGATTAGCAACAGGCTTGCTATTCTTCTTGAATTTCCCCTTCTTTCCCTTGCCATTTTTCTTGAAACTAGTGCTTTTGTTAACCACCAACACTTGATGTTCCTTTTTGATTTCTACCTCCGTGGCTTTGAGCATAGCGAAGAGCTCGAGAATAGTCTTCTGCACCCCTTGCATATTATAGTTCATCATGAAGCCTTTATAGCTTAGTGGCAGTGATTGAATAACTCTATCAATAACACTATCTTCATCAACTTTGCATCCAAGTTGACTCATGTGATTGTAGTACCCAGACATTCTGAGCAAGTGTTAACTGATAGATCTGTTCTCCTCCATCTTGAAGCTATAGAACTTATTGGAGACTTCATATCTCTCAATTTGGGCATTTGCTTGAAATATTAACTTCAACTCTTGGAACATCTCATCTGCTCCATGATGTTCAAAACGTCTTTGAAGTCCCGATTCTAAGCCGTAAAGCATGGCACATTCAGCTATCGAGTAGTTATCAAAACGAGCTTGCCAGACGTTCATAACATCGGGAGTTGCTCCTGCAGCAGGCCTGTCACCTAGCGGTGCTTCAAGGACATAATTCTTTTGTTCAGCAATGATGATAATCAAGTTACGGACCCAGTCCGTGTAGTTGCTACCATCATCTTTCAACTTAGCTTTCTCTAGCAATGCATTAAAATTCAAGGGAACGGTGGCACGGGCCATCGATCTACAACAAAATTTGCAAATACTATCATGACTAATTGCATGATAAATTAAAGTTCAATTCATCATATTACTAAAGAACTCCCACTTAGATAGACATCCCTCTAGTCATCTAAAGGATCACGTGATCCAAATCAACTAAACCATGTCCGATCATCACGTGAGATGGGGTAGTTTTCAATGGTGAACAGCTTATGTTGATCATATCTACTATATGATTCACGCTCGACCTTTCGGTCTCCAGTGTTCCGAGGCCATGTCTGTACATGCTAGGCTCGTCAAGTTTAACTCGAGTATTCTGCATGTGCAAAACTTTCTTACACCCGTTGTATTTGAATGTAGAGCTTATCACACCCAATCATCACGTGGTCTCTCAGCACGACGAACTGTCGCAACGGTGCATACTCAGGGAGAACACTTGTACCTTGAAATTTTGTAAGGGATCATCTTATAATGCTACCGTCGCACTAAGCAAAATAAGAAGCATAATAAGACAAACATCACATGCAATCAAAATATGTGACATGATATGTCTATCATCATCTTGTGCTTTTGATATCCATCTCCAAAGCATCGTCATGATCTCCATCTTCACCGGCTTGACACCATGATCTTCATTGTAGCGTCGTGGTCGTCTCGCCAACTATTTATACTACTACTATCGCTAACTCATAGTGGTAAAGTAAAGAAATTACATGGCTTTTACAATTCATACAATAAAGAGACAACCATAAGGCTCCTGTCGGTTGCCGATAATTTACAAAACATGATCATCTCATACAATAACGTATAACTCATCACGTCTTGACCATATCACATCACAACATGCCCTGCAAAAATAAGTTAGACGTCCTCTACTTTGTGGTTGCAAGTTTTACGTGGCTATTACGGGCTTAGCAAGAACCGTTCTTACCTACGCATCAAAACCACAATGATTTTTCTTCAAGTGTGTTGTTTTAACCTTCACAAGGATCGGGTGTAGTCACACTCGATTCAACTAAAGTGAGAGAGACAGACACCAGCCGGTCAACTTTAAGCAACGAGTGCTCACAACGGTGAAACCAGTCTCGCGTAAGCGCACGCATAATGTCCGTCCGGGCCGCTTCATCTCACAATACCGCCAAATCAAAGTATGACATGCTGGTAAGCAGTATGACTATCATCGCCCACAACTTATTGTGTTCTACTCATGCATATCATCTATGCATAGACCTGGTTCTGATACCACTGATGGGGAATGTAGTATTTCAAAAATTTCCTACGATCATGAAAGATCTATCTAGGATAAGAATAGCAACGAGAGGGGAGATTGTGTCCACGTACCCTCGTAAACCGAAAGCGAAAGCGTTTAGTTACGCGGTTGATGTAGTCGAACGTCTTCGTCATCCAACCGATCCAAGCACCAAACGTACGTCACCTTCGTGTTCAGCAGACGTTCAGCTCGATGACGTCCCACGAACTCTTGATCCAGTTGAGGTCGAGGGAGAGTTCCGCCAGCATGACGGCGTGGTGATGGTGATGATGAAGTTACAGGCGCAGGGCTTCGCCTAAGCACTACGACAATATGACCGAGGTGTGTAACTGTGGAGGGGTGCTACGCACACGGCTAAGAAATCAACTTGTGTACCTATGGGGTGCCCCCTGGCCACTTATATAAAGGAGTGGAGGAGGGGGCCGGCCGGCCTCCTATGGCGCGCCCCAAGGGGGGATTCCTACTCCTACTAGGAGTAGGTTTCCCCTCTTTCCTAGTCCAACTAGGAGGGGGAAGGAAGGAAGAGGAGGGGAGAAGGAAAGAGGGGGCCGCCCCCCTTTGCCCTAAACCAATTCGGTTTGGGCCTAGGGGGCGCGCCCCACACCTCCCTTTCTTGCCTCTATTTCCAATAAGGCCCATCTAGGCCCATTAAGCCCCCGGGGGGGGTTCCGGTAACCTCCCAGTACTCTGGTATTTATCCGGTGACCCCCGGAACCCTTCCGGTGTCCGAATATAACCTTCCAATATACCAATCGTTATGTCTCGACCATTTCAAGACTCTTCGTCATGTCCGCGATCACATCCGGGACTCCGAACAACCTTCGGTACATGAAAACACATAAACTCATAATACCGATCATCATCGAACGTTAAGCGTGCAGACCCTACGGGTTCGAGAACTATGTAGACATGACCGAGACTCATCTCCGGTCAATAACCAATAGCGGAACCTGGATGCTCATATTGGTTCCTACATATTCTACAAAGATCTTTATCGGTCAAACCGCATAACAACATACGTTGTTCCCTTTGTCATTGGTATGTTACTTGCCCGAGATTCGATCGTCGGTATCATCATACCTATTTCAATATCGTCAACAAGTCTCTTTACTCGTTCCGTAATACATCATCTCGTGACTAACTCATTAGTCATTTGCTTGCAAGGCTTATTATGATGTGTATTACCGAGAGGGCCTAGAGATACCTCTCCGACACTCGGTGTGACAAATCCTATTCTCGATCTATGCCAACACCACAAACACCTTTGGAGACACATGTAGAGCATCTTTATAATCACCCAGTTACGTTGTGACGTTCGATAGCACACAAGGTGTTCCTCCGGTATTCGGGAGTTGCATAATCTCATAGTCACAGGAACATGTATAAGTCATGAAGAAAGCAATAGCAGTAAAACTAAACGATCATAATGTTAAGCTAACGGATGGGTCGTGTCCATCCCATCATTCTCCTAATGATGTGATCCCATTGATCAAATGACAACTCATGTCTATGGTTCGGAAACATAACCATCTTTGATTAAGGAGCTAGTCTAGTAGAGGCATACTAGGGACTCTCTGTTATTGTCTATGTATTCACACATGTATCAAGTTTCCGGTTAATACAATTCTAGCATGAATAAAACACATTTATCATGATATATAAGGAAATATAAATAACAACTTTATTATTGACTCTAGGGCATATTTCCTTCACAAAGCACCCTATGGTCGACCGAAATCGCTCTCGGCAAACAGTGAGGAGATGTGAGATTACTATCCTATCCCCAACCAATGAGACGTTCGAAATTTTAAAGAGGGGCAAGTTCGTAACTTTCCCATAATTCAGACAATTGCATCCCAAAGATGGTTCCCCATACCTCTCCCTCCATTTTCCCATTCATACACCGTCGACGCCAGAACACCGTCACCACAATAGCCTCCTCCGTCCGCCACCCCATCCATCGTCGTCGTCCTCCACCATGCCGGAGCGCCTACCCAGACCAGGTCGTTCACTACTAGAGATCCATGTTTCTCATCCATGGCGCCGCACCAGGAGCCTTGCATCACTTCCTCTTGCTTCATCTGCTTCGTCATCCACATTGTCGGGGCCGCTCAGACAACCTTACCGTCCACTGCATCGGGACTTATCCCCCGATGCCTCCTCTACCGACGCAGATCTGCTTCCATGCCACCAATAGCCATCGCACCCCCATTACCTACACGGCGCCGCAAGAGAGGTGGTACTCCATATCTGGTCAACTTTTTGATCTCAACCAGAAAATAGATTGTAACTTGGTTAATTTTCTTTCTTTCCAGCTCTTAGAATCTTAGTTGTTAGTTTAATGCAAACATTGTTTGCTAAGTAGCCTTTCTACTGTTTGTAGCTTCAAATTTGCCATGGCACAATCTTGATAGGGTTTAATTGATCATGCTTAGGGTTTACCCCCTTTTATGATCACTATACGATCAGCCTACGTGCTTCTTGTCATAATAGAACCGCTCCACCCATCAAGGTAAACAAACTTAGTTGTTCAAATAGAAATTTGATATGATGTTGATATTAGTAAAAAAGTGTCGTTTAATTGGTCAGCTAAATATTCCTAATTTAGTTCAAAAATGCACGTACGCCGCTGGGGCGGATCTACATGGTGGCCACTGTGGGCCGCGATCCACCCTAGGATTTTGGTTCGGTCTGGACCCCGAATCCCCCTCTGTTCTGCTGCGCTTCCGATCACTACTCGCTCCTAGCTGCCTGCCTCGCCGGCGACATGCCGTCCCCGGACGGCATCACTTTAGGAGGAGACACCGGACTAACATGAGGTTAGAAGTCACTCGCCCAAAAGCGTCACCTCTGCCCGGGTGCGCCGGCGTGCCTACCATCCCAATCCGTTCAGGGCTCACGCGTGCAGCACCCACTCAGCCAACCCGATTTATCGTGAGATATGTGCTCAACACTCAGCAGCCACTGCCCATCACCCATTTTCTAATTGATTCATTACTCATTAGGAAGGGATGTCATTAGGGTTTGTTGTGTACTGAGTGCTGCCTACACTTAATGGTTCAAATGTTTCTGTAATCTTTAGTACCTGTTTTAGAATTTCGGGCCTAGGAACCGGCACTAGTACTTGTTGGATTGTTAGCCATAGTGACATTGACCCAGATTACTACTGCGGGTCTGGTTTGTTCACAATTTACTCGTCTTTCTTACTCATTTGATATGATATTCAATTATTCACATCGATTAGTTGCAAACAATAAGTGCTAGCCCGACTTCTAGATTCAAATTTTGGACGGTCTCTTACTGCAATTATGATTCTGCATACTTGTCCTACTAATCTCAAAAGTAATATTGATTCACTACCTCTATCCTTGCGTTGTCATGTTTGTTGTCAATATTTTTTTAGGGTGGACCACCCTGTTTCAAAATCATGGAGCACTAGACATGACTGAATATTATTTCTCAGTGTGATCTCTCCATCATGTGTGGGAAACGAACACTGCATAATATCGAAAGAAAAGTGTTATATCCACCTTTTACATAGACTATGATTTCTTACATAGAATACAATATGCCTACTTGCTTGGTGTCGCACTACTAGCACTCCACCCTTGAAGCTAAACATTATGCCACTCAAAATTCCGAAGTTTATTTGTTCAAATAAGAATTTGATATGATCTTAATGTTCCTACTTCAGTTTTGAAATGTGTGTTTGCCCCTTATAGAGAAATAAGATGTTTGTATTTTTGTGTGTTGTCTGGTCAGCATGGTTGGGGGATAAACTTTGTATACGTAGGGGTTTGTCGGAAGACACTATTCGAATAGAATTCACAATGCATTCCATAAAAAATCTGACTACTTTTATGTTTCCTTGAATCTCATATACTGAACATCATCATAATGACTATGAGCTTGCGCGCATGAGAAGAATAAAGCAGAACAATGACATGGCTGTGAAACTTGGCATTAAGGGACTGGGATCGAGTCTGGATGGAATGCAATGCACACGCTCTCCACCTATAGATTCGTGTTCAGAATATGATCCAAAACAATGATTCTGAGCTAGAGGGAGACCTTAGTCAATGTAGCTCCCTACTGGAGGAGTCAGAGGCAGATGCCCTATCTTATTCACCCATCAAGGTGCTTCCTCTAAATTTGCAAGGATATATTGGTCGCACAAATCTTGCAAATGATTCTTTCCATTGCTTCTACTTTGTTGCACTGCCATTTTCTTAGTTTAGACATTGTCTACGTGAATATGCCCCGCATATCCATTTTCACTAATATTCCATATGTTATCATACCATATTTCTCCATTCAAATGATGTTCTTGTGTATCAGACGTTCAAAAGGAAGAGGGCCATTGCTGATTGCGAAGGAGCACAACCAAAGTATTTGGAAAACATAGTGACACCTGATAAATCAAATAGCCCATTAGGTGTAGTGGCAATATCACCAGACCCAGAAAACACAGCCCCAAATCTAGCAAACTCTAGCCCAACCCCACTGGCCATCTCAGATGCCCCAACTCAGCAGACCCCAACTGCAGAAAATAGTGTCACGATGCAAGTTGACATAGCACTAGCTCTACGACACAAAACCCCCATTACAGCAATGAGTACACCAACTCCAGTCACCAAATTCCTCTTCGAATGACAGAGAGCCCTAATTGAAGCAAATAGGACCCCTGATCTACTTATTCCCAGTTTATAAGACGAAGCTTTTATTGATGTTAGGAACTTTATGCGTATCTTTCCATCATGGAAAGATTATACCACAGACAAATAAAAATTTCCAATCTTCCTCCGCAACTTACGTGTAAGTAATGTACTAACGTTATTCATGGTAATTAGTGCATATGTTTCTGCTGACAAAAGACAAAAAAATCATTCTTTTATATAGGTGAGGACCAAACTCGATAGTCAAGACAAGCAAAGCTTGGTTGCGCTTTTCAAGGATGCGTTGATGAAGTATCGTTGCTATCTGAGGCATGCGTACTTCGATGGCAATCCTCTAACGAAATTTCTGTAAATTTCCAGTGGTACATTTAGTAGACAGTGACTGGGATAATCTTGTTACACATTGGTCTCGTCTGGAGCGTAAGGTACCGTCTATGATATCACATCACAATTTCAACTACATTTATGCATGTGCCTTATCATCTCACCTGTATGAAAATTGTTTATAGCAGAATATTCATTCTCAAGGGACCACAAAATCTCGCAACTATACTGCACATTGCATTCCTCTTGTGAGTACCTCTTGCCATGTATCAGCACTTACTTTCATAGCTGGTTGATTATGTAGCATCACTGCACATGTTAGCCTCCTTATCCTACATTTGCTGGGCATTATAACATTTGTATTGACTATTGACTCTTACATAAATTTAGAATCAACCCAATGCTTTTGAAGAGGTTTAGCTTTGGAGTCTTCTTGTAAGGACCGAATGTCATGTATCACTTTACTTACATTAACACCTACTCCCTCCATCTCATAATATAAGAGTGCTTTGTACAGTACACTAGTTTACAAAACATCTTATATTATGGGAAGGAGGGAGTGGTTCATTATGTAGCATTACTCTGCATCATATCTCCCTCACCCACCATTACTAAAAATATCATATCTATATGTGTGATGCCCCGAGACCGATGCTCTAGTTACCTTCCATTTATTTTGTTGACGTTGTGTGTTTCAACTGTTTGTTGCCATGATCGTGATGAGTGCCATTGCCATACTTTGCTTCTTGCATCATGTCCATCTTTTATTATTTTGCATTATGCCATCCTTGTTTGTTTGCCATGATCTTTTGTTGTGTCTTGCCATGTCCATGTTCCTTCCATCATGATCATTTTGTTTGCATTGCATTTTCTTTTTGTGTGTTGCATTTATTTGTTCTCTGTTTGTGATGATCTCCTTCCTCCATGTTCTATGTTTGCATCTTGCCCAACCATATTCTTTGCAAACTCCATCACTAGCTCACTCCTTTCAAATTCATCATTTAATTCAAGTGAAATTTTCCTTGTTGAGAAAATGTTCATTCTTTCCCTATAAATCTTGCACCTTGCCAACATCCTCTTTGTCAATTTTCATCTCATTTGAAGTTGCTTTGGTTGGGTTCAAAAATGGCCCAAGTTTGTAATCTATTCAAACTTGTATTATTTTTCTACCTCTAAAAATGTCTGAAGCAATTTTCTTAAATGGTGCATAATTCCAGGAGTCCATAGATATCCTTACTTCTCCCTATTCATCCCCAATATCCCTCGCCTTTTCCCTTTTGTTGGTTGTTTATTTAATTAAACAGAATTTAAAGAAAATGGAAAAAGGCCTCACCTGGAGCCCCATGGGCCTCCCGCAGCCGCACCAGCTGCCAACAGCCCACCAGGCGCAGCCCAGCAGCCCCCCCCCTCGCAGTAGCCCACCAGCGCCCCTGTTCATCTCCTTCCTCTCGTACGGCAGGGCATCCATCGGAGCCACGTAGGCAAACCCCTTGATTGGACGGCCGAAGTAGCTCCCTACGCCCTATAAAAGATGCCCTGGTGCCCTAGACCTCCTCCTCTCTCCATTCCACCCCTCTCTTCCTCCTACCGCCGCCAAGGTGACTCCACCCACGCCTCTGCCGATGCCATGGCCATGCCGACCTCGAGCTCGAGCCCGGCCTGATCAGAGCCGTCTGCCTTCATTCGTGGGCCCCGGGGTAACCACCTCGACGTCCGCCGTCTCCTCCTACCTCGCCCACCTCCACACGTGCCCCGGAGCTCCTTCTACGACGTCCTCTTCATCGTCTTCTTCCTCCGGCCAAACCAGCGCCATCGGTCAGCGCCTTCCGCCGCCGTGTCCGATCGGCCTCGACCTCGTACGACTCCAGCAACACCCCCACGGTGAAGCTACGATCATCCATCTCCCTCTCTGATCTCGGTTGCCTGCATAGCCATCGTTCTGCGGGTCTCAGGTTTCGGCCGCCATGGTCGTGACCTCGTGTACCTCGCTGCACACCACTTCCGTCCGCACCACGCTGCCCGTGCAGCACCCACACACGCACCGCATCACCACGGCTCGCCTGTAGGCCATGCCATGCCCCTCCTAGTGCCTCTGTCGCACCTCACCATGGCCCGAGCCGAGGAAATGCCCGAGCTCGAGGTCTTTGCCTCCGCCTCACTCCGCACGCCGCACACCACACCCCCACCTATTTCCGCACCCCCGTCGTCGGCCTGTTGTCGCGGCAGTCGCCGTCTTGCTCGCCGGCGTCGTCAGCCAGTTCCTCTGTGATCCACGAAGAAGAAGGCATGGCCTTTGACAGGGTTCAAGTTGAGCCACGCCCTTGTTTTGCACAAGCATGCAGCAGCAGCGCACTGGTCAGCAGTCTGCTCCTCTATCCATGCATATTTACAGGAAATGCCATTGCTTTAAGATGCTAATAACTAAATATCCATGCATCCAAATGAGACATGCCATATATGAATCTTGCTCAGATTTTCATGTTCTTTAACATTTTACAACTTTCATCCCTGTTAAAAATATTTGAAATTGTTGTTTGTATTAATTTGTTTAAATAACATGCTAAAATGGTTTGTTTCATAACTAAATAACCGCACCTCCAATTTAAATAAACTTTATATGTAAATGGGGTAGAAAAATGCATAGATTAACTTGTTGAACTTTATCTTGCTGTTTAACAACTTTAAAATTGTGTATAGGGCAGAACAGTACCAAATCCGCAATATGCATATGGGGTTTTTCCGGAATTGTTATATGTTGTTTCCGGCCTCATTTAAACTTGCTTGGTTGTGTTGGTCTTGTATGCATGATTTATTGCCATGAGTAGTATCATGTAGCCTTGTCATGCATCATACTTGGTTGAGCATCATGTCTTGTTTATGTGTTGTGTGTTTACCATGTTGTTTGCTTCTTCTCGGTAGTTCCTTTTTTGTTGCGATCGTGAGGATTCGTTCGACTACGCTTGGTTTGTCTATGTGGCTTCATCTTCTTCATGGACTCGTTCTTCTTCCTAGCGGGATCTTAGGCAAGATGACCGTCACCTTGGATCTCATTACTATCATTGCTATGCTAGTTGTCTCGATGCTATCGCTATATGTCGTGCTACCCACCACTTGTTTATCAAGCCTCCCAATATGCCATGAAACACCCTCTAACCTTTGTCACCATCCCAGTAAACTGTTGTATGTCTATGTTACCGCTTGCTCAGCCCCTCTTATAGCGTTGTTAGTTGCAGGTGAAGATGAAGATTGCTCCATGTCGGATCTTGATTTTGGAATATCACAATATCTATTACTATAATTAATGCACAAATATACTTGGCAATGGGTGGAAGGCTTGGCCTTTTGCTCGGTGTTTTGTTCCACTCATGCGGCCTTAGGAACCGATAAACTGGTGTTATGTTCCTTGAGTTTGCGTTCCTAACATGGCTGGGGGTTATGGGACCCCCTTGACAGTTCGCTTTGAATAAAACTCCTCTAGCAAGGCCCAACTTTGGTTTTAATTTGCAACATAATAAAACTATTAATTAATTTGCATAGGGGGTCGTGTCCCCAAGGATTCTTTTCCACATACAGGGGGGCCAATGCTGATGGTGTTGGTCCCAAACGGGCAGCCTACGGGGCCGCCTCGGGGAAACTCGAGGTATCTGGTTTTACCCGTAGCTTGGCCTATCCGGAAGTGGCCTAAAATGAGATACGCGCGGCTACTATCAGGGTATCGGCATGCCGGGAGGTCTTGCTGGACTTGTTTTACCATTGTTGAAATGTCTTGTGCACCGGGATTCCGAGTGTGATCGGGTTGTCCCTAAGATAAGAGGTTTTACCTCTGCTGATCATGAGAGCTTGTGATGGGCTAAGTTGGGACACCCCTGCAGGGTTATGATCTTTTGAAAGTCGTGCCCGTGGTAATGTGGCAGATTGGAATTTTTTAATGTCCGGTTGTAGAAAACTTGACAGAGGATCCGAAATAAAATACACCAACCGCGTGAGTAACCATGGTCGTCTCTTTTCGAGTAAGTTCGGGAAGAGAACACGGTGGGGTTATGTTTGACATTTAGGTTGTTCAGGATCACTTAGCGATCATTACAAGTTTGCGATCATTTACGTAAATGCTCATCTTATTCTTGTACTCGTAAGATAGCCACCATACAATGCTTAGCTGCTGCTGCAACCTCACCAGTTAACCTCTCCATACCCATTAAGCTTTGCTAGTCTTGATAACCATGGTTATGGGATTGCTGGGTCCTAGTGGCTCACAGATACTACAACACCAGTTGCAGGTACAGGTTTCCGACAACTTGATGTGGGAGCGATTTTTACTTGTGTTGGAGTTCTTTCTTCTTCTTCGTCATCAATCTTGGGATAGGTTCCTGGTCGACAGCCAAGGATAACAGGATGGATGTCGTGTGCTTTTCATGTTTTTCATCCATAGTTGGATGCCTCGTGTATGATGTGTTGTATTCATGTGACTATTGTATGACATGTATGTATCCCCATCTATTTATGTAATGGTATGATGTAATGATATCCATCTTGCTAAGCGCCCGAAATGTTGTTGTGCCCCAATCACGAGTTCCCCACATGATCGGGATAGAATCGAATCTTGGGCGTGACAATATGTAATCTTACCAAAAAGCTTAATACACAGACAATGCCAGTGCAGAAGTGTAGCACATTGCTCTTGCTAGTACATTTTGTCCTATTACGCTTGTACTTACATGGATAAGTACTTGATTATGTACCATCAATCTGCATCTTATCTTCATTGTCTCGTATCCCCTCCACGTATTATCATATCTACAATTACTCTCTACACAATGTAGAGTATTGGCAATGCTTATGAAGAAGATTATGTGCTGAAATTCTTGAGTTATCCTTCCTTTGACATGGAGAAGGGCATTATAGAGCCGGTGTTAACCGTTAATGTAAGTCGAGTCATTTAAAGCATTTATCTTCAACTACCGTTTAATTTGCTCATACTCCCTATAGTCAACTACCGTTTAGTCTGTTGTTTCTATCAAAATGCATGTTCGCAACAATTGTAAGCTCCAAGATTTAGTCGCAAGACCAAATTCCTTATTCATACCACGCACATTACTCAATATGGGCCAATGATTTTCTTTAGCCCTGCATGTATGCTTGTTTTGTTGATCCATCATCCATTGTATGCTGAAGTAGCCCACATTTGCATCTTGTCATTTCCTGCTTTATCTTACTGATCTGGCTGATGATATGAGCAACATGCCATGCACATTAACCAAAAGAGAGACAATGATTGTCTTTTTCCTTGCTTCTATGCTTATTTTGTTTATATGCAATCCAGTATTGTGGTGAAGCTCCCCGCATTATGAACAATGCCAAATTATGCTATTGACATTTTGAACTGTCTCTTTACTTTCTAATGTGAAATTGGATGGAATTGACAACTCAGTTACCATCTTCGTTTATATACAGGCAATGTCATCTATCCGCTTGTTTAAGGGTGATATGCCTGATGGCATGCACAATTCTGCAGAAGGCTGTGAGACAAACCCAACATATATTGCAGCAAAGAAGGCAAAACATGTTGAAGATAGTGAGACAACCCCAAAGTCATGTCTTGATGCAGTGCTCAAGTTACTTGAGACTAGCAGTCACACAAGCTTGCAAAATTCGATGCCTGAATCAGTTCGACTTCTTCAGTCTCAACTTCAAACAGAAAGGCATTCTTCAACTCAACTTCGACTTGAAGTTCAATCTCTAAGGAAGATCACGGAGAACTCCAATGAGAACCTTATTGCTAAATAGCTACAGCTGGAAGATATGACCAACATGCTAGGCCGGTCTCATAGCCTTGCTCAGTTGCTTGTGCAGATGCTCCCTCCCAAGGCTAACATTTCTTGAACTGTCTTGGAATTGGTCTTGGTTCAGTATGATTTTGTTGTGCTGCAATGGCAGGACCTTTGATGCGCAGTTTTTGTAATCTACCTCTTGGTTGCGCTTTATGATCACTGGTGGCGAACTTTGATACCGAGTGGATGTGATATGCCCTAAATCCTTTTATTGTATAGTGAAGGTTTATTCTAAGTTACTATGTCGTAATTTCGTTATAATATGCGGTAGATTTGTTCTAAATTCCTAGTTATCGTATATGCCATCATTCGCTATCTGAAAGAATGGCGAAAATTTGATTTAGGCTACCGGGCCAAAACATTTGCCTCTAACGGGCCTGCATTTCAGCGGGCCATAATTAGGTCGGCCCTCAACTAAATTGGACTTGCGCGGATCGGTCATATAGGCCCTTCAGGGACATGGTGTGCTAGGCCCATAACACACATGGGCCTTCATTGGTCCCAACGTTTTATTGGGCCTTTAGTAGAACCAACGTTTATTAGGGCCTTTACTGGACCGACATTTAGTCGGGCCCATGTAGCCTCGGGCCAGCTGGACTGTTATGGCCCAGAAGATACAATGGGCCTTTAACATGCCGAAATGCATGTTGGGCCATAGTTTTCAAGAGTCGCCCATGGGCCTTTAGCACGCTGAAATATAACCCGGGCCATTATTGGCCCAGTTATATGATGGGTGATTACCAGACCAAAACATATCTCGGGCCTTGGTTGGCCCACTGATATCATGGGCCTCTAAGAGGCCGAAAGCTTATTAGAGGCATCAACGGGCCAAATTATACGACAAGCCCAAAGTCAGGTCGGGCTGAACTAGATCTGTCGTAATCACGGGCCGTTAATGGGCCAGATGTCGCATCAGACCTTATATAGCCGATGGGCAGCACGGGACATTACCAGACTGAAAGACTCATCGGGATGAAATGGGCCCATGCCCATATTAGGCCTCTAAGAGGTCGAAGACTCACTGGGCCCTCATGGGGCCCAGATACTGCGCGAACAATTAACATCCCAGTTCTAGCGGTGGGCCATAAATGGGCCATGTTCAAGTAGGCCGTTGGTGGGCCAGCCCACCAGTACCTGAGTAAATTATACATGCCTTTGATTGGGCTGGACTTTTTAACCTAAATGGGCCTCTGTTGGGCGGTGCCACGTGTCGCCTTATCATAGGTGTGTCATGTCCACTGGACGGTTGGCTTCTGTCCCAACACGGAGCTGACACGTGGTTCTTCGGGCCAATGAGAATTTTAATGTGGAAAATCACCATTGGTCGTGGCTATTAACGGGTTATCGGATCCAAAACTGGACATCATAGCTTAACGGCGACCCGTTACAGTGGATGCCACATGCCGATCACCCTTGATGAAAGCACTTCTATGACATGCGATTGATCGTCATGGAAGTGGACACTTCCGTGATGATAATTTTAGTATTGTCATGGAACACTTCTACGACACCACAGGTATGAGTATCGTGATTCTTTCATAAATTCGTCATGGGTGTACAAGCATGATAAAATCGTGACCTACTGTGACAAACACGTATCTGAAGGAAATATGCCCTAGAGGCAATAATAAAGTTGTTATTTGTATTACCTTATATCATGATAAATGTTTATTAATCATGCTAGAATTGTATAAATCGGAAACTTAGTACATGTGTGAATACATAGACAAAACAGAGTGTCCCTAGTATGCCTCTACTAGACTAGCTCATTGATCAAAGATGGTTATGTTTCCTAACCATAGACATCAGTTGTCATTTGATCAACGGGATCACATCATTAGGAGAATGATGTGATGGACAAGACCCATTCGTTAGCTTAGCAACTTGATCGTTTAGTTTTACTGCTATTGCTTTCTTCATGACTTATACATGTTCCTATGACTATGAGATTATGCAACTCACGAATACCGAAGGAACACCTTCTGTGCTATCAAACATCACAATATAACTGGGTGATTATAAAGATGCTCTACAGGTGTCTCCAAAGGTGTTTGTGGTGTTGGCATAGATCGAGAATAGGATTTGTCACTCCGAGTGTCGGAGAGGTATCTTTGGGCCCTCTCGGTAATACACATCATAATAAGCCTTGCAAGCAAATGACTAATGAGTTAGTCACGAGATGATGTATTACAGAACGAGTAAAGAGACTTGCCGGTAATGAGATTGAACAAGGTATGATCATACTGACGATCGAATCTCGGGCAAGTAACATACCGATGATAAAGGGAACAACGTATGTTGTTATGCGGTTTGACCGATAAAGATCTACGTAGAATATGTAGGAACCAATATGAGCATCCAGGTTCCTCTATTGGTTACTGACCGGAGATGAGTCTCGGTAGTGTCTACATAGTTCTCGAACCCGTAGGGTCCGCACGCTTAACATTCGATGACGATGGGTATTATGAGTTTACGTGTTTTGATGTACCGAAGGTAGTTCGCAGTCCCGGATGTGATCACAGACATGACGAGGAGTCTCGGAATGTCCGAGATATAAAGATTCATATATTGGAAGGTTATATTCGGACACTGGATGAGTTCCGGAGGTTATCAGATAAGTACGGGAGTACCGGGAGGTTACCGAAACCTCTCGGGGGTTATTGGGTCTCATGGGCCCAAGTGGAGGAAGAGGAGGTGCGGCCAGCTAGGGGCACGCGGCCACCCCCCTAGCCCAAAACAAATTGGACTAGGGGGTCGTCCCCCTTTTCCTTCTTCTTCTTCTCTCCTTCCTTCCCCCTCTCCTACTAGGAATACGAAAAGGAGGGAATCCTACTTGGAGTAGGATTGCCCCCCCTAGGCGCGCCTCCTCCTCCTTGGCCCCCTCCTCCTCGCCTCCCTCCTTTATATACATGGGGAGGGGCACCCCATAGACACACAAGTTGATTTTAGCTGTGTGAAGTGCCCCTTCCTATAGATACACACCTCGGTCGTATCATTGCAATGCTTAGGCGAAGCCCTGCACCAGTAGCTTCATCATCACCGTCACCACGCCGTCGTGCTGACAAAACTCTCATGTGATGCTCAACTGGATCAAGAGCTCGTGGGACGTCATCAGGCTGAATGTGTGCTGAAAGCGGAGGTGTCGTACGTTCGGTGCTTGGATCTGTTGGACCGCGAAGACATTCGACTACATCAACCGCGTCAGAAGATGCTTCCGCTTTCGGTTTACGAGGGTACGTAGGCACACTCTCCCGCTCATTGCTATGCTTCTCCTAGAGATATCTTGCATGATCGTAGGAATTTTCTTGAAATAGTACATTCCCCAACAGTGGCATCATGAGCCAGGTCTATGCGTAGATGATATGCACGAGTAGAACACAATGAGTTGTGAGCGATAATAGTCATACTGCTTACCGGCATGTCATACTTTGATTCGGCGGTATTGTGAGATGAAGCGGCCCGGACCGACATTACATGTACGCTTACGCGAGACTGGTTTCACTGTTACGAGCACTCGTTGCTTAAAGGTGACTCGCGGGTGTGTGTCTCTCTCACTTTAGTTGAATTGAGTGTGGCTACGCTCGGTCCTTGTGAAGGTTAAAACAGCACACTTGACGAAAAATCGTTGTGGTTTTTGTATGCGTAGGTAAGAACGGTTCTTGTTAAGCCCGTAGCAGCCATGTAAAACTTGCAACAACAAAGTAGAGGACGTCTAATTTGTTTTTGCAGGGCATGTTGTGATGTGATATGGTCAAGACGTGATGAGTTATACGTTATTGTATGAGATGATCATGTTTTGTAAATTATCGGCAACCGGCAGGAGCCTTATGGTTGTCTCTTTATTGTATGAATTGCGAAAGCCATGTAATTTTTTTACTTCATCACTATGAGTTAGCGATAGTAGTAGTAGCAATAGTTGGCGAGATAACCACGATGCTATGATGAAGATCACGGTGTCTAGCCGGTGACGATGGAGATCATGACGATGCTTTGGAGATGGAGATCAAAAGCACAAGATGATGATGGCCATATCATGTCACATATTTTGATTGCATGTGATGTTTATCTTATTATGCTTCTTATTTTGCTTAGTACGGTGGTAGCATTATAAGATGACCCCTTACAAAATTTCAAGGTACAAGTGTTCTCCCTGAGTATGCACCGTTGCGAAAGTTTGTCCTGCCGAGACACCACGTGATGATCTGTTGTGATAAGCTCTATGTTCAAATACAACGGGTGTAAGATAGTTTGGACATGCAGAATACTCGGGTTAAACTTAACGAGCCTAGCATGTACAGACATGGCTACGACACACTGGAGACCGAAAGGTCGAGCGTGAATCATATAGTATATATGATCAACATAAGATGTTCACCATTGAAAACTACTCCATCTCACGTGATGATCGGACATGGTTTAGTTGATTTGGATCATGTGATCATTTAGATGACTAGATGGATGTCTATCTAAGTGCGAGTTCTTTAGTAATATGATTAATTGAACTTTAATTTATCATGAACTTAGTCCTGATAGTTTATGCATATCTATGTTGTTGTAGATTAATGGCCCGTGCTACCGTTCCCTTGAATTTTAATGCGTTCCTAGAGAAATGTAAGTTGAAAGATGATGGTAGCAACTACACGGACTGGGTCCGTAACTTGAGGATTATCCTCATTGTTGCACAGAAGAATTATGTCCTGGAAGCACCACTAGGTGACAGTCCTGCTGCATGAGCAACTCCGGACGTTATGAACGTCTGGCAAGCTCGTTCTGATGACTACTCGATAGTTCAGTGTGCCATGCTTTACGGCTTAGAACCGAGACTTCAAAGACGTTTTGAACATCATGGAGCATATGAGATGTTCCAAGAGTTGAAGTTAATATTTCAAGCAAATGCCCGAATTGAGAGATATGAAGTCTCCAATAAGTCCTATAGTTGCAAGATGGAGGAGATTAGTTCTATCAGTGAACACTTGCTCAAAATATCTGGGTACTACAATCATATCGCTCAACTTGGTTGCAAAGTTGACGAAGATAGTGTTATTGATAGAGTTCTTCAATCACTACCACCAAGCTACAAAGGCTTCATGATGAACTATAACATGCAAGGGATGCAAAAGACAATTCCCGAGCTCTTCGCTATGCTCAAAGCTGCGGAGGGAGAAATCAAAGAGGAGCATCAAGTGTTGATGGTTAACAAGACCAGTAGTTTCAAGAAAAAGGGCAAGGGAAAGAAGGGGAACTTCAAGAAGAATAGCAAGACTGTTGCTTCTCTCGCGAAGAATCCCAAGTCTGGCGCCAAGCCTGAAACTGAGTGCTTCTACTGCAAAGGGATTGGATACTGGAAGCAGAACTTCCCCAAGTATTTAGCAGATAAGAAGGATGGCAAAGTGAACAAAGGTATATTTGATATACATAGTATTGATGTGTACCTTACTAATGCTCGTAGTAGCACCATGGTATTTGATACTAGTTCGGTTGCTAATATTTGTAACTCGAAACAGGGGCTACAGATTAAATGAAGATTAGCTAAGGACGAGGTGACGATGCGCGTGGGAAATGGTTCCAAAGTCGATGTGATCGTCGTCGGCACGCTACCTCTACATCTACCATCGGGATTAGTTTTAGACTAGAATAATTGTTATTTGGTGCTATCGTTGAGCATGAACATTATATCTGGATCTTGTATGTTGCGAGACGGTTATTCATTTAAATCAGAGGATAATGGTTGTTCTATTTATATGAGTAATATCTTTTATGGTCATGCACTCTTGAAGAGTGGCCTATTCTTGATAGTACTTCACACAAACTAGTTCTAGTGATTCCTACACCAATCAACGGGGAAGCTAATGATAATGATCATGAAACTTCGGATCAAGTTACTACTGAAGCTCGTAGGTCAACCAGAGTACGTTCCGCACCAGAGTGGTATGGCAACACAGTTCTGGAAGTCATGTTACTAGACCATGATGAACCTACGAACTATGAGGAAGCGATGATGAGACCAGATTTCGCAAAATGGCTTGAGGCCATGAAATCTGAGATGGGATCCATGTATGAGAACAAAGTGTGGACTTTGGTTGACTTGCCCGATGGTCGGCAAGCCATTGGAAATAAATGGATCTTGAAGAGGAAGACAAACGTCGATGGTAATGTTACTGTCTACAAAGCTTGACTTGTTGCGAAAGGTTTTCGACAAGTTCAAGGAGTTGACTATGATGAGACTTTCTCACTCGCATCGATGCTTAAATCTGTCTGAAACATGTTAGCTATTGCCACATTTTATGATTATGAAATCTAGCAAATGTATGTCAAAACTTCATTCCATAATGGATACCTCAAAGAGGAATTGTATATGATGCAACCAGAAGGTTTTGTCGATCCTAAAGGTGCTAACAAAGTGTGCAAGCTCCATCGATCCATCTATGGACTGGTGCAAGCATCTCGGAGTTGGAATATACGCTTTGATGAGGTGATCAAAGCATATGGTTTTATACAAACTTTTGGAGAATCCTGTATTTACAAGAAAGTGAGTGGGAGCTCTGTAGCATTTCTGATATTATATGTGGATGATATATTGTTGATTGGAAATGATATAGAATTTCTGGATGGCATAAAAGGATACTTGAATTAGAATTTTTCAATGAAAGACCTCGGTGAAGCTGCTTATATATTAGGCATAAAGATCTATAGAGATAGATCAAGACGCTTAATTGGACTTTCACAAAGCACATACCTTGATAAAGTTTTGAAGAAGTTCAAAATGGATCTGTAAAAGAAAGGGTCCTTGCCTGTGTTGCAAGGTGTGAAGTTGAGTAAGACTCAATGCCCGACGACTACAGAAGATAGAGAGAAAATGAAAGTCCTTCCCTATGCCTCAGCCATAGGATATATCATGTATACAATGTTGTGTACTACACCTGATGTGTGCCTTGCTATAAGTTTAGCAGGGAGGAACCAAAATCATCCAGGAGTGGATCACTAGACAGCGGTCAAGAACATACCGAAGTACCTGAAAAGGACAAAGGATATGTTTCTCGTTTATGGAGGTGACAAAGAGCTCGTTGTAAACAGTTACATCGATTCAAGCTTTGACACAGATCCGGATGACTCTAAGTCACAAACCGGATATGTATTTTTATTGAACGGTGGAGATGTCAGTTGGTGCAGTTCCAAGCAGAGCTTCGTGGCAGGATCTACATGCAAAGCGGAGTACATATCTGCTTCGGAAGCAGCAAATGAGGGAGTCTGGATGAAGGAGTTCATATCCGATCTAGGTGTAATACCGAGTGCATCTGGTCCAATGAAAAATCTTTTGTCACAACATTGGAGCAATACCCTTGGCGAAGGAATCCAGGTTTCACAAGAGAACCAAGCACATCAAGAGACGCTTCAACTCCATCCGCGATCAAGTCAAGGAGGGAGACATAGAAATTTGCAAGATACATACGGATCTGAATGTCGCAGACCCGTTGACTAAGCCTCTTCCACGAGCAAAACATGATCAGCACCAAGACTCCTTAGGTGTTAGAATCATTACTATGTAATCCTAATTATTGACTCTTGTTCAAGTGGGAGACTGAAGGAAATATGCCCTTGAGGCAATAATAAAGTTGTTATTTGTATTTCCTTATATCATGATAAATGTTTATTATTCATGCTAGAATTGTATTAACCAGAAACTTAGTACATGTGTGAATACATAGACAAAACAGAGTGTCCCTAGTATGTCTCTACTAGAATAGCTCATTGATCAAAGATGGTTATGTTTCCTAACCATAGACATGAGTTGTCATTTGATCAATGGGATCACATCATTAGGAGAATGATGTGATGGACAAGACCCATCCGTTAGCTTAGCAACTTGATCGTTTAGTTTTACTGCTATTGCTTTCTTCATAACTTATACATGTTCCTATGACTATGAGATTATGCAACTCCCCAATACCGGAGGAACACCTTGTGTGCTATCAAACGTCACAACGTAACTGGGTGATTATAAAGATGCTCTATAGGTGTCTCCGATAGTGTTTGTGGTGTTGGCATAGATCGAGAATAGGATTTATCACTCCGAGTGTCGGAGAGGTATCTCTGGGCCCTCTCGGTAATACACATCATAATAAGCCTTGCAAGCAAATGACTAATGAGTTAGTCATGAGATGATGTATTACAGAACAAGTAAAGACACTTGCCACTAACGAGATTGAACTAGGTATGATGATACCGACGATCGAATCTCGGGCAAGTAACATAGCGATGACAAAGGGAACAACGAATGTTGTTATGCGGTTTGACCGATAAAGATCTTTGTAGAATATGTAGGAACCAATATGAGCATCCAGGTTCCGCTATTGGTTATTGACTGGAGATGAGTCTCGGTCATGCCTACATTGTTCACAAACCCATAGGGTCCGCACGCTTAACGTTCGATGACGATCGGTATTACGAGTTTATGTGTTTTGATGTACCGAAGGTAGTTCGGAGTCCCGGATGTGATCACGGACATGACGAGGAGTGTCGGAATGTCTGAGACATAAAGATTCATATATTGGAAGGTTATATTCGGACACCGGATGAGTTCCGGAGGTTATCAGATAAATATCGGAGTACTGGGAGGTTACCAGAACCTCCCGGGGGGTTATTGGGCCTCATGGGCTCAAGTGGAGGAAGAGGAGGTGCGGCCAGCTAGGGGCGTACGGCCATCCTAGCCCAAACCGAATTGGACTAGGGGGTCGGCCCCCCCTTTCCTTCTTCTTCTTCTCTCCTTCCTTCCCCCTCTCCTACTAGGCATAGGAAAAGGGGGAATCCTACTTGGAGTAGGATTGCCCCCCTAGGTGCGCCTCCTTCTCCTTGGCCGCCTCCTCCTCCCCTCCCTCCTTTATATACGTGGGGAGGGGGAACCCCATAGACACACAAGTTGATTTTAGCCGTGTGCGGTGCCCCTCCCCACAGATACACACCTTGGTCATATCGTTGCGGTGCTTAGGCGAAGCCCTGCACCGGTAGCTTCATCATCACCGTCACCATGCTGTCGTGCTGAGGAAACTCTCCCGTGACGCTCAACTGGATCAAGAGCTCGTGGGACGTCATCGAGCTAAACGTGTGCTGAACGCGGTGTGACAGCCTGGATTTTTGCCCTTTTCTTTTTCTTTTAATTTTCTTGGATTTCTTGATTTTATTTGCTTTTCCGTGGTTATGTGGTTCTGAAACTTGGGAAGATCATGTCTTCCTAGGTTTTATAGTGGCTTGCCATCCTCCTCATCATCCCATTATCCTGTCATTTCCATCCTTGGCCTAACCCAATATTCTTTTTCCAAGGAATATTCCTTTTCTATTAAAGGAATAATTCTTTTGCCCTAGGTTGTGAAGCAACCTATATCTCTGTCATTCTAAAAATTCCCAAATAATTCTCATAAATTGTTTGGGTCATATATTGCTCAAATATGGCAAAATAACTCATTGCAATGTTCAAAAATAATCATCCAATAATATTTTTTTCTATTCTGCCCTAAATGGCACTTTGTGAATCAAGTGCTATTTATATTTTCCCAATTGCCTCCAAACTTTTTGGACATCTTTTCCTGTCCATATCATTGCCTTGTGCCAAATTTCAACTTCATTTGCCTAGTAATTATTTTTCAGCAATTTTCCAAAGTTTCTGCCCATAAAGGAACTTTGTGAAGGAAGTATAATCTCGGCATGTCCAAATGAGGTGGAACTTGGTCACATCCTTCATTTGACCAAATCAAGACTCTCTACCAAATTTTAGCTTATGGAGATCATCTATGTGAGCTCAGCTCCAAATCTTGGTTTCCGGTCAGATTTTCACTTTGTGAAGCAACTATATTTTATATTACTTCATTTGAGCTGAAAATCTACCAGGACATTCTTACATATATATATATATACTCCCTCCGCCAAGTTTTGGCTCAATCCACTTAGCCATTTATCCTTAGTAAATTTTCCTAGTTTCTGGTCAGAATGGAGCTTTGTGAAGCAAGTGCCACTTTGGTAATTCCAAATGGCATGAAAATTATACAGCAACTCCATGTGGTCAAATAACCCCACTCTACCAAATTTTAGCTCATGACACTTAAGTATGTGAGTGCAACATCATAGTGCCCTAATCTGGCCAGTTTTGCACTTTCTACAGCAAGTATCTTCTAAACTCCTCCTCTTAGTTGGTGATCAACATCATCTTAGCATGAGATCATCATCAGACACATTATTTACTGAGTTACCTAGCTGGTGTCCCCACAGCACATCACAAACACTTGGTTGTTGGTTTATTTTGTGGCCATCTGCAAATCTCTTCTTCGCCCCTGGACCATTTTCTTTCTGCATCTATACTAAGGGCACTAAGGTCTATCCACTGGACATGGTTGGCCATGCCAAAGAGCGCCGCTAGCGCCAGAACCAGTGGTGATCATGCTTGTGTCATGCATAGTGCAAGCTCTGGATCGATCCAGCGACTGTGCTCGTCTCCTCCCTCGTCATCTCGACCTCCATTCATGTCCTGGAGCTACGCCATGATGCCCTGCGTCACCGTGCGTCAATGCCTCGTCGTGGTTCACCATAAATGAGCTGCAAACGCCATGCCTGTGTGATGCCCAGCCACTATCCACCATTAGAGCACTGCTCGAGCTCGCTAGCGATACTCCAGAGCCTTCCCCTCGGCTATATAAGGAGTGCCCGACCTCCCCCGCACCTTATCACTCCCTCCCTCACCTCATTTAGTCACCAGGATCGCCACATGTCGCCGGAGTTCGCCTTTGTCCACCATGGCCGCCGCGGTTCCTCCTCGGTTCCGGCGAGCCTAGCCCCTCTCCTCTCCTCCAGAGCTGTCCACTAACTTCCCCTCATCCTCGCGGCTCGCCCCACCCACTGGTCCATCTCCGGAGAGCCTCGTGGCCGCGTCTCCCAAGTCCGACCGCCGCTCGTCTCGTTCGGGCACCTCACCAACCGGTCGTCCCGAGCCTCCTCGTGCTTCCCCGACTCCACCAACGTCTTCCCCACGTCCTGGCGAACCTCCCCACCCCCTCATCTCTCGCCAGAGTGTCCACATCACTGGCGAACCTCGTCGCCTGAACTCTCTGTACTCCTCCTCATCGCCGCGGCCTCCCCTCCTCCCCACTCCTCCCCGACAGCCTCTTTGCCTCTGAACGGGACCAGTGCACTGCCCCACACCCGCCGGTACGCTTCGCTCGTCCGGAGACGGCTGGAGCTGGCCGGCCCCATCGCCGCAACCGTCCTCTATCCTCCTCCTGTCCCCTTCGTCTCCACCTCCCTAGGCCGCCCCGGCGCTCCTGTTGCCCGCACACAAAGGCGCCAGGCCCCGCCGGTGGGTGGCCTCAGCTCGGCCAGGCCCCGCCAGAGCAGCCCGGGCCCCCGCCGGCCGCGTGCGTCCTCTGCTCCTTGTCGGGGCAGAGTGATCGCAAGGAAGAAGACGACGCCTTGCCCAGCTGGCCAGGCGGGCCCCTCCTCCCTGCGGGTCCCACATGTCATTCCCTGGTAACCTTATCCACGTGTTTAAGTGGAAGCGTATTCGCATAATACGTTTCCGTTTTCTGAAAGTGAATTCTTCTTCTCCTTCCAGCCCAAAGTATGTTTTCCCGTTCTGAAAGCGTATTTTCTTATATGCGCTTCTGCCTTATCCACTCAGGGACCCGTTGGTGATAAAAATATTCACAGGATAGTCCCTGAGCTTCTATCCTTCATATCTCCGCAACCGTAGCTCCGAATGAGGTGAAACCAGCGTTCACTTTTTCGTATCGACAAGATATTTCTGTTGGCACCATTTTCTCTATGTGTTCACACTGTGAAAATGATCATTATGCCCTTGCCTCTAATCAGCCCCTCAGAGAGAGAAGTGTTTCGGCGTTTCGTTCCGCGGCTTCACCACACTTCTTCCCAGAGTCTCCGTCACCCCCAAGCAAGCCACAACAACCACTTGCATGATAGCCATGCAGTAGCCAAGGTTTCTACTTGAACATTTAATAAAAGTTTGCTTGTTACGTGTGTGCTTGTTTGCTACTGCTATCGTTGTTTCGGTTATCCTCGTGGTTTCATGTTCACCTTCATGATATGTTCTGATGCTTCTTGTTATACTTGCTAGTATTATGGTCACATGTCATGATTGGTAGTAGAAGTACATGCTGGTAGTAGTGATGTTTATCCTGATGCATGCTTGTCGTTTGTCAAGTACCGTTGATATGCATGTTCCGTTGCAACTAGTTGGTTACATGCTTACTTGGTAGTGTTCTTGCTATGTTCTTGCATGGTATTTATTTATGATGCTAGTAGTCATGTATGCCATGAGTAGTGTTATACTTGTGATATTCATGCTCGTCAGTATGTCATGCTCATTTGGATATATGCTTCATTGTGGTTATGCTCGATGATTATGTTGCACCTCCATGCTTATGTTGATATCATGCTCATGCATTATAGTTGCATCATGTTGTTTTATTATGACTCAACTTATTGCATTCAAGTTTAACCGGATAATAATGAACTTGAAGAACTGTTGGATGCGTCATGGTGCCACCAAATCGAGCTGACCAGTGTAGCCACGCTTGCCTTTATGGGAAGTCCCTAACTGGGTCTATTGTCATGCCTCTCGCTGGTGCCTCCAACGAGTGAAGGTTATGGGCGCGCGCTACCCTAATCAGGTAGGCGGGCATAAGCCTTGTGTGCCCGTTGTTGTTTTAAGGATCCTTGTCCCCGGTTGGGACCGTTTATGTTTTGCCACGACAGTGGCCGTTGGTGCCTTTGGTAGGCATGGGGCCACCCAGGACTTAGCCCAAAGGGGAGTTGGTCGGAGTGGCCGGGAGAGTGTCATGGCAGTAGGACGGTTTTGTCGGAACGCCGTCGGTCCACCCGAATGGGAGTGCGAGGCCATGGGTTCTGTGGTGTGGGTAAAGTGTGCTACCTCTACAGAGTGTGTGTGTTAAATCTATCGATAGCCACGCCCGCGGATATGGGCCCAGTTCGTAGTCGGTCACACTGTGAGTCAATGGTAACAATAATAATGTGCTTAATAACAACCCCGGTTCAATGATGAGAAAGAGATTGGTTGTGATCAAGAGATGATCACCGTGGTATCGAGGATACCGAATTGTTGGATATTCGTGATGTTGTGCGAGAATCATGGGTAAAGATCAAGCTCCTTGTGGTCATTTAATGATTACTAGGGTATTGTTTATACCAAGCTTGATTTGATCCTAAGATGATCATGTGATGTCTGTGGTGGTAAGTCTGTGCATCTGAGGGTTACGAGGTAACCCGAACGGAGTAAGTTGGTGCAGGATAATGTCATAATGTTGCATGTTAGTATTATCATGTTCATATGTTCATGCCATGCTCATATTGTTCTAGCTGTATTATCTTGTTCATGCTATGATTGATCTGATTGTATCATGTTAATCCTTGTTAATCTGTAATTGCCATGTTATTGTTTGTCTTGATTCCTTTGGTTGCTGTGAGCTTGCAACTTGATTCAATGTACTGAGCTGGCGTGTCATGCCGGATATGATTGCTTGTTTGCCCTGGATTCCTTGTTTGCGAGCTAGGATAAGCGTTCCAGCCAGAGTCCCTGCGGAGGGGAGTTCACCACCGTCGTCACTGTTCCGCTGCGAGTAGAGGTTCCGATGCCTCGAGGTTTATGCTGCTTGCATAGAGCAACTGTGGTTGGCGTAGCGTCGCCGTGCCGGTGTTGTTCATTGAAATGTCGGATACCTTGTATCCATATTTGCGTTGTAATAGAAAGCTGGTTTGTTCTATGCTAAGCAGTTCCGTATTCCAGAAGACTTCTCCTCGATCTCTGGGCTGGAATATGGGGCGTTCGGTTTCTCTGAGCCGGGGTGCCACACGCGGAGGTGCCGTATGTTCGGTGCTTGGATCGGTTGGATCGCAAAGACATTCGACTACATCAACCGCGTCACTAGATGCTTCCGCTTTCGGTCTACGAGGGTACGTAGACACACTCTCCCTGCTCGTTGCTATGCTATTCCTAGATAGATCTTGCATGATCGTAGGAATTTTTTTGAAATACTACGTTCCCCAACAGTATCATCACGGAAGTGTATTTTTTTGTACCGAAGGGCGACGGGTGCTTGAATAGGGTAAGACCTCAGCTCGTCTTCTTCGCCAAAGGTGATGGGTGTGTCTGTCCATGAATTCGCGTTTTCCACATGGTGAATTTGACCGAGCTCTCGAAGGGCTCTCTTTCTCTGATTTTTTTAGGATTATGCCTTGTAGATAATTCAGGTCTCAACGTCATCATCCGGGGGCGTTGGTGGACATCTGTTTGAGTGCAGGCCTCCAAGGATGGCTACTCCGCTCTTGGCAACTTGCCTGACCACCCAGCAAGCTCATCGAGGACTGCTTGGGTTTGCATTAAGTAGGATAGAGTGTATAGGGCACGGCTCGTCTAGTAGTTCATCGAGGACTGCTTGGGATCCTACCAGGGGTTTCTTCTTTTTCTCGGTGGGCTCATATTCGGCTGACCGACGCGAGTGTTCGCAATTCGCTTGAGCTCTTCTGGTTCCCCAGCATGGAATAACTTTGTTTGCCCCTGCTGAGCCTGCCAAGCGTCTTCCATGGCACAGTATTTGCAAACCAAGTATGATAACTCCGTGAAGTTTTGGATGTGACGATGGGCGAGGGCGTTTAGGATGACTTCGTCTTTGCAGTTATGCTGGAAAGTTGCCAGGATTTCCTGGTTGCGCAGTCCGCTATCTTGTTTTTAACGATGAGGAATCTCGTCAAGAATTGCCACACTGTTTCTACGGGATGTGGTTTCACATACATTAGATCGCATATGTCGGGCCACCCGAGTTACTTGGAGAGTACTCGATGTGGGGGTGGGTGGGATAAAATTTTGTATCCCAACATGATGCGAGTCTGGAGTTTTTATGGTTGTGTCCTGCGCCATCATGGAATCCTACGCGCCGGTCTCAGGATCTGCATTATCAGTCGGGCACTGTTGCCTAGACTCGAGGTCGTGTGCTGAACCGGAGCTTGACTTTGGATTCTTTCCGAAATGGAGGTCGATTCCAAACTATGTAATAGAGCTTGATGATCGGAAACTTGTACACAACTCTTTCTTGGTTCCGTAGGTCGTAGGGGCGAGTCCTCGGCCCAATGTTCGACTGGGTTGACTAAGTGGGTGATTGGTGGGACATAGAATTCCCCGTCGTCGGGTTTAAAACCGATCTGATCGTAAACTAAGGATTGGCCGTCGGTAATCCCCATGGCTTGCATTCGGTCTAGTAACTCGTTTAATAGCGAGAGATTTGTCGGGTCCATGTTCTCAGAGTACTCGGGGTCGATTCGCAATGCTACCGCTCCGGGAGCGTTTGAGATCACGCCGAGTTTGTGTTCGACTGAGGCTGACTCTGGGCCGTCGGGGTGGAGATTGAATCCGAGCTCAAGGCCTGATTTGATGTGGCTGCCACTCTAGTGATGTTGCGCTTGATGTTAAGGCCTTAGGTTTCGCGGGCTCTTCGGGCGAGGCTGAGAACCCTGTTAGAATAAGATCTCCCCAGAAGTGAGTGACGAACTCTAGGTTTCCAAACCTGATCTCCTGATCAGGGGCGAAGCTAACGACCTGGCCAAGTCGGCTGGTCGGACCAGCGTGTAGCACGATGCTACCGAACGCGAAAAGATGGCCATGAACAAAGACGTCCCCGTTGCAAATATCATCGCTGATGACTAAGCGAGCTATTGATCCTTTGATGATTCCACGTTGGAACTCTCAATGAAAGCACCAATGTCGATGTCAAAACCGTCATATCTCGGGTAGGGGGTCCCGAGCTGTAGATCTTGGATCGATGGGTTGCTAGGAGAATAAAGACAGTGTTTACCCAAGTTCGGGCCCTCTCGAAGAGGTAAAACCCTACGTCCTGCTTGATTGTATTGATGTGTTTGTATGACAATTACAAAGTTGATCTACCCCGAGATCGGATGAACTAAACCCTAGGTGGGTAGGATAATATTTGTTATCCCTTCTACGGGCTAAACCCTCTGGTTTATATAGAGATGAGGGGTACCTAGGGTTACATATGTCGATCACCATTTTCAGGCCACTGGGACTGGGGGTACCCCAGGCCCGTCTGCGGGCGGCCCATTGCGCAGCGCACTACCTGGGACCTTGGTATGGCTCACCTTCAGACCTCAAGAGCTAGGCTCTCGAGAGCCCCCCTCCTCACGAGGCGCGCGTCAGCAAGCGTCATCAGGAGCCTCGCGAGGCAGCTTCTCGAGGCCAATCGCGGAGGCGGGCGGAGAAAGGGTCGGACAACAGAGCTGCGCGGCCCCACGTCTTCATGTGGGTGATGCACTCAGCGATGAGCGGAGGCAGAAGGGCGCCAGCAGGCGTGGATGGGAAGGCTTTCCTCTTTCATGATAAGGGAGCAAGGCCAACGCATCAGTTCCCAAAGGTTTCCATTTAGGTGCAAGAAGACTAGGACGATGGGCTCATCGGGAGGAAGGTCGTCGCCGAGCCCACCGACGCGTCAGGGCAGGCCTTTTGCAGGCGAAGACCAACTTTAGTCAGGATATGTTGTAATTGTGCCCCTTTCGACGGAGACGCCTGCCTAAACGTCCTCTCCACCGAAACCTTCCAGATGCTCCAGGTGGCCTATGAACAGCTGATGTCGACCAAGCCCTTCTCCGGGGTGACAGATGGGTCTATTTTCCCCAAGGGGAAAGTGTGACTCCCTGTCACCTTTGGCACCCGCGACAACTACCACACCGAGCTCATCGACTTTGATGTGGCGCACATCGGTCTCCCATACATCGCCATCCTGGAGTATCACGCGCTCGCCAAGTTCATGGCAACGACCCATCGCAGCTACAATGTGCTCAAGATGCATGGTTGTAGTGGCATCATCACTGCTGCCTGTGACGAGAAGGTCGTGGTCTTCTCCCTCGAGCATGCCTACCGGGCCGCTGCGGCCAAAACCCCCGATAGCGAGGACGTTGCCATGCCTCCTGAAGTTACCCCCGCAAAGAAAAAGCAGCTCCTCCCCAAGGATCACCCTGAAGCGAAGAAGCAGCTAGCTGGTGGCGACATCCAGGGCTCCACCCATGCTACTGGGGTGTTCGTTCCTCCCGCATAGGAAGGCACGCCTGGCGCCCCCCTCTGGTCAGGCTTGGGCGCTTCCACCTGGAGAGCATCTAACCTGACCAGTGTGACGAGGGAGGTGCTCGGGCACCACTTGTACGCGTGCCTCGACGCGCGCTACCGCAAGCAAGGAGCATAGAACCAGCCACCAAGAGCATAATAATTTATCACCCATGAGATTCACAAGCTACAGGAAGCTCGAGCCATGCTAGGCGAGTGTCGCCCCGCGCGCCCCGTCAACTCAACCGCCACTCCAGATGAGGTCGACGAGTTGCGCATGTGCGTCAACATCGCGGGCCTCAATAGGTCCAGCTCACAGGTCGTCTTCTGGCCGTCACGCGTTGGCCGGAGCAAGGGCGTCCCTTCCAACTACATATGCATGCCCTTCAGCCTACTCAACACCAGCGCCACCTACCAAAGGTTCACGCAGCTCGCGTTGGCGTCTCGCAAGGCCCCAGCTCCTCGCGATCCTCCAGGGCCTTAGGAGCCAACTGGTGACCTTTTGGTTTGTTTAATTGAGAGCGCCTCGTGGGCTGCATTATCCTTTGGCTGGCCAGGGTAATCCCTGTGGCAGCCACACCTTTTGATTGTGTATTGAACCTAGTTGAGCTTTCATGAGTTTATCCTTCTTACTTACCTCAGTGTTCGGTGCCTAACCACCATCGGAGGTGCCACCTCGTGGACGTCGCGCATTTTGGATCTACCCCCGACCGCCCCATGAGCGGGGGCTATCGACATAGCGCACGTACTCGTGTTCGTCACTTCAGCATTGATAAAAACAAGTGATCGAGCTCTGGCTCACAGACTGGTCCCGTGCACGTCACCTCATGAGGTCCTTGGTGCCTTATTCCCTCATGGAGATGTCATGAGTAAGTTGGCAAGCACGTGGTGTTCTCTATACCTCATAACCTGTCAGCATGCAGCGGCCTCATGAGCTAGATGCCCAAACATCGCGTGAATAGCGCTTCGCTTTGCCTCAGGAAGCCCAGTCCCACGTGGCACGTTTCGAGCGGCCCCGCCACGAGCAATGGTCCGACCAGAGCTACCAGTCGCAAAAAGCTAAGTACAACCACTCCTTCTTCATGCGACCTTGGCGAGGCATGCCGCCTCTTTTCATGCTAGTCGCTTGCACGTTGAAAGGGGGCCAAGAGCACCACGCCTCGGGGGCTCTCACTGGATCACGGTGCCCCTCACCCCTGGCCTTGTTCCAGGCATCGCAACCTGACATGCCAGCGGCGGCTGAGGTCTGCACAAGGGCCGGGCCCTAGAAATGTAGAGTATCTTTGACAAGCAAAAAAGGGTGAGCCTCGCAAGGAAGCGTGGGAAGGAGATGCACGGTTTAAATCACAAGGCATTGGCTAAAGCGCAAAGGGTGTCAGTTTTTCTCGCACCCCTGGCTTACATTTATCCTTCGCAGAGAGAAGACGAAATAAACATAAGGCTTCGGAGAGACATGCCCTGGAGTGGCGTGAATTCCTCGAGAGCCGCGGCCGCCTCGTGCCACTCTCCAAAAAGCTAAGTAACTGCTTCGCGCAGCTTGGAGGACCCTGTTAGTGTTTCCACTCGTTGTAACCTCGTCCAGGGTAGAAGCTTCTCCTCTCACGAGAGCTGCTTGCGCATCAAGGGGGGCCTCCTGAGCATCGTGCCTCGGGTGCTAATACCGGACCTCGGGCCCCTCACCTCCTGATCTTGTCCCAGGCATCGCGACCTGACATACCAGCGACGGATGAGGCATGCTCGTGGCTGGGTCCAAACGTAAAGGAGAGGGCAAGTATAACAAGGAGCGCCGAGATCGAACTTAATTTCGAACCACAAAAGCAGTAAGATAAGGCGCAGGCATCATAGTTGCTTAAATGACCCCGCCGGGCTCATGTCATTGTGATGCAAAAAAAACAAGCAAAAGGAAACCTCCTCGCAAAGGCCGCCGCTTCTAGGACGTCGGCTTGGGCATCGATCAAAGCATAGTCCGAGTCCTCGCCCTTGCTCTTGATGTTGGGAGCGCCGCCATTGCTCCAGCTTCCGTCGAAGGAGGACGCGTCGCTTTGATCATCACCGGCGGAGTCGCTGTTGTCACTCTCCATGCAGCACTTTAGGTGACAGCCGGTGACCCCGAAGATCTTTGTGAGAAGTGTGGTGGACCTGTCATACTTGAAGAGGAGGATGTTCCCATCCTGCAAGCCGCAGGCGAGGGTGAACAACTTCCACCCTCGATTTAAGAACATGAAGCCAGCGGAGTTGAATTCCATTACCACCCAGGAAGGGTCGTTGAAGTAGCCGTCCGACTGCAACCATATGCCTAGAGGCGCGCACGCCGCCATCTCCTCCGCGAAGGTATCTGGGAGCCAGATCCAGGTGCAAGGATCACGGTGCATGCTCATGATGACCTCACGGCACGCGTCGGCATAGTGGATCCACCACTGGGACGGCCGGGCGGTTGCATCGCTCCGCCCGCCCCGACCACCTCGCCCCCTGCCCCCCCCCTCGCGTCCGTGCCCACAGGCAGAGTGCCCACCGCGATGGCCGGAGCCAGCGTCGAGCGTCCGCACCCTGGGCGCGGTGGCGGTCGCTCCCCCTCGTTGGCTTTCGTGGCTCCACATCTTCTAGCGCTGCCTTCCCCTTCTCGGCTGTGGTGAACCTCCTCAAGGGTGCCATGGTTGCGACGACAGCGGGGGTAGATTGAGAAGTATGGACATAGAAGGCAAGCCAGGGGGTCTGCCCCCTCGCCGTTATATAGCATTCAATGGAGGCTGGTCCGTGGCCGCTCGCCTTTCGAAGATGGATGCAGAGCAAGAGAAGAACAATGATGGGTCCGTCGGGCTTTATGTCAGCCTGGGCAGTTGCTGAGGCACCGTCGGGGAAGTGGGGGCCTCCCGTGCCCCATCGTGTGCCACGCGTCGAGCTTGGACGCAGGCGGTTGGGGCCCAGGCTGCTTCGACCCTTCCCTTCTGGCTGATCGTGCGCGTCGTGGGGCCGGGGGCTACTGTCGGGCCACTGGGTCTGGGCATACACAGGCTCGTCTGCATGTGACCCATTGCGCAGCGCACTACCTAGGCCCTTCCTATGGCCCACCTTTGGACTTCAAGAGCTAGGCTCTCAAGAGGCCCCCTTCTCGTGAGGCGCGTCTCAGCAAGAGTCATCAGGAGCCTCGTGAGGCCCCCTCGTGAGGCAGCTTTCTGAGGCCGTCTCCCGAGGTCATTCACGGAGGCGTGCAGAGCAAGGATCAGGCAACAGAGCTACACGGCCCTACGTCTTCACATGGGTGACACGCTTAGCGATGAGCAGAGACACCAATGGGCACGGATGGGAAGGCTTTCCTCTTTCGTGCTAAGGGAGCAAGGGCAGCGCATCAGTTCCCAAAGCAATTCCCAAAGGTTGCCATTTTGGTGCAAGAAGACCAGGACGGAGGTCATCGTCGAGCCCACCGGCGTGTCAGGGCAGGAGGCTTTCACACACGAAGACCACCTTTAGTCAGGATAAGTTGTCCTCATTTGCCTATTGAAATGGCTGTTGTGGCAAGCCTTCCCGCCTCATGTTTTCGGGGGAAGAGGACCCGGGGCAGTATATAGATTGGTAGGGCGCCACCATTGAGAGGGGGTGAAAACTCTCCTGAGGCCATCTCTCCCCTTATACACACATAATGATCCTCCCTCGCGAGGCAATCCATCCACAACGCAGGAGTAGGGTCTTACCCCGCAAGGTGGCCTGAACCTGGGTAATTGTCGTGTCTCTGGTTTATTTCTCCCTTCGCTCGAGAACGGCGAAGCATTGTCGTGAGGTCACGGTTGCAAGGTAGGGCTTAGCAAGGTCCAACGAGTGCACCCCCAGAGTTCAAACCTTTTTTGGGTCCCCGGAACCCCGATTCCAACATTTGGTGTGCCAGGTAGAGGTGCACCGTGATACGTCTACAACGTATCTATAATTTTTGGTTGTTCCATGATATTATATTATCTAATTTGGATGTTTTATATGGATTAAGATGCTATTTTATATCATTTTTGGGACAAACCTATTAACCTAGTGCCCAGTGCTAGTTTCTATTTTTCCTTATTTTTAACGTTTACAGAAAATGAATATCAAGCGGAGTCCAAACAGAATAAAAATTTACGATGATTTTTCTTGGACCAAAAGAAACCTAGGAAGCTTCGGGAGGAGGCTAGAAGACCCATGAGGAGGCCACAAGCCCTAGGGGCGTGCCTCTAGGCTTGTGGGCCCTTGGAGGTCTTCTAAACCTAAATCCAGCTCCATAAATGCCCAAATATTTCCCCTATGTCAGGGAGGATGCCAAAAATACTTTTCCACCGCCTCAAGCCTTTGTTCATGGAGGGCATCTACATTAACCTTGTTGCCCTTTCGATGATGTGTGAGTAGTTTACCACAGACCTACGGGGTCCATAGCTAGTAGCTAGATGGCTTCTTCTCTCTCTTTGATCTGCAATACAATGTTCTCCTCGCTGTTCTTGGAGATCTATTCGATGTAATCTTCTTTTACAGTGTTTTTGGTGAGATCCGATGAATTGTGAATTTATGATCAGATTATCTATGAATATTATTTGTGTCTTCTCTTAACTCTTTTATGCATGATTAAGATAGCTTTGTATTTCTCTCCGATATATTGATTTGGTTTGGCAAACTAGATTGGTTTTCCTAGCAATGGGAGAGGTGCTTTGTGATGGGTTCAATCTTGTGGGGTCCTCACCTAGTGACAGATAGGGTAGCGAGGCACGTGTATTGTATTGTTGACATTAAGGATAACAAGATGGGGTGTATATCATATTGCTTGAGATTATCCATCTACATCATGTCATCTTGTTTAAAGTGTTGCTCTGTTCTTGTGAACCTAATACACTAGATGTATGCCGGAGTCTGTCGATGTGTGGAGTAATAGTAGTAGATGCAGAATCATTTCAGTCTACTTGTCACGGACGTGATGCCTATATTCATGATTATTGCCATAAATGTCGTCATAACTTTGTGCTTTTCTATCAATTGCACAATAGTAATTTGTTTACCCACCGTATGCTTTCTTCAAGAGAGAAACCTCTAGTGAAACCTATGGCCCCAGGTCTATTCCTTATCGTATATTTTTAGATCTATAAAATCAAAAATCAAAAATCACCTTATTGCAATTTATTTGTGTTTACTTTATTTTGCCTTTTACTTATATTTTAAATCTATCTCTATCAAATCTCACTCTTGTGACCTTGAAGGGATTGACAACCGCTTTTTGCGTTGTGTGCAGGTGTTTGTTAGTTTCTGCAGGTGCATCTATTGGGGATTTGCTTGTGCCTCCAACTGCATTGATACCTTGGTTCTTAACTGATGGAAATACTAATCTCTACTTTGATGCATCACCCTTTCCTCTTCAAGTGAAAAATCAATGCAAGCTCGGGAAGTAGCAGGAAGAAATTCTCGCGTCGTTGCCGGGGAGATTCTATATCAATCCAACCAAGTACTCCCTCCGTTCCGATTTACTCGTCATGTTTTAGTTCAAATTTGAACTAAAACTACGACGAGTAAATCGGAACGGAGGGAGTACCTATCATAAACTCTCATCGCTTGCACTTAAATTATTGGCCATTTGTCTATCGTTTTCATCTCCCCCACTTCTAAAACGTTTTCATAACAACACAAAAATATTTGCCTTTTTATTTGCCTTCTTTCCGTTTTGCCTTATGTCTTACTTGGTTTGTTTGCTCGTTTGCTTGGCATAATTTTGTTTTTCGAAATTCAAAACTAAAGTGTTATGGATCATCATCCACTTGCAAATCATTTTAAAAGATCCAATTATGAGGAACCAATTGCTAGTGAGTTGAGTGCACTAAATTATGTTTATGTGGTTTTGCTTGAAATTTGTGAATCTGGAAATTGGGATGAAGTGTTAAAAGAAGAAACTTATATAGTGACTCATGATAGATCCTTGAATAAAAAGCATGATTGCAATCATTTTATCATAAATTATATGAATGTCAATTGTGTTAATGATATGCAAAACCCTAAGCTTGGGGATGCTAATTTTGCTATGTCCATTACTTATTGCAATGATCATGCTTGGAGCGATGCTTCTTATGATCTTGAAAATTTACTTAAGCCTGATGATGAATATGATATTGATAATAGTGTTTGCAATATAATATTGAAAGTGGGTTTGGAAGAGTTTCAACTTTGGGTAATAATGATCCCACTACTTTGGAGATTGATCAATCTTATGAAATTCTTGATAAAAGTGGCCTTGGAGAGGTCATGAATTTATTTGATGGTCCCACTATTTTGGAAGAGTGTCAACTTTGCATGCATGTGGATCATGTAGAAAATATGTTATATTATATCTATATTGTTGAATTTGATTATGGTCTTACATGCAATTATTTTGAGAGAGGACAATATGGTTGTACAAATCTTCATGTTACTAAATTACCTCTCGTGATGCTTAAATTGTCAAAGTTTTATTCTTCTCCCTTGCATATGCTAGTTTTTACTTGTTTTGATAATTTGTTTGCTTATAAAATGCCTATGAATAGGAAGTATGTTAGACTTAAACATTTTTGTCATAAGTTTTATGATGCTCTCTTTGTGCTTCAATTCTTTTCTTTCATGTGAGCATCATTAAAATTATCAATGCCCAGCTAAAAGTCTTTAAAGAAAAGCGCTTGTTGGGAGACACCCAATATTTTTGCTTTTATGTTTTTAAATAAATATATCTTCTAACCTCTCGTTATATGTGTTTTTATGATTTTAATTAGTGTTTTGTGCCAGGTAAGACCTTTGGGATGATTTGGAAGATAGTAGATTTGATTCTGTCAGAAAATAGAAACTTTTGCGCCCAGTATAGAAAATTTTATAATTCATTGGACTGTGATAATGCTCTGAAATTTTTATACAAGATTTTTATACAAATTTCCCATGTTATCCTAATTTTTTAGAATGTTTAGAGTTGCATAAGTATACGAAGTTTTCAAAACGATGCAGACTGTTCTATTTTTGACAGATTCTGTTTTCATTGTGTTGTTTGCTTATTTCGATGAATGTATGGGTAGTATCGGGGGGGTATGAAACATGGAGAAGTTGGAATACAGTAGATATAACACCAATATAAAATAAGGATGAGTTAACAATAGTACCTAAAGTGGTGATTTGCTTTATTATACTAACGGATCTCACAAGTTTTTTGTTGAGTTTTGTGTTGTGAAGTTTTCAAGTTTTGGGTAAAGATTTAATGGACTACGGAATAAGGAGTGGCAAGAGCCTAAGCTTGGGAATGACCAAGGCACCCCATGGTAAAATTCAAGGACAACCAAGCATCCAAGCTTGGAGATGCCCCGGATGGCATCCCCTCTTTTGTCTTCAATCCATCTGTAAATTTACTTGAGGCTATATTTTTACTCACCACATGATATGTGTTTTTCTTGGAGCGTCTTGTATAATAATTAGTTTGCCAAAATCATCCTTGTTGTACACACCTTTTGAGAGGGACACGCATTAATCGTGAATTTATTAGAATACTCTATGTGCTTCACATATATCTATTGAGCTAGGCAGTTGATCTAGTGCTTCACTTATATCTTTTTGAGCACAGCGGTGTTGTTGTGTTGTAGAAATTGATGAACTCTCATTCTTTACTCATATTATTTTGAGAGTCTAAAAACAGCATGGTGATTTGCTTACGTAAGTGCATCTAGTGCCATCCCTAGTTGGTTTTGGATTATTGACGACATACATGGTTGAGGGAATAATGTGTTTGCGAGAATTGCAGGATAACACAGGTAGTAGTCCCTCACTGATTCGGTTTTCCTACCAGAGATGACCCCTAAAAATGTGTGAAGACATTGAAGACAATGGTGGTTCATGAAGCCATTCACTTTAAGATAATTACATGTGAAGACATTCACTTGAAGACTATGGAGTGCAAAGACATAGATTCTTTTGTAGTTCCTTTTCTTCTTTCTTGAGTCATAGGAAACATCGTACTGTTAAGTGGGGTTCAAGTGAACAAAGTTAGATGACTGAAGTGATGCTTAACCAAAATCCTATTCCTTCAAGCGAAGACAATGAGAGCAAATCTTATCCAGAGTTGGATGAGTCAGCTTTGCTTGTAGCCCAAGCCAAGCTGTCGCGTGTGTTTGAAATCCGACCGTTGGACATGTGTCGGTTCCCTAGTGACCCACGGTCATTTCAGACATATCATGTCGGGTTGCCTCCCCTACACCATAATTTGGTGGCTGCTCAGAGTTCAAGCACGACTTTTGTCGTTTGAGAGCAACCCACCTCCGAAGACTTTGAGAGAGATCCTTGCAAGGACAAAGCCCAAAACACCCAGAGCCAAAGAGTGTTAAGCATCACTGAAGTCTTTTTGTCCGCGAGATCTGAAGACTTGTTACACTTGAGGACTGTGAATCCTCCAGCCGGTTAGGCATCGCGTTCTGAGCATCCAAGAGCCATTGTGGATCACCAGTGAACGAAGTCTGTGAAAGTTTGGAAGTCTACCTTGAAGACTTACCAGAGTGATTAGACGAGGACCGGTGTCCTTAGCTCAAGGGGAATAAGGTGACTAGACGTACAATTGTCACATCAACTGGAACTGGTCTACCAAATCGCTGTCGTCACCAAGCTACTAGTTATATCTTCCAACTCATTTACATTTCAGTTTGTCTTCGTGGAGTCATTGCTTGCTTGCCTGATCTGATTGACCTCACTGTGTGAAGACTGTTACCTGTTTGGCTTCATTCTGTTTTCCATTCTGATCCATACTACCTAGTTGCTGATAGTCTTCATACTTTCACAATACTGCTTACTTGACTATGGCATGTCTAGTGTAATCTATCTCCTGCTGCATATCAATAGGTTCATTTCATCTGTTTGTCTTCAAAGACCTTGTGTTTTTAAGACTTTCATAAAAATCGCCTATTCACCCCACTCTAGCCGATAACTAGCACTTTGAACTGGTATCAGAGCAAGGTGCTCCCTTGTTCTGTGTGATTCGGTTTAACCACCTGGAGTTTTAGCTATGTCTACTGCAGGGATAATCAAAGTCTCTGCTGCGTGCCCCGTCTTTGATGGCACTGATTACCCCTACTGTAAGAATAAGATGCGCATGCATCTTGAAGCTATAGAGAACAATCTCTGGTATGTCATCAAGACTGGCCTTCCCAAAGTTGGTGAAGGCGTCACCCCTGCTGATGTCAAGAAGTTTGCACAATTGGACTCAACCGCCAAGAACATCATCTGTGGTCATCTGACCAAAGGACAATACGGACGTGTGAGTGCTCTGGAATCCACTAAGCTGGTCTGGGACTGGCTGTCCAAGGTCAACGAAGGCGTCTCAACCCAGAGAGACTCAAGAATTGACGTTCTTCGCAATCTCTTCAATCGCTTCAAGAGAAACAACAATGAAAATGTCCAGCTCATGTTTGATCGCCTCATTGATACCACCAATGAGCTTCATGCTCTTGGCTCCACTGAGATCACTAAGCATGAAGTTGTGAAGAAGCTATTGAGATCACTTGACAGCTCATTTGATACCTTGGCCCTGATGATTCAAGAACGCCCTGACTTCAAAGATCTTGATATGTCTGACATACTCGAGAGGCTTGAGTTCCAGCTATCTCAGAAGAGAGATATCTATGGCCCCAACTATGGCCGATCCCGTGCTTTGAAGGCAAAAGTTGTGTCCTCATCTGAAGAAGAATCTGACTGCAGTTCTGATGATCCTGAAGACATTGGCAGAGAGCTAGCAATGCTTGTGAGAAAATTCCAAAAGTTCTCCAAGAAGAATCGCTTCGGAAAGTCTTCAAGATCCAGCTAAAGAAATGATGAGGCTTCCTCTCGTGACTACAAGAAGAGAACATGCCACAAGTGCAATAAGCCTGGCCACTATATATCTGAATGTCCTCAATGGGACAAGGAATCCAAGAAAAATAAGAAGAGAAAGGGATATGATTTAGACGACAAGAACAAGAAAATGTCTTCAAAGTCTTCATCAAAGTCTTCGTCTTACAAGAAAAGTTCATCTGGCAAGGCTCGTGTATTCATTGGCAAGGAAATGGATTTACAGGAGGAGTCTGCTTCTGAGGAGGCAGAGGTGGAGTCTAAGGAGGAGTCTGATTCAGGCGTGGTTAGCCTGCCTCTAGCTTCAGCATTTGTTGCCAAGTGCATCTTCAATACTGAAGACATTGGTAACACCGCCGATGCTGAAGCCAATGATGAGGACGACTCTGCTCCGACCTACTGCTTCATGGCACGAGGTGCCAAGGTAAACTCATGCGATGCTTACTTTCAAACCTCAAGTGAAGATGACTTTGAATGTGAATCCAAACCCAGCTATAAAACCCTTGCTAAAATTGCAACTGAACAACAAACTGCAATTGAACATATTCAAAAATTGCTAGACAAAAGCGATGACCTGTTGGGGTGGAAATGAAGCGAACACAGTCCTTAATTGAAGACATAAAATATCTTCACGTTAAGTACACAGAGCTTGAAAGTCGTCATGAAACCCTCTCATCCACTCATGAGAAGCTTTCCCATGATTATCTTCAAAGGAAGCAAGATCTAGAGAAACTGAGAGCGTCTCATGAAGATCTTCAAAAAGAGAACGATTCACTACTCGCTCAACAGATCAGTTCCACTCAGGAAGACTTTGTGCCACCTTGTCTAAAATATCTTGAGTGTGACAATGTTGTTTCTATTGCTGAATGCTACAATACTTCTGAAGTTGCAATATCTTCAGCTGTTGATGTGGTAATGATGGGCCTCGAACCCCTCGTTGGTTACCCCAAGTGGAAGGTGTAAGATGCAGTGTTGTGGAAGTGTTTTCCCTAAACAAAGATGCCAAGGATCGAATCCCCACAGACTCCTAGGTTCAATAAGTAGGTGTCAACTGCTACGGCGCCAGATAGTAGCAATCAACGTGGACCTGCACACAGATACAAATAACTTTGCTCCCAACGAGTACAGAGAGGTTGTCAATCCCTCCGGCCTTGTAGTTCACAAAGGATTAAAAGCAATGATAGTAGTGATAGATAGTGTTTTGCAATAGTAAATAATAACGAAAAGTAAATAGCGGGTGTGATCAATGATGGTAATATGGACCGGAGTCTCATGATGTTCACTAGTGATGTCTCTCTCCCAAAAGACGATAAAACAGCTATGTGAGGTAAACGAATTACAGTTGGGCAATTGACAGGACCCACAAGCGCAAACCAATGCTGATTACATTGCAAGAAAGGTTGAGGTTCAAAGCATGGGCGGTACGCCAAAGTAAGTAGACCGAAATCCATCAATATCTACTACTAATCATCCACCTTGATATATCTATCCAGAACATCTCGCAGGTATTAAGTTGCGAGTCCCATCCATAGTGTAAACTCAATGCAACAGACAACTGCATTAAAAGAACTTTGCGTAAAGTAAACAATCCTTGCACCCGCGGGCACAAGCACCGTTGTTTTCCCCCCTGTGGCAACATCACATCCCCTAGACTCATGTTTCTGTCACTCAAGCTAGTCATCGAGGGGCATGAACCCACAATCAAGCATAACGTTCCCTCTAGGAGTCACTACCTACTACTTGGCCAAAGCAATAAATAACAACGGAGAACATGCAAGAATTACTTATGAACATAAATATAAAAGAGGTAGATCAAATATATTACTCAAGATCAATCTGAACATAATCTCATAATCCATCGGATCCCAGCAAACTCAACATAGCAACAGCATAAGGATTACATAGGTGCCTCGATCATGTAGGGCAGCTCACGAGGACTAATTAGTGAAGCACAAGAACGGGAGGAGAACATCACATAGCTACTGGTCATGGACTCATGGTCCAAGGGAGACTACTCACGAGTCATCCGGGAGGCGTCCATGGTGGTGGAGAAGCTCCCGGTGGTGATCCTCCCCTCCGGCAGGGTGCCGGGAAGAGTTCTCCTGGTGCTCCCGATCTTGGAAGCGGCGGCGGCGGCGGAACAGAGATGTGATCGCGAAAAGAGTTCCTGTTCTGAGGGTT
>LR738715.1:212002197-212055449 GCA_902687465.1 Secale cereale
CCCCCCCGGCGCGGCCCAGGGGGGCGCGCCGCCAGGGCGCCTGGAGCCCTGGCGGCACCCCCCCCCCCGGCTGTCCTTCGGACGCAAGGTTGTTTCCGAAACGCTGATTTTTTTATATAATTTTTTTGGATTTTTCCTGGCAATTCTCGTAACGTGAAAACCTGAAATACAAAAACAGCCGAAAACAGAAATTGGCACTGGGGTGCACTGGATTAGTAAGTTAGTCCAAATATGATCAAAAGTGTATGGAAGTGTATGAATATCATAGCAATATCACCCAAAAGTGGCATGGAGCAAGCAGAAATTATAGATACGTTTTGGACGTATCAACATCCCCAAGCTTAATTCCTGCTCGTCCTCGAGTAGGTAAATGATAACAAGAATAATTTATGTGGTGACATGCTATTAACCATATAGGACTTTTTATAGTCATATGACAAAAGCTTACTGAGACAATGATTCTATAGTAATTAAGTTGCCTCATGAGAAAATCACAAATGACTAAAAGTTTTACAACATGAAACTGAAACATCAAATAGATTTGCAATGAACATGATGTGCAAATATGATAAAGTGATATCTAGCTTGCCCCCTTTAGTGATGCAAAACATAAATGAAGGGGCACCTTCAAGGTTTAAGTGATGACTAGATACAATCATTTCAAAATAAACGATATCACAATCATGCAAAAGACAATACTACTTTGGGACAATGCACATTACACTCAGAATGACAATCATGCTCTTAGTAGTTGGTGCTTTAACATAAAAGTAAAAGAATGGTTATGTGCTAGAGCTTTTTATTTTGAAAACATGGAAGCAATTTTGTCAACGGTAGTAGTACTTCATATGTGTCATGCATAAGACATCCTATAAGTTGCAAGCCTCATGCATCGAATACTAATAGTGCTCGCACCTTGTCCTAATTAGCTCGGATTTCCATGGGTTATCATTGCATTGCATACGTTTCAACCAAGTGTCACAAAGGGGTACCTCTATGCCACCTGTACAAAGGTCCAAGGAGATAAATCGCATTTGATTTCTCATTTTTGATAGATCTCAACTTGAGGACATCCATACCGGGACAACATAGAAAATAGATGATGGACTCCTCTTAAATGCATAAGCATAGTCTCATAAGAGATTGAGGATTAAGGTCCAAGCTAAAACTTCCACCATGATACATGGCTTTGGTTGGCGGCCCAATGTTCTTCTCTAACAATATGCATATTCATTCAACCCACGGCAAATCACCCTTACTTCAGACAAGACGAACATGCATAGCAACTCACATGATATTCAACAAAAGTGTGACAGTTGATGGCGTCCCCAAAAACATGGTTACCGCTCAGCAAGCAACTTATAAGAAATAAGATACATAAGCAACATATTCTTTACCACAGTAGTTTCAAGCTACTTTCCCATGAGCTCTGTATTGCATGGTTAGTTTGCTTAGTACAGGTGGAGGTTAGCAAAAGACTGGGAGCGACCAACTAAGAGAGCAATGACGGTCATAATCATGCAGAGCGACAAAGCAATATTGAATCAGGCATGGTAGTTATATCGCTACTCAGAAATAAAAGATCATCAAGGCTTGACAGACTTTCTTTACAGTCTTGAATATGCGTGAGCATACGCCAAGTCAATCAAAATAAATTCTCGAAGGAAGATATTACTAAACCATACTACATCATAGGCAAACAAATCAAGTTGGTACTCCAATAACACATTGGGAACCCCCCATCTATTTGAGATTAACCATAAGAAAGCCTGAACTACTAAGCACCATCATGCAAGTAGCATCTTTATCATAGTCACATTAACCAATGCAATGGAAGCAAACTCTCTTAATAAGGTGAGCATGATAATTAAAGAGAGTTCAAGCAACCAACTAAACAAAAGCTCTTTGAAAAGATAGACATGAATACTAAGAGCAAAACATGATAGTAGCTATTAAAAGACAAAGAACACACACAGCAAAGATAGTCATGAAAATTCTATGTTATGTTCTAGGTAGAGGTGGAGCGTGTTTCTCTCCCACATAAAGAATGCTGAGTTCCGACTCGTTATGAAAAACTAAAAAGAAAACTAAAAGCAAGACGCTCCAAGCATAGCACATAACACATGAAGTGATAAAAATATAGCGGAACGAAAGACGAACTGATAATGTTGATGGAGAAGGGGATGCACGGGGGCATCCCCAAGCTTAGACGCTTGAGTCTCCTTGAATATTTCTTGGGGGTGCACGGGGGCATCCCCAAGCTTGAGCGCTTGACACTCCTGAATCTTTTTATCATCTTCCCTCGCACACTTGAAAACTCCCTTCATACATAACTCATCATAATCTGATTAGCGAGGTTAGTACCCTTAATAAAATAATTATACCTTGCTGTAAATAAAGATATTCTTTAAGTTCTACTGTTTCTCAAGATTGCCAAAAGGTTTTTGCAAAGAAAAAGCAAGTTCCTGATTTGCAAAATGAAGGAAAGGCAAAACAGGACAGAATCTGTGAAAAACAGAACAGCAGGTAGTAATTGATCTGTTCGGGATACTTATGCAACTCAAATCAAAAAACTCAGAACAGATGCACAAAAGAAAATTATATAGATAACGCTGTCGAAAAAATTCAGACCAAAAAGATGATCTGGTGATTTTATACGAATTTTTCTATCCAAGGACAGAATCTGTTTCCTGGACAGCACCTCACAACTTTTGAACTTTCTAGCAATCGGAGGTTATACTTGGCACAACTATGAAAAGCAAAGATACAATGATGATGCTACAGCAGTAAACAACATCAAGACACAACAAAAGCAAAAAATTTTATTCATGTGGTCTGCCTCCCAAAAACGCTTTCTTTTATGCCTTTAAGCTTGGCATAATGCATAGATCAAGTTTTATCAAGAGTAAAAGAATAACTAGCCCGTACAACGGACTCAAAAGGTAACTTGATCTTCTTTCGAGGGAAGTGTTCCATCCCTTTCTTGAGAGGAAACTGAAATTTTATATTACTGATGCGGAGCATCCTACGGCTAACTCCATGTACACCGTCATAGCTCCTCAAGCCCCAAGTGAACCTACCGGACTTAAGGTGAACTCGCTCCTCTTCGAGAGTTACATGAATATCATTTGGACTTGGTCACTACCTCACCACGGAACATCGTGCATCTTTAGGTACAAGGACGACCACCTGCATGAAGCCGGGGAGCACCACCAAGTCCACATGGAGACGTACGAGAAGAAGGAGGAAAGGAGCGACACAAGCGAAGAAGGGCATGTCCAGCCCGGAGCGAGCGGTACTACCACCTACAAGCGGTACTACCGCTCCCATGCGGCACTACCGCCTACAGGCGGTACTACCGCTCCCAAGCGGTACTACCGCCCGAGGTCCGGTACTACCGCTCTGCCTGTGCGCAGCCGCGGGCCTTTGGCCTTGTATCCCTCTCCACTTACCCCTTCGTGGCGTAGACTATAAATAGACCACCCCCACCTTCTTTCTAAGGTTTAGCAAAGTATTTGATAGACATTGAGAGCTTTGCTCCTTGTATCCCCTCCTCTAGGAGATCAAGACCTCCCAAGGGAGAAGAATCCTTGTGGGATTGCAAGACCTCCCACGGGAGAAGAATCCTTGTGGATTGCAAGACCTCACCTCCTCAAGGAGTGGGATGAACTAGTTACCTTGTATCTTTCCTTTTGTTGTTCTTGAATCATTGTGAACTCTTGCATGTTCTTGGATCTAGCATATGTGTGATTGGATCTAGTCAATTTGAGTGTTTTTCCTCTCTTGTGTTCATCGTGTTCTTGGGGATTCCCCTCCAATTCGTGAAAGATCTCCACTTAGGGTTCCACCCTACAACATCATGGTAACTAGAGCTATGGTTTCTCACGAAATTGGAGCCCCTCTTCTTGTTTTCTAGCCTAATTTTGTTGTGTTCTTGCCCAATTTCGAAAATCCCCACCAAAAATAGCCCCAATTTTTTTGTGATTTGTTGGTTTGATGATGTTTTGTTGGATTTGATCCATGGATTTTCTTGGTTTCGAGTGGATCTAGCATCTCCCCAAGTTTCACCACTTTCCATCCACGAAATCCATCCAATTTCGCCCCCGAAATCATCCATTTCTGCCCCAAATTCGCCCCGATCGCGATCTGCGAAGTTTTTCCCGACACCAGCGGTACTACCGCTCATCCAAGCGGTACTACCGCCCTACAAGCGGTAGTAATTTTTTAGTTCCGCTCAACCAAAGCGGTACTACCGCCCCGCACTTTTTCAGCCTTCCGAGTTTCACCGTTTTGACCATAACTTTTACTCCCGAACTCCGATTTGAGTGTTCTTTGGCTCGTTGGAAAGCTAGCGACATGCCCGAGCTGCTCATCTTGGTTTTACCACCATTTCACTCCATCATATTTTGTGAATTTTGACATCTCTTCCTAGGGCTTCCACCACATCATCCGCTATACCACCACCGACTTCCGCAACCTAACCCTTTTTGTTTCCCATAGCATTTGTGGTTGCTTGAGTAGTGATTTGAGTCTCCTAAGGTGTTTAGGCTACTTAGGGACAATTGCTTCTTCATCAACCACCACCACCACTTCCGCATACCCATTGCCCACTATACATTTCCGCCAACCCAACTTAACCCATTTTTGTTGAGCTTGTTTGAGTTGTGGCTTGTGTCTCCTAAGGTGTTTCGGCTACTTAGGGACCGTGACTTCAACTCCGACAACGTGTATAGCCCATCATACACAACAACCACCGCTTGTCCGCTACCACCATTTGACATTTGTCCTTGAGATTTTGAGTTGTGGTTTTTCCGTTTCCTAAGGTGTTTCGGCTAATTAGGAACGGGTCTACATCAAGAGCACCGCATCTCATCATCATCATCGGACGGTAACTTCGACGACATCTTTGTATATTCCCCTTGCAATTGCATTGTTAACCCCTAGCCCATTTTGCGTCACTTGCCCATCGAGACTAGCCATTTGAGTATTGCCGGCAACGTTACTTGTGCACATTAGCGGTCATCGATATACACCATCCATTGCATATATACCATATCATATTGGTGTCATCTTGCTATCATAGTACCATCCCTTGTGTCACAAGATTGTTCCCACATATACACAATTGTTATCTTGGTTTGTGCATCGTGGCCATATACAAAAAAAAGGAAGAATAAGCTTTTAAGCAAAAAGAGAGAGAGCAAAGAGCTTGTAAGCAATAGCCATAGCATTGCCACATTGCATATCATACTACCATATTGATCGTCTTGGATCATCGTGTGCGAAACACCGGAACATCATACACATAGCATACTTGGGATAGAAGGCTCATACATTTTGCATCTTATAGGTTGTACACAAGTGTCGTATCCGCCTATTGAGCAATCGTGCTAGCGTCTCTCTTGAGTTGTGCAACACGAGCATTTTCCGTGGATTCCACATTTTGTGCTCATTCCTTGGTTGCACGACCCCATTTATCTATCCATGTGTGTGTTTCCGTGTGCCATATTTTGCTATTGGTCTACTTGTTTCACTTGCGAATTTGTGAATCTTTTCCAACATTATTGACTCTTGCTAACTTTTTGCATCAATTTTTTGTGCCACTATCCTCACCGAGCTCCACCATAAGCCTTACTTGTGTAGGTGTGAGAATTGACAAGATCCGGTACCAATTGTGCTATTTCCTTGATACATTATTGGGTGATCATTGATCCATCTTCAACATTGGAAAGGTACATGTGGTCTAGTTCTTTCCTTTTTCCGACTCACATTTGCTCGAGTCTTGTGATGGATAGGAAAAGCACTTCATCTCCGGTCTACAACAACAACGACGAGTTCGGTGCCATGTCTAGATCACATCGGCATCGACACCATCATCGACAAGAACGTGAAGGTCACGAGCTCCACATCAACAACCGCTCAACGACTTCACCATCTACCTTGGCATCTTCGCCAAGTGGCTTCAAGGCATCTTCGCCTTCGAACTTGCGGCATCTTCGCCGACCCGCACCTCAAGAGAAGCTTCCCAAGCTCAAGTCCGCGACTTCCACGAGCTACTTCGACCTCGTAATCGACCACGAGATTCCTTTCTATGGGACTCAAGACCCCGAGGAGTATCTTGAGTGGGAGCGCAAGATGGACGACTACCTCAAGCTACATCAAGTTCCCCACGAAGATCAAGTGAAGTGTGCCACAAGAAACTTCCACGACCGCGCGTCGACATGGTGGCTTCACACACCTTCGGAGAGCTACAACATGAATTGGCCCAAGACGAAGAGAGCTATGCGGCGAGAGTTCGTGCCTCCTACTTACACGGAACATCTTCTACACCAATTGGAGAACACCATACAAGGATCCAAGTCCCTCGACAAGTACTTCCACGAGATGAAGAAGGCCTTGCGACGAGCCGGCGTGGACGACCCCATTTGGATGAAGTTTTACTTCATGATGGGATTGGACAACGACATCTCCAAGACCATCTTCCTCGAGAACTACCAGTCCCTCGACGACAACTACATTGGTGCTCTCAAGGCGAAACAAGAACTCAGGATGGCCAAGACTTCTCCATCGCAAGCACACTTCTCGAAGACCAAACCCCAAGACGGCGAGCATGAGGCTAGTACCACCGCGATGTCCAAGCCCAACAAGCTCCAAGATGACGCTCCCAACTTCGACTCCACCGCCATACCTCTTTGTGGCATTGATGATGCCGAGTCTACTTCGACTCTTTTTCAAGATGGTGCGGCACCGACTACGACTACAGAGCCATTCGAAGACCAAGCTTTGGAGGCGAGCGACAAGGTGGCGAGCGAGGATGATGCTTCCATCTTTGGAGGCGAGAGTGATGATGTGCCATCTTCGGCCTTCATCCACGACGACGACGACGAGATGGTTGAGCATGGGATTTTCCCTTCGACCATGGCGACATATGATGACTTGAGTGACCTTTGCCACCATATGGAGAGTGAGAGTGAGTTCACTACTAGCCCCATATATGACGAGTTGCCCCAATTCCCATGTGAGGAGAGCCACAACCCCCACCACTTGAGTGAGATGAGTGCCTCTACCATATGTGACATTGCGTGCACCTACCTTGAGGGAGTGAGTGAGCCACCACCACATAGAGAGAGTGAGGAAGTTGATAGGGCACATGAGGCCATTCGCATTTCTAACAACTTGACCTCTACCTCTTTTGTGTCTTCTCAATTGGTGCTAGGTCCAACATTTGATGACGCGCCGATCCGCGACGACTCCGTCCTTCCTATGGACAAGACGATGGCCATGGTGGATTATGACGCACCCCCCACATGGTTCCATCAAGATGAAGATGACCACCATTTGGTCTTTGCCACCTCACCTACACCACTTGAGTGGAATGAACAAGGTAATATAGGTGAAGGTGATGCTCTTGTCCCACTAGTGGACTATCTTGACAATGATTGCTTGCATGTTGTTGACACACCTATTGCCATGCTTCATGCTAGTGCGACTTCATCATGTCTTGACTTACCTATTTATGATGAATATGATGATGAGCATGTTGAGTTGCCTAGTTGTGATGCTATGCTCTATAGGATATCATGTGAAAATTCTTTTGGTCACATCATGTTTGATAATCCTTTGAGCTTGTCATATGCTATGAGTGAGATCTCACATATTGTATCATTTCAATCTCAACATAGTAGCTATGCATGCCCCATTAAAGTAAATCCTATTTGCACTTGTGGCATAGATGACAAGATGATGGTCATTGGCTTTTGTTTTTCATGCGATGATATTGCCATGCTTCCTTTACATGATTTGCGCAATTCATCTACTATGCCATGCCATGATCACATTGTTCCAAATATGCTTTGTTTTGGATGTTGTCAATATTCTCCATGTTATTTTTCCACTAATGCTCATGAGGAGACCCCCATAGTTTCCTCATACATATTAGGAGATTTTGATCAATCCCTTCCATTGCATGATTCTCATAATCATTTGCACAATATGCTCCCCATGAATTCCAATGATATTGTTGTGCCACATACTTGCTCTAATTTGAGTCTCCATTATGCTATACATAATAACAAACCTCTCATGATGGATGACATGTTTCTATATCACGCATCTCATTTATTTGAGCATTGGTTACTTTGTGCTAACGAACACATGCACGTGCGCATCATGATGGATGATGTGTACATATACCACGCACACACGATTTTTCCTTTGTCTTTGTTTTGTGTAGGTACTCATGAACATTTGTCAACCGCACAATCCCATGAGTTGACAAAACGAGCTCTAGAGAGCAACGATGACTTGGGATCCCGTGGACTATCCTTACCACCGTTCTCTTCGCGCAACCTCTACGCGCATCTCTTTTACTTGGCTCTCACACGACTATGGGCTATTTACCACTTGTCATCTTATGCCCATTCTATCGTGTTCACTTTGCATGTTATGCCTCTTGCTATGAATTTGCCATGCAATTGTGACCCTTGCTTGCCTTTACACATGATTCACCATTATGATACTTCTATGTGTATTTGCATGCTTGGTGGAGATACTTGTTGCTATTGCCATGTTTACATTGTGCCTCATGCTATTGATGAGACTTTGCTCACATCTTGCTTTCATGATTGTGTTATGCCATGTGCATTGTTCATGCCCACTATTTGCACACATCCTATGATTGCCATGATTACTTCTAGTAGATTGCATCTTCGCACTACTAGCTTACACTACTTGATTGCCATGATTGCTTGCTATGTTGCATCACCCATGTTCCACTCTTACTTGCTTTCTTGGGTTGATGACATCTATGTTCATGCTTTTCACATGATATATCTTGATCATTGTCACTTGTCTCCAATAGTTGCATCTCTCATATTCACTTGTTGTGAGTGCAACCATGCTATACTTGTTGATCTCGGAGACTCGGACACCTTACCTGTGATGCATGCTCGCTTGTTTGAGCTTAATGCGTTTGGTTGTTATCGCATCATATGCTTCCATACATTGCCATGTCCCCTTGTCCTTTCTTATGATAAGAATGACGAACATACTTGTTGGGTGACTAACCACACGAATAGGTTTTGCATCTTCGCTAACCTCATTTGTTTTTCCGAGTGTTTGTCATGTTCTTTCATTTTGAAGGATTCACATGGCAGTACCATCACGAGGCATCTTGGGCATGTGAAGGCATACACGTTGCGCGACGACAACACCGTTTTCGACATCCTCATCAAGGTGCATTCCTTCCTAGTGATCCATCCTCACGTACGCTTGGATTTCATGGATGCACCACCGGTCTACCACTATTGCCATGACTTTGAGCATGAGTATATCAACACTCCTTTGGCACATTGCACCCAAACCTTCATATTTATTGATTGTGCGCTCACATGCCATGCTCCATGGACATATCATTCCCATAACAAATTTGTATCTTGTGCATGGATTGACTCCCATTATGATTGCCTTGTTGCATCTTGTATTCCCATGTCATCCATGATATACGAGCTTGTGCACTTTCTTAGCAAATTTGTTGTGATCTTTCTTGATGGACTCTTCATACATATTGATCACATTGCCAAGCATCAATTGCATGATCACATACTCACATTGAGCATCATTTACCATGTTCATGCTTTTGATACACCATCCCATTACGACATCATATTGCACAATGGTAGCATTTGCAACTTCTTGCACAATGAGCTTGATCACATGAATGCATTGTATGCCATGCTCTTTCATTTTGCTACAATTCATGCTCATTGCCACTACCGTTTTCTTTGGACGGACTCATGCTTAAATGATGGACATCTTGCGTCCGCTAACCATTGTATTTCCAAGTGTCCCTTGTGTTTGCTCTTTTTGCATGTCTACCATTCCGACGACACCTTGGAGTCGTCCAACTCCAAGTTCATCCACGCCTACCGTGTACATGACGATATGGTTCACGATCCGAGGACGGATCTTTCCCAAGGGGGAGGAGATGATGCGGAGCATCCTACGGCTAACTCCATGTACACCGTCATAGCTCCTCAAGCCCCAAGTGAACCTACCGGACTTAAGGTGAACTCACTCCTCTTCGAGAGTTACATGAATATCATTTGGACTTGGTCACTACCTCACCACGGAACATTGTGCATCTTTAGGTACAAGGACGACCACCTACATGAAGCCGGGGAGCACCACCAAGTCCACATGGAGACGTACGAGAAGAAGGAGGAAAGGAGCGACACAAGCGAAGAAGGGCATGTCCAGCCCGGAGCGAGCGGTACTACCACCTACAAGCGGTACTACCGCTCCCATGCGGCACTACCGCCTACAGGCGGTACTACCGCTCCCAAGCGGTACTACCGCCCGAGGTCCGGTACTACCGCTCTGCCTGTGCGCAGCCGCGGGCCTTTGGCCTTGTATCCCTCTCCACTTACCCCTTTGTGGCGTAGACTATAAATAGACCACCCCCACCTTCTTTCTAAGGTTTAGCAAAGTATTTGATAGACATTGAGAGCTTTGCTCCTTGTATCCCCTCCTCTAGGAGATCAAGACCTCCCAAGGGAGAAGAATCCTTGTGGGATTGCAAGACCTCCCACGGGAGAAGAATCCTTGTGGATTGCAAGACCTCACCTCCTCAAGGAGTGGGATGAACTAGTTACCTTGTATCTTTCCTTTTGTTGTTCTTGAATCATTGTGAACTCTTGCATGTTCTTGGATCGAGCATATGTGTGATTGGATCTAGTCAATTTGAGTGTTTTCCCTCTCTTGTGTTCATCGTGTTCTTGGGGATTCCCCTCCAATTCGTGAAAGATCTCCACTTAGGGTTCCACCCTACAACAATTACCCTCTTTCATGTCAATGATAGCACCAACGGTGCGCAAAAAGGGACGTCCCAAAATAATTGGACATTGTCGATCCTCCCCAAAGGTTTCTTTATGGAAGAATCAACGAGACGAACACCAAAAGAACAAGAATCATAAGATTTCAATTTAAGCATATCATATAGTCTCTTGGGCATAATAGAAGTACTAGCTACAATATCACATAAAGCATAGCATGAGAAGTTGTTTATCTTAATTTTAATCATAGAATCCCAACCATCTTCTAGCTTTCTAGGTATGGAGGCTTCTACTCTAAGTTTCTCCTCCCTAGCTTTGATAAGAGCATTAGTGACATGCTCTGTGAAGGCAAGATTAAGTGTGCTAGTGTGGGGATCTTTGGCCATTCCTTGTAGAAAGGTGACAACTTCTGAAATACTACAATTATCAAAATCAATTTTATCACTAGTGGGCAGAATTGTAGTGTTATCCTCTTTGTTTGAATCGCTCTCTATTATAAGAGTTTGAACATCTTCCCAAGTTTGGGGAAGCTTGGGAGCAATTTTAAACTGAGGCTCATACTCTTTTCCTGGAAGACCATGCCATGTGCACAACCCTCCGTCAAGACTAATATAATCACAAGGTTTATTACTTTTGTAGATCCCGACAGTGGTAATTGGGGTAATGGAAGAAGGGGTGTACTCCTCCCATTTAGTGTTTTTGGTAGAACCCATAATAGCAAGTAAGCACGATAACTATTTTTGTGATTTTCGATAAAAGGGTACTAAAGCAAAAATGAAAGGTAAACTAACAAGACTAAAAAGCAAAGGTAAAAGATAGCATGCAACTCCCCTATCCTGAAGAGTGGAGTCCCCGGCAACGGTGCCAGAAAATACTCCTTGATGGGCCTCGAACCCCTCGTTGGTTACCCCAAGTGGAAGGTGTAAGATGCAGTGTTGTGGAAGTGTTTTCCCTTAGCAAAGATGCCAAGGATCGAATCCCCACATACTCCTAGGTTCAACAAGTAGGTGTCAACTGCTATGGCGCCAGATAGTAGCAATCAACATGGACCTGCACACAGATACAAATAACTTTGCTCCCAACGAGTACAGAGAGGTTGTCAATCCCTCCGGCCTTGTAGTTCACAAAGGATTAAAAGCAATGATAGTAGTGATAGATAGTGTTTTGCAACAGTAAATAATAACGAAAAGTAAATAGCGGGTGTGATCAATGATGGTAATATGGACCGGAGTCTCATGATGTTCACTAGTGATGTCTCTCTCCCAAAAGACGATAAAACAGCTATGTGAGGTAAACGAATTACAGCTGGGCAATTGACAGGACCCACGAGCGCAAACCAATGCTGATTACATTGCAAGAAAGGTTGAGGTTCAAAGCATGGGCGGTACGCCAAAGTAAGTAGACCGAAATCCATCAATATCTACTACTAATCATCCACCTTGAGATATCTATCCAGAACATCTCGCAGGTATTAAGTTGTGAGTCCCACCCATAGTGTAAACTCAATGCAACAGACAACTGCATTAAAAGAACTTTGCGTAAAGTAAACAATCCTTGCACCCGCGGGCACAAGCACCGTTGTTTTCCCCCTTGTGGCAACAGCACATCCCCTAGACTCATGTTTCTGTCACTCAAGCTAGTCATCGAGGGGCATGAACCCACAATCAAGCATAACGTTCCCTCTTGGAGTCACTACCTACTACTTGGCCAAAGCAATAAATAACAATGGAGAACATGCAAGAATTACTTATGAACATAAATATAAAAGAGGTAGATCAAATATATTACTCAAGATCAATCTGAACATAATCTCATAATCCATCGGATCCCAGCAAACTCAACATAGCAACAGCATAAGGATTACATAGGTGCCTCGATCATGTAGGGCAGCTCACGAGGACTAATTAGTGAAGCACAAGAACGGGAGGAGAACATCACATAGCTACTGGTCATGGACTCATGGTCCAAGGGAGACTACTCACGAGTCATCCGGGAGGCGTCCATGGTGGTGGAGAAGCTCCCGGTGGTGATCCTCCCCTCCGGCAGGGTGCCGGGAAGAGTTCTCCTGGTGCTCCCGATCTTGGAAGCGGCGGCGGCGGCGGAACAGAGATGGGATCGCGAAAAGAGTTCCTGTTCTGAGGGTTTCGGAGGACGCTTTAAATATATGCCAAAGGGGGGCATCGGGGAAGCTTCGGGGGGGCCAGGCGCCCCCCCCCCCCCCGGCGCGGCCCAGGGGGGACGCGCCGCCGGCTGTCCTTCGGACACAAGGTTGTTTCCGAAACGCTGATTTATTTATATAATTTTTCTGGATTTTTCCTGGCAATTCTCGTAACGTGAAAACCTGAAATACAAAAACAGCCGAAAACAGAAACTGGCACTGGGGTGCACTGGATTAGTAAGTTAGTCCAAATATGATCAAAAGTGTATGGAAGTGTATGAATATCATAGCAATATCACCCAAAAGTGGCATGGAGCAAGGAGAAATTATAGATACGTTTTGGACGTATCAGGTAACTAACCCCTTGTGACACCCCGGCTCAGAGAAACCGAAATGCCCTGTGTTCTAGCCTAGAGATCAAGGAGAAGTCTTCTGGAATACGGCATTGCTTAGCATAGAACAAATCTGCTCTTTATTACAATCTATGCGGGTAAAAGGGGTTACATCGGCACGGCGAATCTACATGTGCCACGTTTGCTCCATGCAAGCAGCAGAACAACACGAAGCAGCGGAATGACTACTAGCAGCGGAACAGCGACGACGGTGGTGAACTCCACTCCGCAGGGACTATAGCTGGAACGCTTATCCTAGCTCGCAAACAAGGAATCCACGGCAAACAAGCAATCATATCCGGCATGACCTGCAAACTGGCATGACACGCCAGGTCAGTACATTGAATGTACTTGCAAGCTCATAGCAACCAAAGCAATCAAGACAAACAATAGCATCGCAATTATAGGTTATCAAGCAATGATGAACATGATACTATCATAACAACATGGCATGTACAACATGATACAGCTAGAACAATACGAGCATGGCAAGAACATATGGACATGATGAAACTAGCATGCAACATGATGAAACTATCCTGCACCAACTTACTCTGCTCGGGTTACCTCGTAACCATCACATGCATCACTTACCATCATGGACATCGCACGATCATCTCAGGATCCCATCAAGCTTAGTATTAACAATACCATAGTAATCATTTATGACCACAAGGAGCTTGACCTTTACCATTGACTCTCGCATAACATCCCAAATATCCAACAAGTTGGTACTCGCGATACCACAGTGATCCTCCCACGATCACATAAATATCAACTAACTTCTTTCATCATCGAACCAGGGTTGTTATTAAGCACATTATTATTATTACTGTTGACCCACAGTGTGACCGACACGAACTGGGCCCATATCTGCGGGCACGGCTATCGATTGATTTAACACACACACTACGCAGAGGTTAGCACAATGTACCCACACTACGAAACCCATGGCCTCATACTCCCATTCGGGTGGACCAAAGGCGTTCTGACGAAACCCTCCCTTTGTCATGGCACCCTCCCGGCCACTAAGACCGACACCCTCTCTGGGTTAGGTCTTGGGTGGCCCCGTGCCTACCAAAGGCACCAACGGCCACCGTCGTGGCAAAACGGTCCCAAACGGGGACAATGTACCATAAAAACAAAAATGAGCACACAAGGTTAAGTCCGCCTACCTGATCAGGGTAGCGCGCGCCCATAACCTTCCCTCGAGGGAGGCACCGGTGAGAGGCATAACAAAGGACCGAGTCAAGACCCCCCATAAGGTAAATGTAGTTGCACTGGTGAGCTCGATATGGTGGCACCATGACTCAGCCAACAGTTGTTCAAGTTTAATTCAATATGGTTAAATTTGAATGCAAAATGTTGAGCCATGATAAAATAACATGATGCAACTACAATGCATGAACATGATACCAACATAAACATGGAGGTGCATCACAAACAACGAGCCTAACAACAACATTTAACCATTTATCCAAATGAGCATGGCATACTGACGAGCATGAATATCATAACTAGACTACTACTCATAGCCTAACATGACCACTAGCATCAACAATAGATATCCTACAAGAACATAACAATAAAACTCTCATGCAAGTATTTATCCAACTGGATGCAAAAGAGCATGCATAACAACGGTACTCAGAACAGACGACATTCATGCACCGAAGACCATCACCAACATGTACTACTACCAAGCATGTCATATGAAAGTAATACTAGCAAATAGAACATAATAACCAGGTGCATATAAACATATCATGACTGTAAACACTGATCCATAGCATAACCGAAACAACGATAGCAGTAGCAAAACAAACAGACAGTTATTTAAGGTTCAAGTTGAAAACCAGTGCTTCTGCATGGCTATCATGCAAATGGTGGTTGTGGCTTGCTTGGGGATGCAGAAGGCTCCGGAAAGAAGTGTGGAACGATCGCGGAAAGAATCACCGGAAAGGGTACCCTCTCGAAGGGGGATGATTAGGGCAAGGGTAAAATGGTCATTTTCAGAAAAGGAAAACGTACTTCAACACGAAGCAGAGGATAAATATTCTTTCGCATTGAGGAAATGTAAAGTGCAAAGTACGGGTCCACTTATACACCTCAGCGGGTCCAAGTCAACGGGCTGAGGGGCTGACTGGTAGGGTCCGCGCGCAGGTTGGCCCACCTGGCCTCGGCTCTTCTTCAACTTCCGTCGATCCCGCGCGGGACAGAGCAGCGCCGGCCCCGATGGCGACCAACAGCTCTTCCGGCCACCCCACGTGACGTGCAGCGTTCCCACGTGCTCGGGAGGCCAAGGTGCACCCGATGACGCGTAGCACGACCGTAGGTGGGCTCGGGAGTGCGCGGAAGCTCGGCCGCGGCGGACAACAGTTCCGGCCAGAGATGGACACGGGGCTACGGGCGTGAAGACGAGGAGCTGAGGATGTGGAGAGGTTCGCCGGAGTTCGAGGGCTCTACGGGAGGTGAAATGGGGAGGGAAAGGGCTCGCATCTGAGCTGATTTAGGTGGACAGGGGGCGGCGGCCATGGTGGTCAATCACGACAAGGAGAGGCTCCGGGGCTCGGGCAAGGCATTTAGGAGGACGAGAGGGGCGAAACGAGGTCGATGGTGAAGGGAACGGCACCGGGGTAGCTCTTATATAGACGTGCGAGGGCATGGCCGAGCTGGCATTACCGCGGACACGTGGCCGGCACCACGGACACGTGTGCTCGTGCATGGGCTTGAAGGTAGACGACGGGGGGAACAGAGGGCAGGCTCACGGGGCGGAGGAGGCCAAGGAGCACGGGGAGGATGACGACGGCAACGAACCGAGCCAAATCGCCACCGTTCTCCCATGGGCTCACGGTGGCTTGAGTCGATGAGGAAGAGGGCGGAGGGGGAGAGGGTCCCAGGGGAACGGGGACGCTGAGAGGAAGACAAGGGACATGCTCCCGCGCACGAAGACGGTGAGAGGGAGTGGTGCCGAAGCAGAAATGACGTCCAGAGCATGCGCACTGCATGCCAATTTGGTGGTCACCGCGCAGACTAGCTAGGAGGGGACGCAAGAGGGTGCCGCGAGTTGTCTAGTGATGAGTCCCTACATCATATAAGAAGAGGGAGTTGATGGATCGACAAAAGGAGCCAAGGTGGGAGGTGTGGCGCTGCTGAAACTTTGTTGTATCAAGTTTGGCTGGGTACTGCTGATCCACACGGAGATGATTGGGTCAAATGGATTTGTCTGGGGTGTTTAGATAAGGAGAGACTACGATTCTAGAAAGTTTGAGGATAATTGGACAAGTATTTAATACACTTGCCTTGCAAATGCATAAACTGGTCCAGATTAAAGAACAGGAAGAAACACTCACATGGTGTATCAACTTAAGCTCAAATTGGGCAAGGCATAGTTTTTAGGCCATATGAAGATGCTCAAAACGTCTCATACCAATTGGCCAAGCCAAAATGGTACTTGCTTCATAACGGTTCTCTCTGAATAGAATCTTAGGAAAATTCCTAAGGGAAAATTCCTAAACAAAATATACCCAAATTTTGTGGAGCTAGGTTATATGGATAGGAGAAGGTCTAGAAAAAATTCCAGCCTTAATGGAGCAAGATAAAATATACTTGCTTCACAAACTGAAAATTTGGCACAATCAAAGAATTGAAGATGAGCTCACATGGAGACATTACATGAGCTCAACTTTGGTGGAGGGCTATGATATGATGATATTGAGGAACATGCAAAATTGCAACTCATTTGGAAATGCCTAGCTTGTACCTCTTTCACACAAAAAATTCTGGGCAAAAACTTTGGAAAATCATAAGTAAATAACTACGAGGCAAATAAGATTTAATTTTGGAATGTGGCAAAGATATGGACATGAACAGATGTCCAACAAGTTTGGAGTCAATTGGGCAAAGATAGATAGCACTTGCTTCACAAAGTGCCATTTAGGGCAGAATAGGAAAATGAATATTGGAGGATTATTTTTGAACATGGCAAGGAAAGGTTTTGCCATATTTGATGAAGATATGACCCAAACAATTTATGAGAATTATTTGGGAGTTTAGGAGTGATGGAAATATTGGTTGCTTCACAACCTAAGGCAGACAGGGTTATTCCTTTAATAGAAAAAGGAATATTCCCAATAAAAAAATATTGGGATTTGGTCCAAGGTGGAAATGGAAAGGTCTAGGGAATGATTTGGTTATGACAAGCCACTCTGGAAAGAAAGAAGATGGCATCTTTTTCAGTTTCTAGACCACAAAGCCACGGAAAAAAACTCAAGGAAAAGCTCAGAAAAACAAAAGAAAAAGAAAGGTCAAAAATCAGGATGTGACAAACCTTCCACCCTTAAAGAAATCCCGTCCTCGAGATTTGGTTGCTCAGGGAACAAGTATGAATATACAGCCTTAAGGAAACCGTTGCCAACTCGGGTATCATTTTCCCTTTTTTTTATTATTCCCATTAAATTCTTCATCTGACTTATCTGACTAGCTCTGGGGTGGTTGGCTTCACTGTATCCATATCCTGGCAGATCTTACTTCACATATTCGTGCTTATACTGGCTCCATTTCTCTTCATAGTTGCTGACTTAGCTGAGTGTGATTTGTTATCCTGACTGAAATATATGCTTGTCTCACAAATTCGAGAGTGATTACCGATTGTTGTGTCTGAACTGACAACTGTCCATGAATTGGTGATCAGATTTTTCCTGATGAACACCCAAGCTTTGACTCCTTGCATTGGGTTTGTCCACTAAATGCAAATTCCTCGGGTTCCAAACAATGAGTTGAGGCATAACCATTTTACTGACAGATTCTGACTTCTCACAGGAATTTCTGAATCATGCTGACTGGCTCCACTATCTTGAGTACCAGATTTGTACCAAATATTTGATTGTCGCTTGTCGTGGCCAGCATACGGGATGTGACCTTATTTGATAATATCCTCATCCTTGACTGATGGTGGTTCAAAATTGAGTAGACCCCTTAGGTGAATATCCATGACGGTCGATACTGACTCAGACTGTTCGGGGTCCCTGCACCATGTGAGTCATGCAACCCTTTTCATATCTGCACCACTGGTCTTGCTCCTTCATTATTGTTTTCTTGATTAGGGTCCTTGGCTGAAAGAGCAGGGTCATATTGCTTCTTCGTGTGACCATAGGTTCTGTCGGGTGCAATATTCTGACTGGCGTACTTTTATCCTCATCTCCTGACATGGTAGCATCATTCAAATTGCAGGTTCGTCGCCTCTCAAGTTTTAACCGTAGTGAAATGATCATCTGAACCCAGAGAAAAGAAGACAATGGCTCATCAGGATCATATTCCAAGTTCACCGGTACTTGTACAGAGCTCGGTGTTGTCGGCAATCCTCATAGTCTTTTGTCATACTGAGGTGTATATCTGGCTTCCTTCACATATATTTGAAAATCTGATTCCCAAGACAGACTTATGTTCTGACTGATTCTTGCTTCTGACCAACTGTTGCGGATCTGATTCTACCCTCTGCTGTCAATTCACAATGTACTATCCTGCACTAGTGTCGTACTGAGGACGATTGGATGGCTTATGCTGGAAACCATCGAGAGTATCTTGCTAAGGAAAACTGGGTTTCGTGCTGCAGAAGCTTCTCATTGTGATATGGACCGATTACCATATACGCATACCATCTTAATATTTCTGATGTTGATTACTTGAATGAACCGGGGTTTTGCTGGACTATCCTCCTTTCTGGGTATATGGCACATTCTTGCTTTTTTCCAGGTATATCATGTTTCAGAATCATCCTCAACGAAGAATCAAACCTTGCATCTGAACCATACCTTTGACTGAAACTGCACTGTTGGTCTTGCACATAGCTTATCTTCTTGCTAATCTGATCATTTCTGTCATGAAGAGTGCACAATGAGGCAAACTTGATTATCCGTACTATTGTAAGGAGTGCACGATATTGCAAACATGATACTAACTGTCCATCCAGGATTCCTTTTCCATTCAGACGAGATATTCCAAATTTCACTGCAATCTGCTGATAACTTCATTCCGTTTATCTGAGTTTCCAAGTATCTGAATTCCTTACTGATTCTTCAGGTCCGGTGTCGATTGATGAGCAACTTTAATAGGGAAAAATAATGCCACACCGAAGGCCCAGAGAAAGAAGCAAAAGAAACGACTAAAACAAATGCACACAAGCATTCAGACAATATAAATAATCAAGCAATAACACATATTAATGCTATTCACAACAATAAGATGCATGCACACCTAAGCACACATATTTTGCGGAAACTCCGGTATTGCGGTCTAATATGTTGTGGCGGTGTGCACAAAAGTGAATCTTCGTGTAGAAGGAGTTGGCATAACCGAGGCTACACCAAGCGCTGGCTGAACACCGGTTGCAACTAGATGGATACGGAGGCGAGGACAGACTTGGTGATCATGTAGCCAGACACAAAGGTCACGACCACCTCATCATCAAGCGTACGAAAGGAACCGTACATGTCCAAAGAATTAGGATGACAGGGCAATATAGGGGAGGAAAAGCAAGGCTTGATGGCATTGCCCTTTTCTGATAACAATTATCAGTAAGGGTTGCCGAAGGGACGAGATGGATGGCACGATTCGGGATAGAGGCAGTTCTATCATCGAAATAATATGGGTGGTTGGCGGAAAGATATCGACGCGATACCTGAGCAGCGCTCCTACAAATGGTGTCTGGAACATTTAGCACCAGGGCATCACTCTACTGGGACAGAGATGACGCCAAACACCGAAGATCAGGCATGCAAAGAAGGAGGGTGCAGGTAGTGGATCGAAACCGATGCCACCAACACTCACAAGATTAACCGTTAGTGACAAGATAATGATCTATATGCATGCTATGCAACAAACAAATGCAGCAATCAAGTGCAACAAACCGACCAGACTCCATACTACTGCATTCTAACGTTCGCGCGGGCTAGGGCATCCTACAGCCAGACCTGCTCTGATACCAAGCCTGTGACACCCCGGCTTAGAGAAACCGGAACGGCACGTATTCCAGCCCAGAGATCGAGGAGAAGTCTTCTGCAATACGGCACTGCTTAGCATAGAACAAATCTGCTCTTTATTACAATCTATGCGGGTAAAGGGGGTTACATCGGCACGGCGAAACAACACGTGCCACGTTTGCTCCATGCAAGCAGCAGAACAACACGAAGCAGCGGAATGACTACTGGCAGCGGAACAGCGACGACGGTGGTGAACTCCACTCTACAGGGACTCTAGCTGGAACGCTTATCCTAGCTCGCAAACAAGGAATCCACGGCAAACAAGCAATCATATCCGGCATGACCTGCAAACTGGCATGACACGCCAGGTCAGTACATTGAATGTACATGCAAGCTCATACCAACCAAAGCAATCAAGACAAACAATAGCATGGCAATTACAAGTTATCAAGCAATGATGAACATGATACTATCAGAACAACATGGCATGTACAGCATGATACAGCTAGAACAATACGAGCATGGCATGAACATATGGACATGATGAAACTAGCATCCAACATGATGAAACTATCCTGCGCCAACTTACTCTGCTCGGGTGACCTCGTAACCATCACATGCATCACTTACCATCATGGAAATCGCACGATCATCTCAGGATCCAATCAAGCTTGGTATTAACAATACCGTAGTAATCATTTATGACCACAATGAGCTTGACCTTTACCATTGACTCTCGCATAACATCCCAAATATCCAACAAGTTGGTACTCGCGATACCACAGTGATCCTCTCACGATCACATAAATATCAACCAACTTCTTTCATCATCGAACCAGGGTTGTTATTAAGCACATTATTATTATTACTGTTGACCCACAGTGTGACCGACACGAACTGGGTCCATATTCGCGGGCACGGCTATCGATAGATTTAACACACACACTATGCAGAGGTTAGCACACTATAACCACATTACGGAACCCATGGCCTCGTACTCCCATTCGGGTGGACCAAAGGCGTTCCGACGAAACCCTCCCTTTGTCATGGCACCCTCCCGGCCACTCTGACCAACTCTCCCTGAGGGCTAGGTCTTGGGTGGCCCCGTGCCTACCAAAGGCACCAATGGCCACCGTCGTGGCAAAACGGTCCCAAATGCGGACAAGGTACCATAAAAACAAAAGCGAGCACGCAAGGTTATGTCCGCCTACCTGATCAGGGTAGCGCGCGCCCATAACCTTCCCTCGTGGGAGGCACCGGTGAGAGGCATAACAAAGGACCGATTCAAGACCCCCCCATAAGGTAAATGTGGTTGCACTGGTCAACTTGATATGGTGACACCATGACTCAACCAACAGTTGTTCAAGTTCAATTTAATCTAGTTAAACTTGAATGCAAAATGCTGAGCCATGATAAAATAACATGATGCAACTACAATGCATGAACATGATATCAATATAAACATGGAGGTGCATCACAAACAACGAGCATAACAACACCATTTAACCATTTATCCAGATGAGCATGGCAAACTAACGAGCATGAATATCATAACTAGAACACTACTCATAGCCTAGCATGACCACTAGCATCAATAATAGATATCCTACAAGAACATAACGATAAAACTACCATGCAAGTATTTATCCAACTGGATGCAAAAGAGCATGCATAACTACGGTACTCAGAACAGACGACAGTCATGCACCGAAGAACATCACCAACATGTACTACTACCAACCATGTCATATGAAAGTAATACTAGCAAGTAGAACATAATAACGAGGTGCATATAAACATATCATGACGGTAAACACCGGTCCATAGCATAACCGAAACAACGATAGCAGTAGCAAAACAAATAGACAGTTATTAATGGTTCAAGTTGAAAACCAATGCTTCTGCATGGCTATCATGCAAATGGTGGTTGTGGCTTGCATGGGGATGAAGAAGGCTCCGGGAAGAAGTGCGGAACAATCGAGGAAAGAATCACCGGAAAGGATACTCTCTCGAAGGGAGCTGATTAGGGTAAGGTAAAATGGTCATTTCTAGTATGTCAAACCATAGTGAAAATGGTACCAAAAGTTCGGGCTCGACGACACGAAGAAGTGAGCTTTGGATTCACCTCATTTGGAGTTACGGTTGCGGAGTTATGAGGTGTAGAAGATCAGGGACTTTTCTGTAGAAATAATATTCACAGCCGGGTCCCTGAGTGGATAAGACAGAAACAGTTTTCAGAAAATACGCTTTCTAAATAAGAAAACGTACCGAGTGCCGAAGTAGAAGCAAAATACAATTTCAGAAAAGGAAAACGTACTTCATCACGAAGCAGAGGAGAAATACGCTTTCGTGTTGAGGAAATATAAAGCGCAAAGTACGCGTCCACTTATACACCTCAGCGGGTCCAAGTCAATTGGCTGAGGGGCTGACTAGTGGGGTCCGCGCGCAGGTCGGCCTACCTGGCCTAGGCTCGTCTTCAACCTCCGTCGATCCCGCGCGGGACAGAGCAACGCCGGCCCCGACGGCAACCAACGGCGCTTCCGGCCTCCCACGAGCCGTGCAGCCTACCCACGTGCTCGGGAGGCCAAGGCGCACCCGATGACGCATAGGATGGCCGCCGGTGGGCTCGGGAGCGTGCGGAAGCTCGGTCGCGGTGGATGGCAGTTCCGGCCGAAGATGGGCACAGGGCTGTGGGCGTGAAGACGAGGAGCTGAGGATGTGGAGAGCTTCGCCGGAGTTCGAGGGCTCTACGGGAGGTGAAATGGGGAGGGAAAGGGCTCGCGTCTGAGCAGATTTAGGTGGACAGAGGGCGGAGGGAACGGCACAGGGGTGGCTCTTATATAGCCGTGCGAGGGCATGGCCGAGCTGGCGTCGCCGCGGACACATGGCCAGCGCCGCGGACGCGTGTGCTCGTGCATGGGCTCGAAGGTAGATGACGGGGGGACAGAGGGCAGGATCACGAGGCAGAGGAGGCCAAAGGAGCACGGGTAGGATGATGACGGCGACGAACCGAGCCAAATCGCCACTGTTCTCCCGTGGGCTCGCGACGGCTTGCGTCAGTGAGGAAGAGGACGGAGGGGGAGAGGGTCCCAGGGGAACAAGGACGATGAGAGGAAGAAAAGGGACATGCTCTCGGGCACGAAGACAACGAGAGGGAGTGGTGACGAAGCAAAAACGACGTCCAGAGCATCCGCACTGCATGCCAATTCGGTGGTCACCGCGCAGACTGGCTAGGAGGTGACGCAAGAGGCTGCTGCGAGTTGTCTAGTGATGAGTCCCTACATCATATAAGCAGAGGGAGTTGATGGATCGACAAAAGGAGCCAAGGTGGGAGGTGTGGCACCGTTGAAACTTTGTTGTATCAAGTTTGGCTGGGTACTGCTGATCCACAGGGAGATGATTGGGTCAAATGGAGTTGTCTGGGGTGTTTAGATAATGAGAGACTACGGTTCTGGAAAGTTTGAGGATAATTGGACAAGTATTTAATACACTTGCCTTGCAAATGCATAAAGTGGTCCAGATTTAAGAACAGGAAGAAACACTCACATGGTGTATCAACTTAAGCTCAAATTGGGCAAGGCAGAGTTTTGAGGCCATATGAAGATGCTTAAAAAGTCTCATACCAATTGGCCAAGCCAAAATGGTACTTGCTTCATAATGGTCCTCTTTGCACAAAATCTTAGGAAAATTCCTAAGGGAAAATGGCTAAACAAAATATGCCCACATTTTGTGGAGCTAGGTTATATGGATAATAGAAGGTCTAGAAAAACTTTCAGCCTTAATGGTGCAAGATAAAATATACTTTCTTCACAAACTAAAAATTTGAACAGAATCAAAGAATTGAAGATGAGCTCACATGGAGGCATTACATGAGCTCAACTTTGGTGGAGGGCTACGATATGATGATATTGAGGAACATGCAAAATTGCAACTCATTGGGATATGCCTAGCTTGTACCTCCTTCACAAATTTTCTTTCTGGACAGAAACTTTGGAAAATCATAAGTAAATAACTACTAGGAAAATGAGGTTTAATTTTGGCATGTGGCAAATATATGGACATGAACAGATGTCCAACAAGTTTGGAGTCAATTGGGCAAAGATAGATAGCGCTTGCTTCACAAAGTGCCATTTAGGGCAGAATAGGAAAATGAATATTGGAGGATTATTTTTGAACATGGCAAGGAATGGTTTTGCCATATTTGATAAAGATATGTCCCAAACAATTTATGAGAATTATTTGGGAATTTTAGGAGTGATGGAAATATAGGTTGCTTCACAACCTAAGGCAGACAGGGTTATTCCTTTAATAGAAAAATGAATATTCCTAATAAAAAGAATATTGGGATTTGGTCCAAGGTGGAAATGGAAAGGTCTAGGGAATGATTTGGGTATCACAAGCCACTCTAGAAAGAAAGAAGAGGGCATCTTCTTCAGTTTCCAGACCACAAAGCCACGGAAAAAAAAACTCAAGGAAAAACGTGAGAAAAACAAAAGAAAAAGAAAGGGCCAAAAATCAGGCTCTGACGAACCTCCCCCCTGCCTTAAAGAAATCTCGTCCTCGAGATTTGGTTACTTAGGGAACAAGTATGAATATACGGCCTTAAGGAAACCGTTTCCAACTCGGGTATCCTTTTCCCCCCTTTTTTTTATTGTTCCCATTAAATTCTTCATCTGACTGGCTCTGGGGTGGTTGGCTTCACTGTATCCATATCTTGGCATATCTTACTTCACATATTCATGCTTATAATGGCTCCATTTCTCTACATAGCTATTGACTTAGTTGAGTGTGATTTGTTATCCTGACTAAAATATATGCTTGTCTCACAAATCCGAGAGTGATTACCGATTGCTGTGTGAAATGACAATTGTCCATGAATGGGTGATCAGATTTTTTTCCTGATGAACACCCAAGCTCTGACTCCTTGCATTGGGTTTATCCACTAAATGCAAATTCCTCGGGTTCCAAACAATGAGTTGAGGCATAACCATTTTCTGACAGACTCTGACTTATCACAGGAATTATCTGAATCATGCTGACTGGCTCCATTGTGTTGAGTACTAGATCTGTACCAAATATTTGATTGTAGCCTGTCGTGGCCAGCATAAGGGATGTGACCTTATCTGATAATATCCTCATCCTTGACTGATGGTGGTTCAAAATTGAGTAGACCCTTAGGTGAATATCCAGGATGGTTGATGCTGACTCAGGCTATCTGGGGTCCCTGCACCATGTGAGTCATGCAACCCTTTTTATATCTGCACCACTGGTCTTGCTCCTTCATTATTGTTTTCTTGATCTGGGTCCTTGGCTGAATGAGCAGGGTCATATTGCTCTTTCATGTGACCATAGGTTCTGTCGGGTGCAATATTCTGACTGGCGTACTTTTATCCTCATCTCCTGACATGGTAGCATCATTCAAATTGCAGGTTCATCGCCTCTCAAGTTTTAACCGTAGTGAAATGATCATCTGAACCCGGAGAAAAGAAGAGAAGGGCTCATCAGGATCATATTCCAGGTTCACCGGTACTTGTACAGAGCTCAGTGTTGTCGTCAATCCACATAGTCCTTTGTCACACTGAGGTGTATACGTGGCTTCCTTCACATATATCTGAAAATCTGATTCCCAATACAGACTTGTGTTCTAACTGATTCTTGCTTCTGACCAACTGTTGTGGATCTTAGTCTCCCCTCTGCTGTCAATTCACAATGTACTATCCTGCACCAGTGCCATACTGAGGACGATTACATGGCTTATGCTGGAAACCATCGAGAGTATCTTGCTGAGGAAGACTGGGTTTCGTGCTGCAGAAGTTTCTCATTGTGATATGCGAACCGATTATCACATATGCATACCATCTTAGTATTTCTGATGTTGATTATTTGTATGAACCGGGGTTTTGCTGGACTATTCTCCTTTCTGGGTATATGGCACATTCTTGCTTTCTTCTAGGTATATCATGTTTCAGAATCATCCTCATCGAAGAATCAAACCTTGCATCTGAACCATACCTTTGACTGAAACTGCACTTTTGGTCTTGCACATAGCTTATCTTCTTGCTGATCTGATCATTTCTGTCATGAAGAGTGCACAATGAGGCAAACTTGATTATCCGTACTATTGTAAGGAGTGCACGATATTGCAAACATGATACTGATTGTCCATCCAGGATTCCTTTTCCATTTAGACGAGATATTCCAAATTTCATCGCACTCTGCTGATAACTTCATTCCGTTTATCCGAGTTTCCAAGATATCTAAATTCCTTGCTGATTCTTCAGGTCCGGTGTCCGTTGATGAGCAGCTTTAATAGGGGAAAATAATGCCACACCGAAGGCCCAAAGAAACGAATTTGCTGGGTTGCCAATACATGTGCGTTGGAATAATATGTTGCATGTTACTAGTATCATAAGAAGTTGAAGCATGTAAATTACTTTGAATTGACCCTTGCATGTAGTTAGATGCATTATTGAAAAAACTAGGGATGGCTAGAGTATACTCATTGAATGATCTAGTAACACCATATGAATTATTTGCATCTACACACGGGGATTGGGTATTCATATTACCTTTGTAGATTGCAGCAACTAGATGACGATCCCTTCGTAGCAAGAACAGGCTGGAGACCATTCAAAGCTTCGTCCCCAGTGGAGTCATCAAAAAGTGTGTCCGCACCCGAACATGTAACAGTGTACCTCTAATGCAAAGGGTGATGCACCGCAGCTCATGTGGAAGGAGGCCCAGCCGGAAGCACGGTACGCAAGCAATCCGGTGGGATCTTTTGAGGACTTCAAAACCCACATGCCTGGGAGCGACCCCATCAGGGCGGGCGACCTCTATGGGCTTCCCTAGGTAGACCTGATCGCCCCTAGGGTCTCGAGATTCACCTCCCTGCAATGAAGAAGAACGAGGAAGAAGAAGTACAGAGGGAGAAGATAAAAGTAAAGCTAAAAGTCGTAGATGGATTTGTTTGATTGTGTGTTGTTTAATCGATCGTTACCTCTTGTCAATATAAGAGGCGGATGGACTTCCCGTGCAAGAAAATGACTTGCCTTGCAGTCCAAATCATCAAATCTAACTAAATTCGGACTTCTCATGACCTCTGGCCTGGATGTCCGGCTATAGGCCCGGATGATCGGGCCAAGTCCATATTTCTGACAGCGGCACATTGATCAAGCTGTAACTTTTGTAAACAACATATAATTAACATGAGTTTTGCATCAAAATCAACCGCTTCGATGATACACACAAATTTCATGTTGAACAATTTTCAATTTAAGGTCATCTTGAGGGAGTTTCGGGCTCTTTTCTAACATCTGCAACATAAAAATCGTCCGGACATCCGGAATCTTATCCGGATTGTTGTGCATTGATACGTCTCCAACGTATATATAATTTTTGATTGTTCCATGGTGTTATATTATCAATCTTGGATGTTTTATAATCATTTTATATCATTTTTAGGTACTAACCTATTGACATAGTGCAAGTGACAATTGATGTTTTCTGCATGTTTTTTACATCGTAGGAAATCAATATCAAAGGGAGCCCAAACACCGCAAAACTTTTTGGAGATTTTTGTTGGGCCAGAAGGAACACTATGGGCCCTGGTGGCACCTGGGGGAGTCCCGAGGAGGGGACACCCACCAGGGCGCGCTAGGAGGCCCAGGCGCGCCATGGTGGGTTGTGCCCACCTCGGGTTCCCCCGGACCGCCTCATTGCTCTATAAATACCCCAATATTCCAGAAACCCTAGGGGAGTCGACGAAATATTCATCCAACCGCCGCAGAGTCCAGAAACACCAAATCCAATCTAGACACCATCACGGAAGGGTTCACCACTTCCATTGGTGCCTCTCCGATGATGCGTGAGTAGTTCCTTGTAGACCTACGGGTCTGTAGTTAGTAGCTAGATGGCTTCATCTCTCGCTTTTGATTCTCAATACAATGGTCTCTTGGAGATCCATATGATGTAACTCTTTTTGCGGTGTGTTTGTTCGAATCCGATGAACTTTGAGTTTATGATCAGATCTATCTTTTTATATTCATGAAAGTTATTTGAGTTTCTTTAATCTCTTACATGCATGATTGTTTATAGCCTCATTTTCCTTCTTCGATATTGGGTTTTGTTTGACCAACCTGATCTATTTATCTTGCAATGGGAAGAGGTTCCCGGTAGTGGGTTCGATCTTACGGTGCTTGATCCCAGTGACAGAAAGGGAACCGACACATGTGTATCGTCGTCACAAAGGATAAAACGACGAGATACATATCTAACGCCTAAACGGATCTTGTCTACATCATGTCATCGTTCTTAATGCATTACTCCGTTTTTCCATGAACTTAATACACTAGATGCATGCTGGATAGCGGTCGATGTGTGGAGTAATAGTAGTAGATGCAGGCAGGAGTCGGTTGATACGTCTCCAACGTATCTATAATTTTTTATTGTTCCATGCTATTATATATTATGTTTTTTATGTTTAATGGGCTTTATTATACACTTTTATATTATTTTTGGGACTAACCTACTAACCCAAGGCCTAGTGCAAATTGTTGTTTTTTTTGCCTATTTTAGTGTTTCGCAGAAAAGGAATATCAGACGGAGTCCAAACGGAATGAAACCTTTGGGAGATTTATTTTTGGAACTGTATCTACCCAGAAGACTTGGAGTACACGCGAGGGAACGAGAGAGGCGGCCACGAGGGTCTAGGGCGTGCCCCCCACCCTCGTGGGCCCCCTCTGGCTCCCCCGATGCCCTCCTTCCTCCTATATATATATATATATCCATGTACCCTGAAAACATCAAGGCAACAGAGAAAACCCTAATTCCACCGCCGCAACCTTCTGTTCCCGTGAGATCCCATCTTAGGGCTGTTCCGGAGCTCCACCGGAGGGGGATCTACCACGAAGTGCTTCTACATCAACACCATAGCCTCACCAATGAGTCGTGAGTAGTTTACCATAGACCTTCGGGTCCATAGTTATTAGCTAGATGGCTTCTTCTCTCTTTTTGGATCTCAATACAAAGTTATCCTCGATATTCGAGGAGATCTATTCGATGTAATCTATTTTCGGTGTGTTTGTCGAGATCCAATGAATTGTGGGTTTATGATCAAGATTATCTATGAACAATATTTGATTCTTTTCTGAAATCTTTTATGTATGATTATAATATCCTTGCAAGTCTCTTCGAATTATTGGTTTGCTTTGGCCTACTAGATCTATAGTTCTTGCAATGGGAGAAGTGCTTGGCTTTGGGTTCAATCTTGTAGTGTCATTTCCCAGTGACAGCAGGGGCAGCAAGGCACGTATTGTATTGTTGCCATCGAGGATAAAAAGATGGGTTTTATATCATATTGTTTGAGTTTATCCCTCTACATCATGTCATCTTGCTTAAAGCATTACTCTGTTCTTATGAACTTAATACTCTAGATGCATGATGGATAGCGGTCGATGTGTGGAGTAATAGTAGATGCAGAATCGATTCGGTCAACTTGTTACGGACGTGATGCCTATATATAATGATCATGCCTACATATTCTCATAATTGTGCACTTTTCTATCAATTGCTCGACAGTAATTTGTTCACCCATCGTAGAATTATGCTATCATGAGAGAAGCCACTAGTTAAACATATGGCCCCCGGGTCTATTCTCAACATATTAATCTTCCATCTACTTTACTTTGCTTTATTTACTTTCTGTTCTATACCAAAAATACCAAAAATATCATACTATCCTATCTATCAGATCTCACTTTCGTAAGTGACCTTAAAGGGATTGACAACCCCTTATCGCGTTGGTTGTGAAGTTCTTATTTGTTTGTGCAGGTGCGAGGGACTCGCGCATGGTCTCCTACTGGATTGATACCTTGGTTCCCAAAAACTGAGGGAAATACTTATGCTACTGTGCTGCATCACCCTTTCCTCTTCGAGTGAATACAATGCAAGCTCGATAAGTAGCAAGAAGAATTTCTGGTGCCATTACCGGGGAGGCTTACGCAAAAGTCATATACCAAGTACCTTTCACAAACCCTTATCCTTCGCACTACATTATTTGCCTCTCGTTTTCCTCTCCCCCAATTCACCCTTGCTGTTTTATTTGCCCTTCTTCTTCCGTGTGTTTACCGTTCGCTTGCATCTTGTTTGCTTGTGTGTTGGATTGCTTGCTTGTCACTATGGCTCAAAACAATACCAAACTGTGTGTCTTCTCCAATACCAACAATAATGATTTTATTAGCACGCCTATTGCTCCTATTACCGATGATGAATCTTGTGAGATCAATGCTGCCCTGTGGAATCTTGTCATGAAAGATCAATTCTCTGGCCTTCCTAGTGAAGATGCCGCTACCCATCTAAACAACTTTGTTGATTTATGTGATATGCAAAAGAAGAGGGATACGGATAATGATATTGTTAAATTGAAGCTATTTCCGTTTTCACTTAGAGATCGTGCTAAAACTTGGTTTTCCTCTTTGCCTATAAATAGTAATTATTCATGGAATAAGTGCAAAGATGCCTTTATCTTTAAGTATTTTCCTCCCGCTAAGATTATCTCTCTTAGAAATGATATTATGAATTTTAAGCAACTAGATCATGAGCATGTTGCACAAGCTTGGGAGAGAATGAAATTAATGATACGTAATTGCCCTACACATGGTTTGAACTTATGGATTATTATACAAAACTTTTATGATGGCTTGAATTTTGCTTCTAGAAAACTTTTAGATTCGGCCGCGGGGGGCACTTTCATGGAAATCACCTTAGGAGAAGCTACCAAACTCCTAGATAATATTATGGTTAACTACTCTCAATGGCACACCGAAAGATCTACTAGTAAAAAAGTGCATGCTATTGAAGAGATTAGTGTTTTTAGTGGAAAGATGGATGAACTTATGAAATTATTTGCCACTAAGAGTGCTCCTTCTGATCCTAATGATATGCCTTTATCCATGTTGATTGAAAATAATAATGAATCTTTGGATGTGAATTTTGTTGGTAGGAATAATTTTAGTAACAATGCTTATAGAGGAAACTTTAATCCTAGGCCTTTTCCTAGTAATTCCTCTAATAATTATGGTAATTCCTACAATAACTCTTATGGAAATTTTAGTAAGATGCCCTCTGAATTTGAGACTAGCGTTAAAGAGTGTATGAATTCGCAAAAGAATTTCAATGCTTTGCTTGAAGAAAATTTGCTTAAGATTGATGAGTTGGCTAGAACCATGGATAGAATTACTCTAGATGTTGATTCTTTGAAACTTAGATCTATTCCACCTAAGCATGATATCAATGAGTCTCTCAAAGCCATGAGAACTTACATTGATGAGTGCAAAGAAAGAACCGCTAGGATGCATGCTAATAAAGATTGCTTTATGAAAGCATGTTCTTGTTGTTATCATGAAAATAAAGATGAAGATTTAAAAGTTATTGATGTGTCTCCTATTATATCCTTATTTTCTAGTATGAATCTTGATAAAGATGGGACTGGAGATGAGTCTAATTTAGTTAAAAGTTGTCCCAATGATTCAGAGTTTTTAGATCTTGATGCTAAAAGTGGGATTGAAGAGATTAAACCTTTGCATAGTGATGAACCCACTATTTTGGATTTCAAGGGATTCAATTGTGATAATTGCTCTTTAATAGATTGTATTTCCTTGTTGCAATCCGTACTAAATTCTCTGCATGCTTATAGTCAAAATAAGGCTTTTACCAAACACATAGTTGATGGTTTGATGCAATCTTATGAAGAAAAACTTGAATTAGAAGTTTCTATCCGTAGAAAGCTTTATGATGAGTGGGAAACTACTATTAAAATTAAAATTAAAGATCATGAATGCTTTGCTTTGTGTGATTTGGGTGCAAGTGTTTCTACAATTCCAAAAACTTTGTGTGATTTGTTAGGTTTCCATGAGCTTGATGATTGTTCTTTAAATTTGCATCTTGCGGATTCTACCATTAAGAAACCTATGGGAAGGATTAATGATGTTCTTATTGTTGCCAATAGGAATTATGTGCCCGTAGATTTCATTGTTCTTGATATAGATTGCAATCCTTCATGTCTGTGACGCCCGAAGACCGACGTCCCAGAAGATTCCAGATGTTCCGGGTTCTCCCGTGTGTTTCATTTGTGCTTGTGTTATTTATTTTGCATTGCATCATGCCATCATGTCTTTAATTTCTGCAACTCAACCAAATAAGTCGTGTGGATCTTCGATCCATTTAAATCGAGTGAAGGATGACTTCTCTTTATAACATATATATATCCTCCTAATATTCATGGAGCTATTATAAAAATATCCCATTAGTTTGGGATCACTGTAACACACTTGCAATTATTCTCCAGACCTCTTTTTCTTCAAGTTTCACCGTCGAAACCTTCTCTCTAATTCTTTTCCCATTTATCAAGGTTCCTCCAAAAACCTCAACATTTTTGGACACTTCAAAAATCAAGTCTTAGTTCAAACCCATTTGAAGTAAATTCAAATAAGTTTGAATTATATCTCGATCATGCCATTTCTATTTTCTCGGATTGCGCTCATTTTTATGAGCCCGAGAAAAATACCCTCACGTGTAAATTCTTTCCGTATGTGCCTTTTTCTTTTCTCTCTCTTTAGTTCTCTGTTTTATTTATTTTAATTTGAGAGAGAGAGGGCAAGAGGTCCAGCCGCAGCCCTCTTCTCAGGCCGGCCCATCTGGCTCAAGGCCCCCTGGCCCCAGCCACTCTATCATAGCCGGCCCATCGGCCTCCCTATTTGGGCTAGACCTGGCCATGGGCAGCCCGGCCCGGTCGGCCCGACCCGGCCCGGCCCGACCTTGTCCACGGGCCGGGCTCGGGCCTAGATTTTAGGCCCGGTGGCCGGGCCGGGCCGGGCCCGGGCCCGTCAATTTTGCACATTAGCGAAGGAGCCCGGCCCGAGGCCCGAGGCCCGTCGGGCTTTTGCATGTTCGGGCCGGGCTCGGGCCCGATTTTTAGGCCCGACGGCCGGGCCGGGCCGGGCTCGGGCCTGGGTTTTTTGCACTGGGCTTGGGCCGGCCCAGCCCGAAGCTCGGCTCGGCCCGAGGTTTGGCCAGGTCTAATTTGGGCCAAGGCTCAGTCGCAGTCCGTTTCCTTTCCTAACCCTAGCGATGACGAGCCTCTCCCTCACCCCTCGCTCCTCCCTCTCCCTCAGTCGCCGCACTCCTCGCAGCCCGATCCCGAACCCCATCGATCTCTCGATCTCCCCTCGTCCCATCTCTCCCCTCGCTCTCCCCGTCGGGAACCCTCTTCCGCCTGAGGCCCCTCTGCCTCCTTCATTCCTCTCGCCGTCGCACCCCGAGGTCGACCCCGGGCCTCAAAGCGTCGGGCCGCCGCCGCCAGCGACGGCCACCGCCGCGCCTCCGCGCCGCAGTGCGGGGCCACTTCCTCCCTCATCCGGCGCCGCCCTTCCGCCTCGTCGCTGCTCCAGCCTCCCCTCGCCTTGGAGCCGCGTCCCCGCAGCCGCAAGCCACCATCTCCTCTCTCTCCAGTCGGGATCACCCAGATCCTCCACCCCCTCCTCCGTTCCCGTCGCTGTCGGTGACGAGCCGCAGCTCACCGGGACCCCCTAGCGTCGCTCGCGTCCACCTCCAGCGAGGGCTCCTCCCTAGCGACCTCGCCCCTCGTTCGCGAGCACCCAGGACCGCCTCCTCGTCAGACCTGCTGGACCCCATCACCTCTTCGAGGGAGCTCACCGGAGCAGGCATCACCAGGCCCTCCCCGCAATGGCCTCGAAGACTGGATGCGTCAAGTTCTCCTAAGAGATGTGTACGACTGCACCACCATCGGCGCCTAAGGATTCGGCAAGTCCGACGACGCTCTTGTACAACTACGATGCGAGACCGAGACCGGCAAGACCGCTACGAACGAACGACTACACGAGGCGTCAAGCTCCTCTCCGGTGCCCCGAGGACCGAGTACGACTACACATGGAGATACGCCAAGTTCCACTACCGTAGCAAGAACCGAGTCCGGCAAGTCCGAGGCCCCAAGTACCACGACGACCTTTGCGCCAAGTACCACTACGTCCGACGCCGCGAAAAGTACCTCTACGGAACATGAACATCTACGGAACGTGTACATCTTCAAATGTGAACGACTATTTCCTTTCGGCAACGTGAACGACTACTTCGACGACGAGCCGCGAGTACCACTACTTCCACTACGACCGACTTGTGAACGGCTACTTCCCTCTACGAACGTGTACCACGTCCTGCAAGTACCACTACTTCCGTCGACGATCTCGATCCTCCCCGAAATGTACGTTCCAAAGGTATAACCCCGAGACGATGACCCGTGGACGAATGGTTGTGTTGTATGAGATGTTTTCCCTTGTGTGCACCGTGCTCGTTTCGTCTTTTTTCATGCTCCTCGGTTGCCTCATCGCCAACCCGTGGGAACCCGGTGACGGGATCACCCCACCTTTCATCTTGTTCGACTCGCTCGCGCCACCTTTTCTTTTGCACCGGTCTCTCAACGAGTTACCGGAACCGAGATGTTGTCGTTGCATCATTTTCGGATCGTTGTCGTGGCACCCTTTCCTTCCACCACGGTGACAATACTTCATATCTCTTATGTTAACGTTTAACTAAAAATTGCATAAACTTGATCATGTCATCCGCATCATGTTTACAACATTAAAATGTGTGAATTGTTGTTTGCTTAAAAAATTGCTAAACATGCATATGGGGTTTTTCCGGAATTGTTGTTGTAGTTTCCGGCCTCATTTAAACTTGTTGATTTGTGTTGTTTTTTCTGTGCTCCCTACCTTGCCATGTATTGCTTCCTGTATAGACTTGTCATGCATCATACCTTGCCATGTATTGCATCATATAGCCTTGTGTTGTTTTACTGTGCTTCCTACCTTGCCGTGTTGTGCTTCCTGTATAGACTTGTAGTGCATCCTATGTAGACTTGTTTTGCATCATACTTGGTTGAGCATATTGTTATGTTCTTGTGATGTGTGTTTACCGTATTGCTTGCTTCTTCTCGTTAGTGCTTGTTCTGTTGCGTTCGTGAGGATTCGTTCGTCTTCTCGTGGTTCTTCTTCAAGGCTTCTTCTTCATCTTCTTCACGGATCCGTTCTTCTTCCTTGCGGGATCCCAGGCAAGATGATCATACCCTTGGATACCTTTACTACCATTGCCATGCTTAGTTCTCTCGATGCTATTGTTATATGTCGCACTACCCATCATTTATGTCAGCCTCTCCTTGTTGCCATGAAACCTCTAACCTTTGAAACCTTCCTAGAAAAACCATTGTTTGGCTATGTTACCCGCTTGTTCAGCCCCTCTTATAGCGTTGTTAGTTGCAGGTGAAGATGAAGGTCGTTCCAGGTGGGAACTTGTTGTTGGAATATCACAATATCTATTATTATGATTATTAACACACCTATATACTGGGCATGGGTGGAAGGCTTGCCCTTTTGCTCGGTGTTTTGTTCCACTCATGCCACCTTAGGCGCCGATAAACCGGCATTATGTTCCTTGATTTTGCGTTCCTTACATGATGGGTATATGGGGACCCCTTGACAGTTCGTCTTTGAATAAAACTCCTCCAGCAAGGCCCAAAATTGGTTTTAATTTGCCTCATAATAACAACTTAATTAAATAATTAAATTTGCATAGGGGGTCGCGCCCTCGGGATTCTTTTCTACATAGCAGGGGGGCAGTGTTGATGGTGTTGGTCCCAAACGGGGAGCCTGCAGGGCCACCTTGGGGAAACCCGAGGGCTGGTTTTACCTGTAGCTTCACCCATCCGGACGTGGCCTGAGACGAGATACGCGCGGCTACTATCAAGGTGTCGGCACGCCGGGAGGTCTTGCTGGACTTGTTTTACCATTGTCGAAATGTCTTGTGCACTGGGATACCGAGCCTGATCGGATTTCCCTAAGATAAGGGGTGATGATATTATATTTATCACTTCAGCTAATCGTGAGAGCTTGTGATGGGCTAAGTTGGGACACCCCTGCAGGGTTATGATCTTTCGAAAGCCGTGCCCGCGGTTATGTGGCAGATTGGAATTTGTTAATGTCCGGTTGTAGAAAACTTGACAGAGGATCCAAGTAAAACACACAACTGTGTGAGTAATCGTGACTGTCTCTTTTCACTTTGAGAAGAGAACACGGTGGGGTTATGTTTGACTCGTAGGTAGTTCAGGATCTTTAGCGATCATTACTAGTTTGCGACCGCTTGCGTAGATGCTCATCTTATTCTTGTACTCGTAAGCTAGCCACCATATTATGCTTAGTCGCTGCTGCAACCTCACCACTTTACCTCTTCCTACCCATAAAGCTTTGCTAGTCTTGATACCCATGGTTATGGGATTGCTGAGTCCTCATGGCTCACAGATACTACAACACCAGATGCAGGTTCAGCCGAGATTGATGCAGGAGCTGGTTCAAGTACTTCGCTGGGAGCTCGATGAAGAGAGTGGCCGTATGCTTGTGACGTTTTCGACGATCAGTAGTGGTTTCTACTAGGGGCGATTCGGACCTGTGGTTTTATGTTTTTGGTATCTTTCTTTTGTATCTTCGCCCGTAGTCGGGTTGTGATGTTTTGGATGATGTTATGCTGATGCAATGTATTGTGTGACGTGGCGAGTGTAAGCCAACTATCCTTTTGCATTTTCATCCCTATTTTTACATGAGTCGTGCAAAGATACCAAACTTGAGATCATTCCAGAATGGGCTTATACCTTTAAGTCGTGCCTCAACACGTAGGAGGTATAGTCCCATCCTGGGCATTACAAGTTGGTATTCAGAGCCTTCTCCGACCTAGGAGCCCCCACTGATTGATCGAATCATTGACGGTTGAGTCTAGGCACACACATGAAAATGTTTTGAGTCCTATATATATCGGAGAGTAGGATTTCTTTTTACTCCTCATCTCTTTTCACTCTGGTGAGGACTCCTGACGATTACTCTTGTCTCTTCTACTCTCAAAAATTCACCAAATTTTTTTAGGATCACGCGAGTATTGTTTGGATTGTTCCGATGTCTTTGTGACGAGAACATTGTTCTCAATGCCTCCTGTCATTTAGGGGTTGTGGCAGTGTCCCGGGGAGTTGAGCTCCGAGGTGTTGTTGTCACAAATATATCGCAGCAGTTCTGGAATACTTAAGATGGCCGACATCGAAAACTCTCCTATGCGGTTAGTGGCAAGATAACCCCGACATCACCCAGTACTGGGGAGGTAGTTCGGGAGTATTGCCATAGCTTGTATAGTAGATGCGTTTCGAAGGTCCGAGGTAAACGGTTTCCGGAAATAACTAGTTATGTGTTGAAGGATGGATACAGCTGGATGTAGGATTAGAGTTGAGTGCGCGATGTTTCCCCTGTATCCCCAACACCTGATTGCATAACTGGAAACTTTCGGAAATTAATAGGTGGGTTCATCTAGTAGCTCGTAGGCATTCTTCCAACGAGTGCATGATATGAAGTTCGGGGTTCAACATTTAGTGAAGAGGTTTTATGGCCGTTGTTCCGATCGGGAGTTGCATCTTAAAGGGTCCTTGGCTATGCTGATCCGGGGATTACAAAACCCTTTTGTAACACGTTCCATGAGCCTTCAGCACAAATATGTGGGACGAAGCTTCTATCTTGTATTTGTTCTATCTGCTCCTTCTTGTTTTTATTTACCTTTTGTTCTCCCAAGTGGCTTCTCGTCAAGTTGATGTACCTACGGAATTCATTCGTTCATTCTTTGCTCGGATGATATTGTGAAGATTATGTTGCAACATATCTATCCTTTGTTTCGTTTTGATTCTCGTATTCCAGTTGCTTCGATGTCAAATGTCGATTCCATACCTTTCCTAATCGGTGTTCTCATATTTCTATGGGAGTGCTAATTCTTCTTGACCATCGAGATTTTCATGTTAATCCTTTTCAACCGGTGTGCCTTCTCTTCAAGTTATTCCATACAGACGCCGTTGAGAAATCTGACGATTTGTCTGTTTCATTCATCCCAAGTTGTCTTTGTTTCCCCGCCCTCCCTCCCTTTTTCTTCTTGGAGCCAAAGTCCCTAATGATGTATTCATTTTATTCATGTGACATTTCTTCATTCTTTTCCTTCAATGTTCTTATCCGGTGCTTTATCGTGAAGATGCTCAAGAGTTTCAAGTTCATCATTCTTAATTCTAACATTCTTCTCCGGTGGATGTAATTCAAGATTTCGGTGTTGATCTTATCCTTTTCCTCATTTCACAATGCTTTCTTATTCCGGTGCACCAATTATTCATTCAACTCTCTTATTCATATCCGGAGTGTACAAGGTATCTCAGAAGATTCATAATTCCATTCTTAATCCGTTCAAATTATTTTGACCATTGTCATCTTACTCAAGCCATTTAATTCAACCGGTGCAATATCTCTTAAGCAATCTTGTCAACAGTGATTTCTTTAGTGGGCCCTAACCCACAGGTCTTTTTCCCAGGATCTTACCTGACTCTTCTAATTGTTCTGGAGTTATTCTAAAATTCTTTTCAGAGTGTGACGTAAGTATGAATCCCATCAGTCACAGTCCTTCTCCAGGACCGCTTTCAAATTCTTTTTCACCATTGTTTCAACCTTTTAATTCTTCATTCCGGAGTGCCTCAACAATTCATGGTGGTGTATCTCGTCGTCATTCTCACATTTGAAGACCGAAGAAGAGTTCTCTTAAATCTTGGCCCGTTCTCTCAAGATTCTTCATGAATTCTTCCCATTGTGGTCCTCCGAAGGCCATCATTTCAGAAGATTCTTCGTTCTTAGTTTTCAACTTTGCCCTCCAAATATTCTTCATTGATGTCTCTTCGTTCGTCTCCATATTCTTACGGTGGTTCGTTCAAGATTTCTCTTCCTTGTTATCGTATTAATTCACTCGTTCTTTTCATAATCCTGCCGGTGAGTCGCTCAAGACTTTTCTCAAGTTTGGCTATATCTCTCTCCAATCCTTTTCAAGAAGAATAAGTAGTAGGCCAAATCCGTTGCTTGTCATCAATTTAATTTGATGAAGGATAAGCATACAGTAAATCTTATTCTTATTTCCTCGAAGTGATTAATCTCTTTTTTCCGGAGCTTGTTCATCATATCATATCCTTGGTTCTAAGTTGTTCATCTTGTTTTCCGGAGTTCCAAGTTATTTCAATTATATCATTTCAAACCTCCATCTAATTCATCGCAGGCCTTGAATCTTATTCTTTTCATCTTTCACTTCTCATGCTTTCATTACCAGAGTTTTCATGGTGGTTCATCAAGATTTAATTCATCCTTGAAGTCTTCATCAAGATTCTTGTTGGAGCTCAAGCATTCTTCATCATGATTTCCAAGTGCAATTCTTGCTCCCTTATCTGTTGAGGTGGTGTTATGTCATTCTTGACAATTCCTTCATGAATTATGATTCACGACTTATCAAGAATGAGATATTTAAAACCATCATTTTCCTTGTTCAGGAGATCTTTTCAACCCTTCAATTATTCGTTGGAGTTATCTTGGGTTAATTCACATAAAAGCTTTCCCTGAGAATTGTTGCTATTATGGTGCTTATAAATGACCCAAGTTCTTCATTTATCCTTCCGGTGAAATAAGTTTTTCGTCTCCGTGTTGATCTAAATCCAATCAAATGTTTTCGTCAGTGGCTGGTTGTCACCTCATAATTTTGAGATGTTTTCCATAAGCCCACATCAAGCTTATTCTTTTGTTGTTGATTATTTTCAACAACTCCGTTCAACCCTTCTTCGTAAGGATGTTTTTCATATTCATTTGTCGGAGAAGTTGTCTTTTCTTCTCCGTTCTTTTGTTTCCAACGATCTAGCATATATTCTTTCATTTCGGAGGTATTGTGATATTGCCCTCTTTGTCCCATAATCTCGTTTTGTCAAGATCATGTTCTTTCCTTGTTTATCTATTTAACTGGAGTGTTGTGCCCAACGTTCGAGTTCCGTCATCTTTTCATGTTTTTCCTCTCTTTTCAACCGGAGTGCTATCTGAAATCTTTCTTACCCTCGTGCCATTCTTTCGATTGTTTCAGAGGCAATATGCCGTCGATTTCATCAAGTATCATCCCATCTTCTTGTCAAGTTCTTGTTCAATTCCTTCCAGTTTCAGTCGAAGTGCTGTCCAAATTATGTCATTCTTATTCCTTGGCTATACCATTGTAGTTTCATATTCTTTTGGTTCATAAGCTCTTGTTTCATGTCTTTCAAACTTCAAGGTTCTCATAATGTTCCTTGTTCCTCTTTTCTAACGGAGTGTTTTCATCTTCGTTCATCTCCATTGTATTCTTTATTCAAGATTGTTCAACCTCTCAAGGCTCGTGGTTTCACTCGTTTGTCGAAGAAGCAACTTTGTTTTACCTCTTCCTCTTCCGTTTTATCCGGTGCTATCTCCAGGATCTCGGGTCGAGATCCTCTGTTAGTGCGGGAGAGTTGTGACGCCCGAAGACCGACGTCCCAGAAGATTCCATATGTTCCGGGTTCTCCCGTGTGTTTCATTTGTGCTTGTGTTATTTATTTTGCATTGCATCATGCCATCATGTCTTTAATTTCTGCAACTCAACCAAATAAGTCGTGTGGATCTTTGATCCATTTAAATCGAGTGAAGGATGACTTCTCTTTATAACATATATATATCCTCCTGATATTTATGGAGCTATTATAAAAATATCCCATTAGTTTGGGATCACCGTAACACACTTGCAATTATTCTCCAGACCTCTTTTGCTTCAAGTTTCACCGTCGAAACCTTCTCTCTAATTCTTTTCCCATTTATCGAGGTTCCTCCAAAAACCTCAACATTTTTGGACACTTCAAAAATCAAGTCTTAGTTCAAACCCATTTGAAGTAAATTCAAATAAGTTTGAATTATATCTCGATCATGCCATTTCTATTTTCTCGGGCTGCGCTCATTTTTATGAGCCCAAGAAAATTACCCTCACGTGTAAATTCTTTCCGTAGGTGCCTTTTTCTTTTCTCTCTCTTTAGTTCTATGTTTTATTTTTTTTAATTTGAGAGAGAGAGGGCAAGAGGTCCAGCCACAGCCCTCTTCTCAGGCCGGCCCATCTGGCTCAAGGCCCCCTGGCCCCAGCCACTCTATCCTAGCCAGCCCATCGGCCTCCCTATTTGGGCCAAGGCTCGGTCGCAGTCCGTTTCCTTTCCTAACCCTAGCGATGCCGAGCCTCTCCCTCACCCCTCGCTCCTCCCTCTTCCTCAGCCGCCGCACTCCTCGCAGCCCGATCCCGAACCCCATCGATCTCTCGAGGTCCCCTCGTCCCATCTCCCCCCTCGCTCTCCCCGTCGGCAACCCTCTTCCGCCCGAGGCCCCTCTGCCTCCTTCATTCCTCTCGTTGTCGCGCCCCGAGGTCGGCCCCGGGCCTCACAGCGTCGGGCCGCCGCCGCCAGCGACGGCCACCGCCGCGCCTCCGCGCCGCAGTGCGGGGCCACTTCCTCCCTCATCCGGCGCCGTCCTTCCGCCTCGTCGCTGCTCCAGCCTCCCCTCGCCTTGGAGCCGCGTCCCCGCAGCCGCAAGCCACCATCTCCTCTCTCTCCAGTCGGGATCACCCAGATCCTCCAACCCCCTCCTCCGTTCCCGTCGCTGCCGGTGACGAGCCGCAGCTCACCGGGACCCCCTAGCGTCGCTGGCGTGCACCTCCAGCGAGGGCTCCTCCCTAGCGACCTCGCCCCTCGTTCGCGAGCACCCAGGACCGCCTCCTTGTCAGACCTGCTGGACCCCATCGCCTCTTCGAGGGAGCTCGCCGGAGCAGGCATCACCAGGCCCTCCCCGCGATGGCCTCGAAGACTGGATGCATCAAGTTCTCCTACGAGATGTGTACGACTGCACCACCATCGGCGCCTAAGGATTCGGCAAGTCCGACGACGCTCTTGTACAACTATGATGCGAGACCGAGACCGGCAAGACCGCTACGAACGAACGACTACACGAGGCGTCAAGTTCCTCTCCGGTGCCCCGAGGACCGAGTATGACTACACATGGAGATACGCCAAGTTCCACTACCGTTGCAAGAACCGAGTCCGGCAAGTCCGAGACCCCAAGTACCACGACGACCTTTGCGCCAAGTACCACTACGTCCGACGCCGCGAAAAGTACCTCTACGGAACATGAACATCTACGGAACGTGTACATCTTCGAATGTGAACGACTACTTCCTTTCGGCAACGTGACCGACTACTTCGACGACGAGCCGCGAGTACCACTACTTCCACTACGACTGACTTGTGAACGGCAACTTCCCTCTACGAACGTGTACCACGTCCTGCAAGTACCACTACTTCCCTCGATGATCTCGATCCTCCCCGAAACGAACGTTCTGAACGTATAACCCCGAGATGATGACCCGTGGACGAATGCTTGTGTTGTATGAGATGTTTTCCCTTGTGTGCACCGTGCCCGTTTCGTCTTTTGTCATGCTCCTCGGTTGCCTCGTCGCCAACCCGTGGGAACCCGGTGACGGGATCACCCCACCTTTCATCTTGTTCGACTCGCTCGCGTCACCTTTTCTTTTGCACCGGTCTCTCAACGAGTTACCGGAACCGAGATGTTGTCGTTGCATCATTTTCGGATCGTTGCCGTGGCACCCTTTCCTTCCACCACGGTGACAATACTTCATATCTCTTATATTAATGTTTAACTAAAATTGCATAAACTTGATCATGTCATCCGCATCATGTTTACAACATTAAAATGTGTGAATTGTTGTTTGCTTAAAAAATTGCTAAACATGCATATGGGGTTTTTCCGGAATTGTTGTTGTAGTTTCCGGCATCATTTAAACTTGTTGATTTGTGTTGTTTTTTCTGTGCTTCCTACCTTGCCATGTATTGCTTCCTGTATAGACTTGTCATGCATCATACCTTGCCATGTATTGCATCATATAGCCTTGTGTTGTTTTACTGTGCTTCCTACCTTGCCGTGTTGTGCTTCCTGTATAGACTTGTAGTGCATCCTATGTAGACTTGTTTTGCATCATACTTGGTTGAGCATATTGTTATGTTCTTGTGATGTGTGTTTACCGTATTGCTTGCTTCTTCTCGTTAGTGCTTGTTCCGTTGCGTTCGTGAGGATTCGTTCGTCTTCTCGTGGTTCTTCTTCAAGGCTTCTTCTTCGTCTTCTTCACGGATCCGTTCTTCTTCCTTGCGGGATCCCAGGCAAGATGATCATACCCTTGGACACCTTTACTACCATTGCCATGCTTAGTTGTCTCGATGCTATCGTTATATGTCGCGCTACCCATCATTTATGCCAGCCTCTCCTTGTTGCCATGAAACCTCTAACCTTTGAAACCTTCCTAGCAAAACCATTGTTTGGCTATGTTACCCGCTTGCTCAGCCCCTCTTATAGCGTTGTTAGTTGCAGATGAAGATGAAGATCGTTCCAGGTGGGAACTTGTTGTTGGAATATCACAATATCTATTATTATGATTATTAACACACCTATATACTGGGCATGGGTGGAAGGCTTGGCCTTTTGCTCGGTGTTTTGTTCCACTCATGCCACCTTAGGCGCCGATAAACCGGCATTATGTTCCTTGATTTTGCGTTCCTTACATGATGGGTATATGGGGACCCCTTGACAGTTCGTCTTTGAATAAAACTCCTCCAGCAAGGCCCAAAATTGGTTTTAATTTGCCTCATAATAACAACTTAATTAAATAATTAAATTTGCATAGGGGGTCGCGCCCTCGGGATTCTTTTCTACATAGCAGGGGGGCCAGTGCTGATGGTGTTGGTCCCAAACGGGGAGCCTGTAGGGCCACCTTGGGGAAACCCAAGGGCTGGTTTTACCTATTGATAACCCTCAACCGTAAGGGATCGAGGTAGTCTTCGCGGGTAAGAATAACCCAATTTATTGATTCGACACACGGGGAGCCAAAGAGTATTTATAAGCTTTAACAGTTGAGTTGTCAATTCAACCGCACCTGAAATATACTAACTTGCAACAAAAGATAAGTGGTAACAGTGATATGATAGTGATGATAGTAATAGTAAAAGTAAACAACAAAAGTAAATAGCAGTAGTAAATGGCAGAAGTAGCAACTAGTGACAGGCAAGGTTTAAAATACTGTAGGCTAGGGAGATGGATGGTTGGGCGCTGCATGGATGAGATAGATTCTAACTTCGGGCACGGCACACGGAAAAGTAATGATCATCTAGGCAAATATCAAACATTAGGCATGTATCCCGTAGGTAGTTGTACGTGCTTGCAATAAGAACTTGCACAACATCTTTTGTCCTACCATCCCGCTACGAACGGGGCCAAAAGGAACTAATGGATATTAAGGTGCTCCTTTCAAAGAGCACCGGAACAAAGCAATGAACTCAATGGATACATGTAATCCTCAAACTACGGACCATCCCCTTTGGTGTCCCAAGCTGTCACTTTTGGGATCGCCGGTTCCAAACCGTAACAGGTGCATACAACTCATAGATAGGATCAAGAACACAAATATATTCATGCAAACACATATGGTTCAGATCTGAAATCATGGCACTCGGGCCCTAAGTGTCAAGCATTAAGAATAACAAGTTGTAGCAAAGATGATAAACACCATACTAGATGATAGGCAACATGCCCCCAACAATCTGACGAACTATTACATGATCTAACTCATCCAATCCCTACCATCCCCTTCGCCTACAGCAAGAGAATTACTCACACATGAAGGGGGAAATCATGGAGGGATGATGGAGTGGTGATGATGATGACGATGGCGACGATCTCCCCTCTCCGGAGGCCAAATCAGCCTCCAGATTAGCCCTCCCGAAGAAGAACAGAGGGTGGCGGCGGCTCCGCGACGAAAAACAGCGAAAGAACTTCCGATCTGGGGTTTTTCCGTCGGGAGGAAAAATACGGGCTAAAGTAGGGCACCAGGGGGTGTGGGGCCCACCCAGGCGCCCCCCGACGCGGCCCAGGGGGGGCGCGCCCACAGGGCGCCTGGGCACCCCCTGGCCCCCCTCTGGCCCCACTTCTGGCATTTTGTTTCTTCGGGTGCGTCGATTTTTCATGATTTTTCGTGGATTTTTCTGAGATGCTTAAAAATCCGTTTTCCTGCACACAAATAAACCATACAGGCAGCTCTGCTGAAAACAGCGTTAGTCCGGGTTAGTTTAGTCCAAATCATGCAAGAATGAGGTCAAAACAATATCAAAAGTGTTTGGAAAAGTAGATACGTTTGAGGCGTATCAACTCCCCCAAGCTTAGCATATTGCTTGTCCTCAAGCAATTCAGTTCAACGAACTGGACGCGACAAAGAAAACTTTGACAAACTCTTTTGCTTCATTAGATGTATATAAGCATGTACTACGAAAAGAGTTCAGCAAGTATTAAAATAGTACTTATGAGAACAATGCAAGGAGCAATCCTTCTTTCAAGTGACCAGTCACAAATAATTAAGAGTAAACAATATATTACCGAAAATCAAGACAAGATCACATTGCACATAGCTTGAGCATATTAAAGTGGTATCTCGTTAGCCTCCATGAGTGAAGCAAAACATAAATGCAGAGACTCCTCCAGAGTTTTAAAGGAGACTAGAACTAAGAATTTCAGAATAAATCATATCACAAGTATGCAGAAGACAACGTAATACTTTGGGACAATGCACATTACACTCAGAATGACAATTATGCTCTCCTAGTTAGTGCTTTGAAGAAATAAGATGAGACTCTCGAACCGTGGCTTTTATTGGCAAAGTTGAAAACCCGTGATCGGAAACAAAAACTAAACATGTACCAGAGCTCTTAGTTTTAAAAACAGAAGTAAATATGTTTTTGAGAGGTGCATATTTCGTCAGTGAATGCTAGCAGATAACTCAATCACTTTTTAAGCTAGACAAGTCTCGAGGAACGGCTCCCGCATGAGGACGATCACATCCTCTTAATCTCCTTTGTTTATCACTGGCAAAGTTTTCTGATTTCTCATGAACAAAGCGTGAAGGAGGGTTCGTTTGTTATATTATCTTTTTGAGCCGGGCGCACTCAATGCCAGTTCCTTTTCATATTAGGGGTTCGCACATTATACATGCAATCCAGGGGTGAAACTTGTCCAACTTAAAGAGATCATGAATTAACTACTACTTCCTCATGAGCTAAAACATAGGCACAAAAAGAGAAATGCTTTTGATTAATTTCGAGATGGTACATGAAAGTCTTCGTTAGGAATGGCAGGTAAATACCATGTATAGGAAGGTATAGTGGACTCATATGGCATAACAGGTTTAGAGGTTTTGGATGCACAAGCAGTCATTCCGCTTAGTACAGGTGGAGGTTTAGGAAAAGACTGGGAAGCGACCAACTAGAGAGCAATAACGGTCATAATCATGCAGAGCGACAAAGCAACATTGAATCGGGCATGAAAGTGATATAACTATTCTAAAACTCAAAGATCATCAAGGCAAAGTAGACTTTCTAGTCTTAAACATGTGCAAGCATGTGCCAAGTCAATCCAAAAATTCTCTAAAGGGAAATACCACCCTAGTATGCCAGACTATGAACAGTGCGATGCATGTAGATCATTTCAATAACACATTATATACTCTAGTTATTGGAGACTAGCCACAAGGAAAGCATGAACCACTGGAAGAGCATTGTAAACATAGCACTATGTCGCTACAAGCTGGTCTCTAGATCATAAGTACAGGCATATGTACAAAAGTAGAAACAATAAGAGTTCATACCGGTCTTCCTTGTTGCTTCCTTTCAGTCGATCTTCGTCATTACTGTTTGTCACTTGCACGATCGAACGTAGGAAATATAATCAAATGCCATCACGGACTCGAGCTGATCTCTGAAAACAAAGCAAACTAAAGAGAGAAAGGAAATCTTTTTGAGTTTTTCAAAAGTTGAATAAAAAGCAAAAGAAAGAGAAAATCTTTTTGTTGTTTTTTCAAATAGAGGAATAAAGAAGAACGGGTAAAAACTTCGAAAAGATCAAAGTGAATAAAATGGATAATACAATGGAAAAGTGAGAAGGGCACGTACTCCCCCAAGCTTAGGCTTTTGGCCTAAGTTGGTAGCAGCTACCGCCCCCAGGAGCCTCCTGCTCCAGGGGTATGGTGGTGAGACTAGGGGTCGTAGAAGGATGCTGGCGCGTACACCGAACTCCTCGGAGTCTCCCACGAGAAAGGTTCCGAGCGCCAAACAGAGGAAGACCCTTCACCAAACTCGGTGGCGGTCTCATCCTGAAAATGTGGTATCTCACCGTGCCTCTCCTCGTTGGGCACAACCCCCTCCATGGGGTTATGAAACTGGTGCTGGACCATGAACTCATCGAACTGGACAACATCAAAGGACCATCCGTTCCTGCGAGAAAAATCAAAGAAAAGATGTGCAGGTAGACGGATCTCGCGTTCCGCGGTAGTTCCGAAACGCAAGATATAAACAAGGTTATCAAGCTCAGAACCCATGGTAACAAACTTATGCCTTTTCATAGCAGCAAGATCAAAGCTTAAATAAGTAAAAGGAGTATCATCAGGGTGTGGGGTGCCTCCAAGATGATCTAAGATAAGTGTGGCATAAATGCCACCATATAAGTCCCCCTTGTTACCGTTCATAGCAAGGCGTCGAGCAATTAAGGTACCAATATTATAATCAGACCTCCCTGAGAGGGCTGCTGCCAGGATAGCAATATCCGGAGCAGAAATGTTGCTCGTGTTGTCACGAGCTAACACCCCTCTAGCAATATAATATGCAAAATACCTGAGGTGAGGGAACAAGATGCTGGAGATCTTCGACCGATGAATATCCCTCGTACCCATGCTGCAGAGAGAGTTGATGACGGTTTTCAGCTCGGAGGGCTGAGTGGCCATCCTTGCCGTCCTCCCAACGTTCGGCACACCTATTACTTCACAAAAATTTACAAGAGTCATGGTGATAAGATCATTATAAATTTTAAACTCAATAGCACCTGAATCAGGATTATATCTAAAACTGTTAATGAAACCGGAGGTGAGTTTCTGATACTGAGTAACACGGCTCGTGACGAGTCGTGTCAAACCTGCATTAGCACAAAGATTATAAAACTCATCCTTGATTCCCGCAGCTTCCATGAATTCATCACATGGAAATGTCATCGCACGTGCTGGACTTGTGTCTTCCAACAACTCCAGGGGCACATGATCCTCATTATAGCTCACCCTAGCAGTCGATGGTGAAGCTGCGGCTCTAGTGACTCGATCGGAGTGTGAGGGCCTCCTCTTCTCAAGCCACCCTTTTCCCCTTCCTAACAAACTCATTTCTGAATTTTTTTACAATTTACAAAAACGAGGATTAAAACAAAGTGAGCTAAGGCAAACTACTCAACTCACTTGCCCAAGGCATAGACTTGCATCAAAACTTGGAAAATAACTTTCTACACATGCATGCAAGCTCATTTCTACAGCACCAAGAACTACTAAATACTCACAAATGAGGCCACCAATCAAAAATCTAATTGGAGGGGTGGAGGAGTCACATACCAGGGAGTATTTGCTCAAAATTTCAGCTCAAATGATGGGCTGTAGAGAGAGATCGAAGAATCATCTCCAAGAACAGCAAGAATAGCAAGAACAAGACCAGAACTCGGGTTTCTGGAAAAAGAGAGAGAGAGAGGAAGAAGAAGTACCTGGAGGGGGGTCCCGTGGGCCCCAGGCGCCCTGTGGGCGCGGCCAGGGGCTGGGCCGCGCCAGCTGGCCGCCTGGGCCACTGGTGCCCCTCCCCTGGCTGGCCCCAGGACTTTCCGGGTCTCTCCCGTTGTGGAAATTTTTAATATAATTTTTCTGGAATTTTTCTGAAAACTTCACTGTTGAAAATTTTTCGAAGTTCAAAAAGCTGCGAAACTCTCTGAAAACTTGAAGCAGATAGTAGTATTGTGAAGCTTCAAAAACATAGATACTTGGTACAGCAAGTAGGACAACACTAAAAACAAATGAAAACATAGCAAGCTCAACTTTATATCCATATAAAACACGTTCACTAGTAAGGTTGATCAAGTCTTACCAACAAACAAGCGATATATAGAGCAAAAAGTCTCACCTCCTACGAAGTAATCACTGAACTTTTACCTTGATGGACATTATCCCTACCATGATAGTTTTGTATTTGTGAGGCACATGTAGTGGACAGTCCCATTCTCCAATTTTCACAGTCTCGATATTCTCTATAGAGTTGAGGGCATGCCTCCTGTCGGTCTTCTTCGGAAAATATACCGTGTGTTCTTTATCATTCACATGAAAGGTAACCTTCCCTTTGTTGCAATCAATAATAGCACCTGCGATGTTAAGGAAAGGTCTACCAAGAATAATGGACATGCTCCCATCCTCGGGCATGTCAAGCACAACAAAATCAGTAAGAATTAAACAATTAGCAACTTCAACTGGAACATCCTCACAAATACCTATCGGAACAGCGGTTGACTTGTCAGCCATCTGAAGGGAGATATCTGTAGGAATTAGTTTCTCTAAACAAAGCCTCTCGTAAAGAGAGAGAGGCATAACACTCACTCCCGCTCCAAGATCACATAAAGCAGTTTTGACATAATTATTCTTTATGGAGCAAGGAATGGTGGGTATACCTGGATCACCGAGCTTCTCAGGAATCTTTCCACTGAAAGAATAGTTAGCAAGCATAGTAGATATTGCATCATTAGGAATTTTCCTTTTGTTAGTGACAATATCTTTCATATATTTCGAATAAGGAAGTAACTTAATAGCATCAGTCAAAGGGATTTGAATAAGGAAGTAACTTATTATAATGCTCTTCTTCTTTAGATTTGATGGACTTACCTGGAAAGGGCATGGGTTTCTGTACCCATGGTTCTCGGTCCTTCCCATGTTTTCTTGCGATGAAGTCTTCTTTAGTGTACTTCTTACGTTTGTCAGGTGCTTCTTCTTCCCGAACTTCAGGCGGATCATTCTTCTTATTATCATTACCTTCAGGTTCAGCACCGTCTTCAGTCTCAGCATCGGAGATAGATACACTATTGGGATCAATAGCTGGCTCTTCATCTGCAATAGGGTCGTTAGAATTGTCAGTTTCCTTATGTTTCTTCTTCTTATTTGGAGAGACAACAATTTCTTCTTCCTGCATTTGAGAATCTTGCTCGATTCTCTTCGGATGTCCCTCTGGATAAAGTGGATCTTGAGTACTAGTTCCTCCTCGGGTCTTAATCCCAAAAGCCTGCAATTTATCTTGTTTGGCATTGTTAGCAAGCAAATCTCTTTGCACATTAGAAATTTGATCGAGCTGAGTTTGAACCATATGAAAATGCTTTACAAGACATTGAACATCATTAACTGTTCTATCTAAAACACCAAACAACTTTTTGATAGCAAGGGAATTATCATGCAACTGACTTTCTATCCTCTCATTAAAATGATTCTGTTTCATAATAAAATTATCAAACTCATCTAAACATTGATCAGGAGGCTTACCATGAGGGATGTCACTTGCGTTGAAATCTAAAAGAGAGTGTACCTCTACCATAGGAGGGTGAGTGGTAGGCTCACACAGCTTCTCAATAGGGGGTAGATTATTCACGTCTTCAGCTTTAATACCTTTCTCTTTGATAGACTTCTTTGCTTCTCGCATATCCTCGGGGCTTAGAACAAACATGCCCCTCTTCTTTGTTGGTGGAGGTGGTTCAGGGACGGACCAATCTTCATGGTTTTTGGCAATCCTGCCCACTAAATCTTCCGCGTCGTCCGGTGTTCTTTTCCTGGAAACACAACCAGCACAACTGTCCAGATAGGACCTAGATTCATCAGTTAGACCAGCATAGAATATATCAATTAATTCATTCTTAGGAATTTCATGTCCTGGTCTAGCCTGAATCAAACCGCGGTACCTCCCCCAAGCTTTAGGGAGGGACTCATCCTGCAACTGTTTAAAGTTGTAAATTCTTTGTAAAGCAGCATGTTGCATATGAGCAGGAAAGTACTTATCAACAAAAGAGTGAGCTAAGTCCTGAGGACTCTTAATAGAACCGCATGGGAGTGAATCATACCATGCTTTAGCACCTTCCTTCAAGGAGAAAGGAAGAAGCTTGGTCACATAAAAGTAGCGTATCTTCTCATCTATGGTAAACAGGCTACCTAGCTCACCAAGTTTAGTTAGGTGTGCAATAGCATCATCATTTTCTCTGCCATAAAAGGGGTCAGCTTCAACCATAGGTATAAGTGAAAGATCAACAGAGAAATCAAAATCAGGATCATCAATGCATATAGGAGATGTAGCAAACTCAGGATTAGGAACGGTTTTGTTTTTCAAAGAGTGTTTTTCAAATATTTTCTTAATAGTTTCAGGGTCAGAGCCGGCAAACTCTGTCAGTTCCCTGCATAAATCTTCATCAAGTATATAGTAATCATCATCAAGGAGCCTCTCCTAGAGTTTACTCAAATCAGGATAATCATAAGTTTCACCAATAGGGTAGCGAGCAACAGGAAGTTCAATTCCATATTTTTCAGCAGCAGCAGTAATTTGTTTCTCAAGAGCATAACCAAGCGAACTAATATCATCATCAAAAGTAGTAGAAGCATCATCAAGAGTATCAGACATAATAACAGATTCAGTAGGAGCATCATGTGGTGGTGGTGAGGCAAACTTACTCATAACAGAAGGTGAATCAAGCGTAGCACTAGTGCTCAGAGCAGTACCTCTTCTTGTAGTGGATAGTAAGATCGGAACCTTGGGGTCACCTTTCTTACCCATAGTGAATAAAGTGCAACAGGTAGGATACCTCAAGTAGACTTGTAAATATTGCTATGCTCCCCGGCAACGGCGCCAGAAAACGGTACTTGATAACCCTCAACCGTAAGGGATCGAGATAGTCTTCGCGGGTAAGAATAACCCAATTTATTGATTCGACACACGGGGAGCCAAAGAGTATTTATAAGCTTTAACAGTTGAGTTGTCAATTCAACCGCACCTGAAATATACTAACTTGCAACAAAAGATAAGTGGTAACAGTGATATGATAGTGATGATAGTAATAGTAAAAGTAAACAGCAAAAGTAAATAGCAGTAGTAAATGGCAGAAGTAGCAACTAGTGACAGGCAAGGTTTAAAATACTGTAGGCTAGGGAGATGGATGGTTGGGCGCTGCATGGATGAGATAGATTCTAACTTGGGGCACGGCACACGGAAAAGTAATGATCATCTAGGCAAATATCAAACATTAGGCATGTATCCCATAGGTAGTTGTACGTGCTTGCAATAAGAACTTGCACAACATCTTTTGTCCTACCATCCCGCTATGAATGGGGCCAAAAGGAACTAATGGATATTAAGGTGCTCCTGTCAAAGAGCACCGGAACAAAGCAATGAACTCAATGGATACATGTAATCCTCAAACTACGGACCATCCCCTTTGGTGTCCCAAGCTGTCACTTTTTGGATCGCCGGTTCCGAACCGTAATAGGTGCATACACCTCATAGATAGGATCAAGAACACAAATATATTCATGCAAACACATATGGTTCAGATCTGAAATCATGCCACTCGGGCCCTAAGTGTCAAGCATTAAGAATAACAAGTTGTAGAAAAGATTATAAACACCATACTAGATGATAGGCAACATGCCCCCAACAATCTGACGAACTATTACATGATATAACTCATCCAATCCCTACCATCCCCTTCGCCTACAGCAAGGGAATTACTCACACATGAAGGGGGAAATCATGGAGGGATGATGGAGTGGTGATGATGATGACGATGGCGACGATCTCCCCTCTCCGGAGGCCAAATCAGCCTCCAGATTAGCCCTCCCGAAGAAGAACAGAGGGTGGCGGCGGCTCCGCGACGAAAAACAGCGAAAGAACTTCCGATCTAGGGTTTTTCCGTCGGGAGGAAAAATACGGGCTAAAGTAGGGCACCAGGGGGTGTGGGGCCCACCCAGGCAACCC
>LR738715.1:212055508-212164601 GCA_902687465.1 Secale cereale
CCCCCCCCCGGCGCGGACCAGGGGGGCGCGCCCACAGGGCGCCTGGCCCCCCTCTGGCCCCACTTCTAGCATTTTGTTTCTTCGGGTGCGTGGATTTTTCGTGATTTTTCGTGGATTTTTCTGAGATGCTTAAAAATTCGTTTTCCTGCACACAAATAAACCATATAGGCAGCTCTGCTGAAAACAGCGTTAGTCCGGGTTAGTTTAGTCCAAATCATGCAAGAATGAGGTCAAAACAATATCAAAAGTGTTTGGAAAAGTAGATACGTTTGAGGCGTATCACCTGTAGCTTCACCCATCCGGACGTGGCCTGAGACGAGATACGCGCGGCTACTATCAGGGTGTCGGCATGCCGGGAGGTCTTGCTGGACATGTTTTACCATTGTCGAAATGTCTTGTGCACCGGGATACCGAGCCTGATCGGATTTCCCTAAGATAAGGGGTGATGATATTATATTTATCACTTCAGCTAATCGTGAGAGCTTGTGATGGGCTAAGTTGGGACACCCCTGCAGGGTTATGATCTTTCGAAATCCGTGCCCGCGGTTATGTGGCAGATTGGAATTTGTTAATGTCCGGTTGTCGAAAACTTGACAGAGGATCCGAAGTAAAACACACAACTGTGTGAGTAACCGTGACTGTCTCTTTTCACTTTGAGTAGAGAACACCGTGGGGTTATGTTTGACTCGTAGGTAGTTCAGGATCTTTAGCGATCATTACTAGTTTGCGACCGCTTGCGTAGATGCTCATCTTATTCTTGTACTCGTAAGCTAGCCACCATATTATGCTTAGCCGCTGCTGCAACCTCACCACTTTACCTCTTCCTACCCATAAAGCTTTGCTAGTCTTGATACCCATGGTTATGGGATTGCTGAGTCCTCATGGCTCACAGATACTACAACACCAGATGCAGGTTCAGCCGAGATTGATGCAGGAGCTGGTTCAAGTACTTCGCTGGGAGCTCGATGAAGAGAGTGGCCGTATGCTTGTGACGTTTTCGACGATCAGTAGTGGTTTCTACTAGGGGCGATTCGGACCTGTGGTTTTATGTTTTTGGTATCTTTCTTTTGTATCTTCGCCCGTAGTCGGGTTGTGATGTTTTGGATGATGTTATGCTGATGTAATGTATTGTGTGACGTGGCGAGTGTAAGCCAACTATCCTTTTGCATTTTCATCCCTATTTTTACATGAGTCGTGCAAAGATACCAAACTTGAGATCATTCCAGAATGGGCTTATACCTTTAAGTTGTGCCTCGACACGTAGGAGGTATAGTCCCATCCTGGGCATTACAATGTCCCATTATTCTTGGCAGACCTTTCCTTAGAACGATTGGTGTAATTATTGATATGAAGGAAGGAAATATTAGATTCCAATTTCCGTTAAGGAAAGGCATGGAACACTTTCCTAGAAAGAAAATCAAATTACCTTATGAATCTATTATGAGAGGCACTTATGGATTGCCTACCAAAGATGGCAATACCTAGATCTATTCTTGTATCATGCCTAGCTAGGGGCGTTAAACAATAGCGCTTGTTGGGAGGCAACCCAATTTTATTTTATTTGTTTTTGCTTCTGTTTAGGAATAAATATTGCATCTAGCTTCTGTTTAGATGTGGTTTTGTGTTTTAATTAGTGTTTGTGCCATGTAGAACCTTTGGGAAGACTTGTGTAAAGTTTATATGATCATGCTGTAAAAAACAGAAACTCTAGCGCTCACGAGATTGGCTGTAAATTTTTTACTTGGGAGTGCTATTTAGTTGATTCTTTTTGCAGATGATTAATAGAAAAATTCATAAAATTTACCAATTTATTTCAAAAAAAAAATGGAGTTACAGAAGTATTCAAAAGTTACAGATTACTACAGACTGTTATGTTTTTGACAGATTCAGTTTTTCCTGTGTTGTTTGCTTATTTTGATGAATCTATGAGTAGTTTCGGGGGGTATGAATCATGGAGAAGTTGGAATAAAGTAGGTTTAACACCAATATAAACAAAGAATGAGTTCATTACAGTACCTTTGAGTGGTGGTTTGTTTTCTTATACTAACGGAGCTCACGAGATTTTTGGCTAAATTTTGTGTTGTGAAGTTTTCAAGTTTTGAGTATGGCTTTGATGGACTATGGAACAAAGAGTGGAAAGAGCCTGAGCTTGGGGATGCCCAAGGCACCCCAAGGTAAAATTCAAGGACAACCAAAAGCCTAAGCTTGGGGATGCCCCGGGAAGGCATCCCCTCTTTCGTCTTCATCTATCGGTAACTATACTCCGGATTTTATTTTTATTCACCACATGATATGTGTTTTGCTTGGAGCGTCATGTATGATTTGAGTATTTGCTTTTTAGTTTGCCACAATGATCCTTTCTGGACTCACCTTTTGAGGGAGATAATTATGATTTCGAATTTATTAGAATACTCTTTGTGCTTCACTTATATCTTTTGAGCTAGATAGTTTTGCTCTAGTGCTTCACTTATATCTTTTGGAGCACGGTGGTGGTTTTATTTTGTAGAAATTGTTGATCTCTCATGCTTCACTTATATCCTTTTGAGAGTCTTTTAGAACAGCATGGTAATGTGTTTTGGTTATAAAACTAGTCCTAATATGATAGGCATCCAAGATGGGTATAGTAAAAACTTTCACATAAAGTGCATTGAATATGATGAGAAGTTTGATACTTGATGATTGTTTTGAGATATGAGGATGGTGATATTAGAGTCATGCTAGTGGAGTAATTATGAATTCAAGAAATACTTGTGTTAAAGTTTGTGATTCCCGTAGCATGCACGTATGGTGAACCGCTATGTGACGAAGTTGGAGCATGATTTATTTATTGAGTGTCATCTTTTGTGTGGAGGTCGGGATCGCGCGATGGTTAACTCCTACCAACCCTTCCCCTAGGAGCATGCATTGAATACTTTGTTTTGATGACTCGTAGATTTTTGCAATAAGTATATGAGTTCTTTATGACTAATGTTGAGTCCATCGATTATACGCACTCTCACCCTTCCACCATTGCTAGCCTCTCTTGTACCGTGCAACTTTCGCCGGTACCATACACCCACCATATACCTTCCTCAAAACAGCCACCATACCTACCTATCATGGCATTTCCATAGCCATTCCGAGATATATTGCCATGCAACTTTCCACCGTTCCGTTCATATGACATGCTTCATCATCATTCACATAGAGTCATATTTTGTTCTAGCTTCGAGTTGTAATCCTTGAGTTGTAAGTCAATACAGGTGTGATGATCTTCATTATTAGAGCATTGTCCCATGTGAGGAAAGTCCATATAAAAAAATATGGCCCAAAAATATATATATAGAGAGGGGCTAATAAAAAAAGGGAGAAAGCCCCTCCAAAAAAATGAGAGAAAAGAGAGAAGGGACAATGCTACTATCCTTTTCCACACTTGTGCTTCAAAGTAGCACCATGATATTCATGATAGAGAGTCTCTTGTTTTGTCACTTTCATATACTAGTGGGAATTTTCATTATAGAACTTGGCTTGTATATTCCAACGATGGGCTTCCTCAAATGCCCTAGGTCTTCATGAGCAAGCAAGTTGGATGCACACCCACTTAGTTTCTTTTGATGAGCTTTCAAACACTTATAGCTCTAGTGCATCTGTTGCATGGCAATCCCTACTCACTCACATTGATATCTATTGATGGGCATCTCCATAGCCCATTAATATGCCTAGTTGGTGTGAGACTATATTCCTATTTTGTCTTCTCCACAACCACCATTCTATTCCACCTATAGTGTTATATCCATGGCTCACGCTCATGTATTGCGTCAAAGTTGAAAGGTTTGAATTTTTTTTAGTATGAAACAATTGCTTGGCTGAAACCGGGGTTGTGCATGATTTAAATATTTTGTGTGATGAAGAGGGAGCATAGCCAGACTATATGATTTTGTAGGGATAACTTTCTTTGTCCATGTTATTTTGAGAAGACATGATTGCTTTGTTAGTATGCTTGAAGTATTATTATTCTTATGTCAATATAGACTTTTGTCTTGAATCTTTCGGATATGAACATTCATGCCACAACAAAGAGAATTACATTGAGAATTATGTTGGTTAGCATTCCACATCAAAAATTCTATTTTTATCATTTACCTACTCGAGGACGAGCAGAAATTAAGCTTGGGGATGCTTGATACGTCTCCAATGTATCTATAATTTTTGATTGTTACATGCTATTATATATTATGTTTTGGATGTTTTATGGGCTTTATTATACACTTTTATATTATTTCTGGGACTAACCTACTAAACCAAGGCCTAGTGCAAATTGCTGTTTTTTTGCCTATTTGAGTGTTTCGCAGAAAAGGGATATCAAACGGAGTCCAAATGGAATGAAACCTTCGGGAGATTTATTTTTGGAACTGTACCTACCCAGAAGACTTGGAGTACACGCGAGGGAACGAAAGAGGCGGACACGAGGGTCCAGGGTGCGCCCCCCACCCTCGTGGGCCCCCTTTGGCTCCCCCGATGCCCTCCTTCCTCATATATATATATATATATATATATATATATATATACCCTGAAAACATCGAGGCAACAGAGAAAACCCTAATTCCACCGCCACAAACTTATGTTCCCGTGAGATCCCATCTTGGGGCCTATTCTGAAGCTTCGCCGGAGGGGGAATCTACCACAGAGTGCTTCTACATCAACACCATAGCCTCACCATTGAGTTGTGAGTAGTTTACCACAGACCTTCGGGTCCATAGTTATTAGCTAGATGGCTTCTTCTCTCTTTTTGGATCTCAATACAAAGTTCTCCTCGATCTTCGAGGAGATCTATTCGATGTAATCTTTTTGCAGTGTGTTTGTACAGATCCGATGAATTGTGGGTTTATAATCAAGATTATCTATGAACAATATTTGATTCTTTTCTGAAATCTTTTATGTATGATTATAATATCCTTGCAAGTCTCTTCGAATTATTGGTTTGGTTTGGCCTACTAGATCTATAGTTCTCGCAATGGGAGAAGTGCTTGGGTTTGGGTTCAATCTTGCAATGTCATTTCCCAGTGACAGCAAGGGCAGCAAGGCACGTATTGTATTGTTGCCATCAAGGATAAAAAGATGGGGTTTATATCATATTGTTTGAGTTTATCCCTCTACATCATTTCATCTTGCTTAAAGCATTACTCTGTTCTTATGAACTTAATACTCTAGATGCATGGTGGATAGTGGTCGATGTGTGGAGTAATAGTAGTAGATGCAGAATCGTTTCGGTCTACTTGTTACGGACGTGATGCCTATATATAATGATCATGCCTAGATATTCTCATAACTATGCGCTTTTCTATCAATTGCTCGACAGTAATTTGTTCACCCACCATAGAATTCTGCTATCATGAGAGAAGCCACTAGTGAAACCTATGGCCCCCGGGTCTATTCTCAACATATTAATATTCTATCTACTTTACTTTGCTTTATTTACTTTCTGTTCTTATACCAAAAATACCAAAAATATCATACTATCCGATCTATCAGATCTCACTTTCGTAAGTGACCGTAAAGGGATTGACAACCCCTTATCGCGTTGGCTGCGAAATTCTTATTTGTTTGTACAGGTGCGAGGGACTCGCACGTGGTCTCCTACTGGATTGATACCTTGGTTCTCAAAAACTGAGGGAAATACTTACGCTACTGTGCTGCATCACCCTTTCCTCTTCGAGGGAATACAACACAAGCTCGAGAAGTAGCAAGAAGAATTTCTGGCGCCGTTGCGGGGGAAGCTTACGCAAAAGTCATATACCAAGTACCTATCACAAACCCTTATCCTTCGCACTACATTATTTGCCTCTCGTTTTCCTCTCCCCCACTTCACCCTTGTCGTTTTATGTGCCCTTCTTCTTCTGTGTGTTTACCGTTCGCTTGCCTCTTGTTTGCTTGTGTGTTGGATTGCTTGCTTGTCACTATGGCTCAAAACAATACCAAATTGTGTGACTTCTCCAATACCAACAATAATGATTTTATTAGCATGCCTATTGCTCCTATTACCGATGCTGAATCTTGTGAGATCAATGTTGCCTTGTTGAAACTTTGTGCCCACCTCGGGTGCCCCCGGACCGCCTCTTTGCTCTATAAATACCCCAATATTCCAGAAACCCTAGGGGAGTCGATGAAATATTAATCCAACCGCCGCAGAGTCCAGAAACACCAAATCCAATCTAGACACCGTCACAGAGGGGTTCACCACTTCCATTGGTGCCTCTCCGATGATGCGTGAGTAGTTCCTTGTAGACCTATGGGTCCGTAGTTAGTAGCTAGATGGCTTCATCTCTCGCTTTTGATTGATAATACAATGGTCTCTTGGAGATCCATATGATGTAACTCTTTTTGCGGTGTGTTTGTTCGAATCCGATGAACTTTGAGTTTATGATCAGATCTATCTTTGTATATCCATGAAAGTTATTTGAGTTTCTTTGATCTCTTATATGCATGATTGTTTATAGTCTCATTTTTCTTCTCCGATATTGGGTTTTGTTTGGCCAACTTGATCTATTTATCTTGCAATGGGATGAGGTGCCCGGTAGTGGGTTCAATCTTACGGTGCTTGATCCCAGAGACAGAAGGGGAACCGACACGTATGTATCTTTGTCACTAAGGATAAAACGACGAGATACATATCTAACACCATAGATAAACGTAACTTGTCTACATCATGTCATCGTTCTTAATGCATTACTCCGTTTTTCCATGAACTTAATACACTAGATGCATGCTGGATAGCGGTCGATGTGTGGAGTAATAGTAGTAGATGCAGGCAGGAGTCGGTTGACACGTCTCCAACATATCTATAATTTTTTATTATTCCATGCTATTATATATTATGTTTTGGATGTTTAATGGGATTTATTATACACTTTTATATTATTTTTGGGACTAACCTACTAACCTACTAACCTCTCTTGATGCTGAAATTTTCAAAGTTTTATTCTTCCTTGCATGTGCTAGTTTTTGTTTGCCTTGATAGTTTGTTTGCTTATAAAATGCCTATTCATAGGAAGTATGTTAGAATTAGATGTGTTTTTCACGTGTTTCATGATGCTCTTTTTGTGCTTCAATTCTTGTCTTTCATGTGAGCATCATTGAAATCCCAAGCCGATCTCAATGGCTATGAAGAAAGAGCTTGTTGGGAGGCAACCCAATGAATAAAATTTATTTATTTTTTTGCTTTCTGTTCTCGAGTGTTTGCAAAATTATGCTACTGGTATGATTGTGTTTTTTATGTTTTAGTTAGTGTTTGTGCCAAGTAGAACCGATAGGATCTTCTTGAGTGATAGTTGTTTGATCTTGCTGAAAAAGACAAAAACTTTGCGCTCACGAGAAAATTCTCATTTTCAACAGAAAAGTGCTATTTAGTTGATTCTTTTTGCAGAAAATTAATATACAAATTGCTCACGTGGCAATATTTTTTCAAGATTTTTACAGTTCTAGAAGTTTTTGAAACTTCCAGATTACTACAGACTGTTCTGTTTTTGACATATTCTGTTTTCTTTGTGTCGTGTGCTTATTTTGATGGCTCTATGGTTTTCTTTGATGAGTTTTTGCCATAGAAAAGTTGGAATACAGTAGATATAACACAAAAACAAAATATGAATTGGTTTGACACAATACTTATTGTTGGGGAACGTAGTATTATAAAAAAATCCTACGATCACGCAAGATCTATCGAGGAGAAGCGTAGAAATGAGTAGGAGAGTGTGTCCACGTACCCCCGTAGACCGAAAACGGAAGCGTTTAGTAACGCGGTTGATGTAGTCGAACGTCTTCACGATCCAACCGGTCCAAGTACCGAACGTATGGCACCTCCGTGTTTAGCACACGTTCAGCACGATGACGTCCCTCGAGCTCTTGATCCAGTTGAGGACGAGGGAGAGTTTCGTCAGCATGACGGCATGGTGACGGTGATGATGAAGTTACCGGCGCAGGGCTTCGCCTAAGCACTGCAACGATATGACTGAGGTGTGTAATTGTGGAGGGGGGCATCGCACACGGCTAAGAGATTGTCTGTTGTGATTTGGGGTGCCCCTGGCCACGTATATAAAGGAGGGAGAGGAGGAGGCTGATGGCCAGGTTGGGCGCGCCCTAGGGGGAGTCCAACTAGGATTCCCAATCCAAGTTGGAGTCCCCTTCCTTTCCAAGAGAGGGAGAGAGGGGAGGAGGGGAATGGGAGAAGGAAAGAGGGGGCGTTGTCCCCTCCCTAGTCCAATTTGGACTTGTCATGGGGGGCGCACTGCCTCCCCTTGTGGCCCTTCTCTCCTTTCCACTAAAGCCCATTAAGACCCAATACTTCCCCGGACGAATTCTTGTAACTCCCCGGTACTCCAAAAAATAGTCGAATCACTCGGAACCTTTCCGATGTCCGAATACAGCCTTCCAATATATGAATCTTTACCTCTCGACCATTTCGAGACGCCTCGTCGTGTCTGTGATCTCATCCGGGACTCCGGACAAACTTCGGTCATCAAATCACATAACTCATAATACAAATCGTCATCGAACGTTAAGCATGCGGACCCTACGTGTCAGGGATATGACTAGCAGGTATAAACCGGCTAGTATAAACCGGCTTTGTTACTATTATACTTGTTTGTAATATTTAGTAAAGGCTACGGCCCATAAAGATCTTAGGGCCCATGTATAGAATTAAGGTTTGTAAACCGCCCCGTGATGTAACTTGAGAGATAAGGAAGAAAAGACAGAGACCGAGGCGGACACAAATATGAGCCGGCCTCGGGACTCTGTAAACCGGACCAGGCGTACCCTCTATATAAAGGGGCGACCCGGCGACGGTTCAAGGACAAGCAACAATCAACCCGTCGAGACGCAGGCAAGCGAATCCGCTCCCTGTAATCCGACGCCCAAGCAATACCAAACCAACTAGACGTAGGCTTTTACCTTCATCGAAGGGGCCGAACTAGTATAAACCTTCTGTGTCCTTTGTGTGCTATGAACCCCTTCAAGCTAACCCGTGCGATGGTTCCATCATCAAGTCCGCTAAACCAGACATCTGCCGTGCTATTTCCACGACAGTTGGCGCCCACCGTGGGGCCTGCGCACGATGGTTTCGAGTTCTTGAAGGGCAGCTTCGAAGGGCTCAAGGGTTACGCGGTCGGCCGGATGACCAGGAGTCGCCGCGGCCGGATCTACATCGACGACGCAAGTTGGGGACCGGAAGCCGATTCGATCGAATACGGGTACCGGGTTCCCTTCGGCAGCATCCAAGTCTTCATTGGCAAAATCGGCGAACCGGGACCTGAGCCGGACGTCTTCCCCAACATCGTCGAGCCGGCTCAGCGTACGAGATCGGCCCGGATTCAGCCCGCCGTGAAGCATGTGTTTGTTGGAGCAATCCACAGAGGTCGAGCCGAGGGCGGATCGGAGTCTGATGGTGCAACAGTTGTCTACTCAGATGACGAATCTTCGTCTGGAGAAACTGAATCTCTGTATCAGTTGCAGGACGGCCGGTCTGAGGGCGAGTCCGATGGAAACAGTATTCCGGGCCCCTTTGGCCCGCCAAACCGGGTGGCGGTCTTTATGGCCGGTTCACAGCCCCCGGCGAACGGGACGACAGTGGAAGCTGGTGCAGGGGGAAGCGGCCAAACCCCCTCACTTACTGAAGTTCTATCCACCTTGACCGAGGAGTTCACAGCTAAAGCGGTGGAAACGGTAGCTCCAGCAGACAAGGCGCATCATGATGCAGAGCTCCTTCAGTTGAAAGGCCGGATTGATCAGTTAAAAGAAGACCTGAAGGCAGAGAGAGAGATGATAGCAGTAAGACAAGCGGAGCTGGATGATCGAGCATTTCACCTAAGGATGGAGCAAGCTTCTATGGAAGGAGTAAGGGGACGGAAGTATCAGTCTCGTTTACCGCCGGTTTATGAAGCGACGAGTTTGTTCAGGACACCTGGGGCTGGGACTAGTAATAATCCGGCTTTAAACCGGAGGGCACCCCCAGCTAGGGAGGAGCTGGTTCAGCAACACACCGCAGAGCGGAATCATCGGATCACATCGGCACCTTACGTTCCCACCCCTCCAGGTCACTATTCAAACCCTTTGGATAATATCGCCGCAGCTGCTGCACGTTTGGCCGCTTTACCCGTGGAGGAGACGTCTCCAGTGGCATTGGAGGCGCGCAGGGTCAAGGAGTTACTTAATACGGTGTTAATACAGCAGCAAGCATATTCTCATAGCAGGGAAAGGTTACATTCAACACCGCGTCCCAGCCGAAGTTATACTAGGCATTGAGAGGAGCCAGAAGTATCTAGCAGTGAACGCAGGAGGCATCAGCGCAGGCAGGATAATCCGGCAGGGGCGGCGATACCAGCTCCAGACATAAACCGGGTTAGATTAGGTGCCAGGGAGGAGATTCGTCAAACGACGCCGGTTCACACAGCCACTGCAGAAACAGGAGTCACGACGAGTTCCTTCGGGGTGAGTGTCTTGTCCCCGCTTTACGGAGTGTCAAGCTGCCTAAAGATTTCAAGGGGCCCCGCAAGGTACCTAATTACACAGCTGATTTGGCTCCGGAAGCTTGGGTTGAAAGTTATGAGATGGCCATGGAGATGCTGGATGTGGATGAATCGGCTTGTGCGAAATATTTTACTATGATGCTCGAAGGCACGGCCCGGACTTGGCTGAAAGCTCTACCCCCGAACTCTATTGGGTCATGGGGGGAACTGCGTAGTCAGTTTATCAAAAACTTCAAGGATACATGCAAACAGCCGATGTCAGTGATAGATCTGGCAGCTTGTGTGCACGGAGAGCAGGAGTCTACAGCAGCTTGAGTACGGAGAGTAGCAGAGATTTTACACTCTTCGAATGGTATTAATCCTAGTACGGCAATAGTGACGTTGGAGAACAATTGCCGGTTTGAATCTTTAAAGTTAAAACTCGGACGGCTTAAAAGGGACTGCAATGATATGGGAACTTTAATGAGTGCCCTGGTGAAATACGGAGACTCTGATAACACAAAGTATCCAGAAGCAGAAGGAGACAAGGCTGGGAAGGTTGGCAAGTCTGGTAAACCGGCACTAATCAATTCGGCTACTTCAAGTTTTTTGGGCAAACGGAAAGCAGAGGGTGGTTCAGACTTCATGGCTAACACTCAAGTTCAAGGGGGTTTCCAGCGTAGCCCGGGAGATCCATCTTCACAAACCGGCGGAGGAGCTTTTGGCTGGGATCAGGAGTTAGATCAGCCTTGTCCAAAGCATAGCGGAAAAGGGAAGGTGGCGAAGCATACCATGAGAGAGTGCATACCTCTTATGAAGGCAATAGCGGGCCGTTTCAATCCTCATAATCGACCCCCAAATAGCGGCTCAGGGCCTGGATTTTATGGTCCGGGTCATCAGGGGAACAGCTCCGGATCAGGATATAGGGGCAATAACGGTGGTTATCAACACCGGGCAGGCGGCCAAAATAATCAAGGAAACTATAATGGTCAGGGCAATCAATCACATCATCAAGGTGGTTACAATAATCAGAATAATCAGCAGCAGGTCCAAGGGAATTATAATAATTAGGGAAATCAGCAGCAACAGCGTCAGCAACAGCAGCCGCAGTCTGGATATCAGAGTAATCCGAAGGAGTTAAGCAGTGGGCAATATCATGTCTTCACCACAAGTCTGTGTAAGAGAGACCAGAAGGTTTTGAAGCGAGCTGTTAATACAGTGGAACCGGCGACACCGCAATTTCTTCGATGGTCGGAGCAGCCCATTGTATGGAGCAGAGAAGACCACCCAATGCGGGTGGATAATCCGGGCCATTTAGCCTTGGTGGTAGCACCTCAAGTGGGAGGTTACAAATTTACTAAAGTTCTCATGGATGGTGGTAGCAGTATCAATATCTTATATTATGAGACTTCCCGTCGTATGGGTCTGACAGATAAGAAGCTAAGACAATCAAACACAGTGTTTCACGGAGTGGTCCCAGGTAAGTCAGCTTATCCGGTTGGAAAGATTGACTTGGAAGTTACCTTTGGGAACGAATATGATTCCAGGTCAGAGATGATCACTTTCGAAGTCGTCAAGATTAAAAGTCCATATCATGCTCTATTTGGAAGGACGGTTTATGCTAAGTTTATGGCTAGGCCGTGTTATGTTTATCTGCAGCTTAAAATGCCGGGTCATAAAGGCACGATTACGGTTCATGGAAGTCGCAAGATAGCAGTGGAATGTGAGGAAGGTGATGCAGCTTATGCAGAAGCAGTATGTGCCACAGAAGAGTTGAAATTTTATAAAGATAATGTTGATCCGGCGGATATGACTCCGCTGAAGAAGCCAACTACCGAGCATGATCCGGCGTTGAAGTTTAAACCAGCTGAAGAGACCAAGCAAGTTGATTTTGTGCCTGGGGATTCGTCCAAGCAATTCACTATTAGTGCTAACCTTGATCCCAAATAGGAAAGCGCGCTCATCGAGTTCATCCGTGAGAACTGGGATATCTTTGCATGGAAACCTTCTGACATACCAGGTATACCGAGGGAACTCGCTGAGCACAAGTTAAACATTGATCCGAAGTTTAAACCGGTCAAACAGTATCTGCGCCGCTTCAACGAAGAGAGGCGCAAGGCTATAGGAGAAGAAGTGGCCAGACTTTTGGCCGCAGGGTTCATAGTGGAAGTTTTTCATCCGGAGTGGTTGGCTAATCCGGTGCTGGTTTTAAAGAAGAATGGGAAGTGGAGGATGTGTGTGGACTACACGGACCTCAATAAAGCTTGCCCAACTGATCCTTTTGCTCTACCTCGCATCGATCAGATCATCGATGCCACGGCGGGGTGTGAGCGGCTAAGTTTTTTGGATGCATATTCAGGGTATCACCAGATCAAGATGGCGGTGGAAGACCAAGAGAAGACAGCTTTCATAACTCCTTTTGGTGCTTTTTGCTATGTGTCTATGCCTTTTGGGCTTAAGTGGGCACAGGCAACTTATCAACGTTGCGTTCAGAATTGTTTGAAGGGGCAGATAGGGAGGAACGTTCATGCCTATGTGGATGACATTGTGGTCAAATCGAAGAAAGAAGGAACAATGATAGAGGATCTCAAGGAAACCTTTGATAATCTTCGGGCTTATAGGATGATGCTTAATCCGGAAAAATGTGCTTTTGGTGTTCCGGCTGGTAAGCTACTGGGATTCTTGGTCTCAAACAGAGGAATAGAAGCTAACCCAGAGAAGATCAAGGCCATCACGTCTTTGACTAAACCGGTTTGCATCAACGATGTTCAGCGCATAGCTGGCCGGATCACAGCGTTAAGCCGGTTCATCAGTCGCTTGGGAGAGAAGGCGATCCCACTTTACCAGATGTTAAGGAAAACAGACCGGTTTATCTGGAGTGATGAGGCAAATGCAGCATTTGAGGATCTGAAACGGCAACTAGCAAAACCACCGGTTTTAGCTGCTCCTATTGACAAGGAGCCTTTGCTGTTATACATTGCTGCTAATACACGAGCAGTCAGCGTTGCAATTGTGGTTGAGCGCAAGGAAGCAGGGAAGGAGCACCCGGTTCAGCGCCCGGTTTATTATGTAAGTGAAGTACTCATTGAATCCAAGCAGAGATACCCTCATTGGCAGAAGTTAGTATATGGTGTGTTCATGGCAAACCGGAAACTGAAGCACTATTTCCAAGGACATCCAATAACTGTGGTTAGTTCAGCACCGTTGGGGGATATAATCCAGAACAGGGAAGCTACGGGCAGAGTAGCAAAGTGGGCCATTGAGCTCAGCCCGCATGAGTTAAAATATGTACCACGCACTGCTATAAAATCTCAGGCATTGGTAGACTTCATCAATGACTGGACAGAGTTGCAGACTCCGGAGGAGAAGCCGGATCTAACTTACTGGACGATTCACTTTGATGGTTCAAAACAGTTGGAGGGCTCGGGGGCTGGAGTTGTTTTAACTTCCCCCAGAGGTGATAAATTTTGTTATGTCCTCCGCTTATTGTTTCCTTGTACTAATAATGCAGCGGAATATGAAGCATTACTTCATGGTTTGCGGCTAGCAAAGGAAATGAACTTGAGCCGGGTTAAGTGCCTGGGCGACTCGGATCTGGCGGCACAGCAAGTTTCTGGCAAGTGGGATTCAAGAGATCCCCTCATGGCGGCTTATAGACGAGAGGTTGAAGCAGTCGCATGATATTTTAAAGGATATCAGGTGGATCATATAGACCGGCGGAGGAATGAAGCGGCTGACGCTTTAAGCCGGCTAGGGTCACAACGTAAACCGGTGCCACCAAACACCTTTTTGGATGAGTTGCACAGTCCGTCGGTTCAGATACCGACGGAAGAAGACCTAGCTGTTCCGGACCCAGAGGCACAGTTAGTTGCAGCACTCCATGTTATTCCGGATTGGACGCTGCCCTATTTGGCATACCTGAGCCGAGGAGAGTTGCCAGATGACGAAGAGGAAGCACGACAGATAATCCGGCGCTCTAAGTCCATGACAATTGCAAACGGAGAACTTCACCATCGCAGTACTTCTGGAGTATTTCAGCGATGTGTGTCAGCTGAGGAAGGTTGTGAGATTCCTCGTGAGATTCATGAAGGGGATTGTGGTCATCATGCCGGTTCAAAATCGTTGGTGGCTAAGGCATTCCGACATGGTTTCTATTGGTTAACTGCTCATGCAGATGCGGCAGATCTGGTCCGGAAGTGTGACGCTTGTCAGAAATTCTCAAGACGTGCTCTGGTTCCGGCACAGGAACTCCGGATGTTACCAATAACTTGGCCGTTCGCGACTTGGGGGCTTGATATGGTTGGGCCTTTCAAGCGATCCCAAGATCAGAAAACTCATCTACTAGTGGCAGTAGACAAGTTTACAAAGTGGGTTGAAGCGGAGCCTATAAGCAAGTGTGATGCGGCAACGGCAGTTAAATTCATCAAAAAAGTAATATTCCGGTTTGGCTTTCCACACAGCATCATCACAGACAATGGCACCAATTTATCTCAGGGTGAGATGGAAGAGTTATGTCAACGAGAGCATATTCGTTTGGACGTATCTTCTGTGGCCCACCCCCAATCCAACGGTCAGCTGAAAGGGCAAATCAAGAGATTTTGCGAGGAATCAAACCCCGGCTTATGACGCCTTTGCAGAGAACCCCAGGATGTTGGGTTGAGGAATTGCCATCTGTTCTTTGGAGTATTAATACTACACCAAACCGGTCTACAGGTTACACACCTTTCTTCATGGTTTATGGTGCTGAAGCAGTTCTTCCGAGCGATATACGTCATGATTCACCAAGGGTAACGGCCTATGTGGAAGCAATCAACGAGGAGTCAAGACAGGACAGTTTAGACCGGCTGGATGAAGAGCGTGATATAGCTGCAGCACGATCTGCGATTTATCAGCAAGATTTGCGCAGATATCATAGCCGCCGGATTAGAACAAGGACGTTCCAGGAGGGTGACTTGGTACTCCGGCTCATCCAAGATCAAACAGATATGCACAAGCTATCCCCACCTTGGGAAGGGCCCTTTGTGGTCAGCAAGAATCTACACAACGGCTCATATTACTTGGTGGACGTTCGGGAACACAAGGACTCACGGACATCAGAAGAAGAGACGAAGAGGCCGTGGAACATCGCCCATTTACGGCCATACTATACTTGAGCTACGTGCTCCAATGTATCCTATGTATATATTATGAGTAATGAATAAACTGGCACCCTCGGTAAACCGGGGGCTTAGCCCTTTTCCCATACGCAGAAATCTTGTGAAAGCAACCCATATACATACAAGTTTATTATCAGATACCATATTTCAATATATTGGCCGGTTTAGAAATTGATTTTTTGCAGAAGGTGCAAAGGAGCAATAAAACTCTCTAAAAAGCATGAAGTCATATACGGTTCAGGAGGAACCCTGGAGGCCCTCTAGGAGTGGTATTACCCACTCCCAGTGATCGGATCAGTTTCCTAGTTCTATCGACCCTCTGAAAAGTTGGATAAATCCACGTTCAGTGATTGGTTTACATTGACCCACCGGTTCAAGAGGAACCCTGGAGGCCCTCTGGGAGTGGTATCACCTACTCCCAGTGATCGGATCAGTTTCATAGTTCTATCGGCCCTCTGAAAAGTTGGATAATGCCACGTTCAGTGATTGGCTAGGCCCTCTGGGAGTGTTGGCTAATCCACGTCCCATTGATTGGCTCAGTTTTTATTTGCGGTTCTTTCGGCCCTCTGAAAAGTTGGATAAATCCACGTTCAGTGATTGGCTAGGCCCCCTGGGAGTGTTGGCTAATCCACGTCCCATTGATTCGCTGAACCTTGCTTTGAGCCTGGCAGCTCTTAAAAAGCCTCGACTACATGGTCTTATTTGAAAAATTTGCATCTTTTTGTGCTTGTGTTTTATAGCCCTTTTAAACCGAATTGGAACAGCTACAGAAGCTGAACACATATCTATGAAATGGAAAGTCTGGATCAGGAATACCAGCATCAGTGAACCGGTGTTCATTATAACCCGGATCATTTATCAGGCAATAAGCCACAAATTTCTGAGCAAAGTTTCAGAACGAGATAAACCAGAGTCTATCATCTCAACCTGGGTTTCTAATTAGATCCATGGCGATCTTCATAAAGCGACTTTAAAATCCTACCGGTTTAAAGAATATTGAGCGTATATAATCTCAGGTATAAAAGTTATTTTTAGTATAAAGGTATGCTTATTTGACGTTTTAAGAGAACAATTTAATCCGTCTAGTGGTAAGCCACTAGCACATATTTTCGATATTTTTTCTGCAGGAGCAGAGGATATGGAAGGCAACCAATATCAAACAACATGTCAACCGGCAAGTATTTCATAAAGACAAAATATCCGGATTGAAGCACATCAAGTTTCGGCTAGCCTATTACAAGGCATAGCAAGCCCAACAGATTGGAAACATTGTTTGGCAAAACACAGGATTATGATTACAGCAAAAAAAATTGAAGTTATGCTTCTCCTTGCTGAGACGGCTGGCCATCGCCTTGATCCGGAACATCTTCATCTTCGTGAAGCGGTTGGAAGTCCGGCGCACGCCAGTCAATCTTCATTAAGGCCCGGAAATACATCTCGTCGTTGATAAGTTCAGAAGGGTCAATGTCAGGAGCAAAAGTGTGAGGACAAACCGGCGGGATTAAGTTGACAGTGTCATAGACCGGTCGCTCCACCCACTCGTTCTGCAAATTATATCCCGGATGATATCTGGACAAGTCAGATTCACCTGCAAGCTTGCTGGCGAGGGGACGCATCTCCTTCGTCAGGGCATAGAGATCCCTTTCGGTAAAGGCTGAGCCGTCATCTTTTGTATCTGGAAATCCGGTTAAAGCCTCCTTCGGATCAAGATCCGGGACCCAAGCCTTAGCCCTTGTAAGAGCCAGAAGGGCACCACCCCGAGCGGCAGATTTCTTGACTTCTTCAAGACGAGCCGGCAAAACAGATAACTTGTTCAAAGTATCTTGAATCGTTGTAGGGGCTGGTTTACCAAAAGAAGTGGCACTGATGATCCTCTGAGTGCCGGAGTACAGCTGTTCGACCAAGGTGTAGCATGCTTTCAGTTTCTTCCGTAATTCATCTCCAAGATGGGAGACACGGCGCCCTGCACACAGCTATTATAGTTAAACCGGCACAAAACGGAGATTGCAAAGATAAAAGCAGGAGTTCAGATTATACTTACCAAAGACAGCAGAGGTCATCAAGTCAATTTGCCGTTTTAAACCGGTCAATTCTTCTGTAACCGGATTAAGCGCTCCTTCAGCGTCCTGCACCCGTTTCTCCAGATCTTTCTTTTGAACCTCAAAAGCAGTCCGCTCTTCTTCAAAGTATTTCTTCAGGTCTTCAGCAGTCTTTAAACTCACCTGAAGGTCTTTTTTAGCCTTTGAAGCGGCAGATTCTGTTTCAGTAAGACGGCTACGAAGTTCATTGATTTCAATAGCATTCCGGTTCAACTCAGCCTGCAAGCACAGTTACAAAACAAGAGGTACAAATCAGACAAGTCTCAAGCACACAAACAAGTTGTCTACTTGACACTTGGGGGCTAATGGCAGTTGAAGCAGTAAACAACAGAAATTCAAAGTTACAAGTCTCAAGCACACAAACAAGTTGTCTACTTGGCACTTGGGGGCTAATGGCAGTTGAAGCAGTAAACAACAGAAATTCAAAGTTACAAGTCTCAAGCACACAAACAAGTTGTCTGCTTGACACTTGGGGGCTAATGTATGGTTGAAGTATCGTCAGCAACTTTTACAAGTATCAAATACATAAACAAATTATCTACTTGATACTTGGGGGCTAATGTAAAGATCAATGGTTCAATCTACAAAGTTCCGGTTCACCTTCAGCACGTAGCTAAACCGGAACTTGGGGGCTGTTATGAGATAGAGACACATAAAAAGAACAAAGTCAGAAGAAGAGGTTTACCTCATATTTTCCCCTCATTAAGTTAACCAGGTTGGCTTCATAATCCCGGCTGTTGTGGAGCCGGTTTAGATACCCGGACTAAATTTCTTGGGCGCTCATATCGGAAAGGCTGGATATCTCAGTACTCCATTTCCCCTTTTCTTGAGATAGCTTTTCCGTTTTAGCCGTATGTTTGGCTAAAACGGTGGGCTCAGCCGGAGCAACAAAGGCAGCCCCAGTTACCACAACATCAGGAGAGGCAGGTACGTTTGGGGGAGTGGCAGTATGAGCCGGATTAGGAGACGCCGGATTGATCTGAGGAGAGTTAACCTGGGCCGGACTTGGTGGATTATGGGCGTCTTCAGCAGTAGGATTCTCAGGAGCAGAGATGTGGTCTGTAGGCGCAGGGTCTTCAAGAGGAGCTACGGGCTCGCCCTCGGAAGGAACAGTGTTTGACGAATTAGCAGCCGGATCATCTGCAGTGGGCTCGGCAGGAGGCTTATTTGCCTTGGGCTTCTTGCTGGGTTTTGGTTTGCTGGAAAAGTATGCAAAATGAGTTGACATTATAAAGCAAAAGGGATCATAAACCAGAAAAGGTGAGAAAAGTTACCCTGGGACAGTTTTCAATGGAGGAAGCTGTGTGGCGGTCGATTCACCAGAAGAGGACAGTGGAGTTTCCTGATAATCAGGGTCAGACGGTTTAAGAGGTTTTCGGATAAGCCCGACCTTGGGATGAAGGGGAGTCGGAGAAAGTATCACCTCAGCACGGCGTTTTCGAACCGGAGTTAAAGAAATCCCGGATGATTCCACCGCCAGGCCGCTGTGGCGAGTGGTCCGGCGAAGAGCTTCGTGCTGCTGCTTCTTCAAAATAAAATTAGGATCCAACTGAGCATAAGGGTGAGAAAATTGGTATTTCCGGACGGTCCGACGACTTTTTTGTGGAAGAGGTTCTGAGTCAGAGGAAAGAATGGTTACCTCAACTTCGGCCGGATTATCACCTTCAGGCGACTCCTGTGGGAAAGTTATCGTTAGATACAGTTATAAGTACACGAAAGCAAAATCTAAACCGGATTAAAGCATACCTCAGAATCCGGATCATCATCTTCAGTGGGTGAACCAGCGTCAACAGCTGCTTTCCTTTTCTTATTGGCAAAGGTTTTCCGGCGAACCTGTTTGCCGGTTTTCTCCTGAGGTTTTCTCTTCCAGAAAGGGTCATCAGCCTAATCAAAAGAAAGAGAGACAATTGAAAAAGATGGTTTAAAAGAAACGGATTACAAATACAGGGTACAGTAAAACTTACTGCAGGTGGCTTGTTCTTCTTATAATATGGAGCTAATCCGACCTTGCTGCAGTCTGCCAAAGAAACATTGAGAATTTTCTTGGCTGATTCTACAACTTCCGATTCAGAAAGCTTTTCCTTGGTAAATCTTTGAGGATCATCCGGTTTGCCAGAATATTTGCACATTAGCTGTGATCGCCGGCTCAAGGGAAGGATGCTCCAAGACAGCCAACAGCATAGAAAATCAGTTCCAATCAAACCATTAGCTATGAAGGCTCTTAACTTGGAGAGCTGTGATGAAGACCGGGTCCGTTCAACAGAGCCAAGCCGTTGTGGTAAAGGATGATTCTCCGGAATACGGGTTTCACGGTAACCCGGCAGAGGGTTCTCCCCTTCAGGAGAAGTATCAATGCAGTAAAACCAGGACTTATTCCAGTCTTTTGGATGAGTGTGTAAAGCGGCGTGAGGAAAAACCACGCCTCTCCTCTTCTGAATACTAACGCCACCAAGCTCCTGATGTGGTCCGCTGGTAAACTCGGTGCGCCGGTTTAAATGAAAGAAGTCCCGGAACAGATCGACGGACGGTTCTTCTTGCAGATATACCTCCGAAAACACTTGGAAGTCACAGATGTTTGAGACAGAATTGGGTCCAATATCCTGAGGGTGCAGTTGGAAAGCAGCAAGAACATCCCGGAAAAATTTTGAACCGGGGGGAGAAAAGCCACGAGATATATGATCAAAGAACACAATGACCTCCCCGGACCTGGGAATAGGAGGACATTCATTCCCCGGGGCCCGCCATTTCAAAACAGACTGAGGGCCTAACGTTCCAATTTCAGAAATCTTGATCAAATCATCCTCAGTAATAATAGAAGGGACCCAATCGCAAGAGACATACTGCTTGGCCATTGCAACGAAAAGACGAGTACTGGAAAAGATAAAGTACAGAAAACGGATTATGAAGATACAGCAGTATAAACCGGAACTATTTATGAAAGTTACGCAACGGTTTAACTGAGGACTAATGGCATGGTTAAACCGGCAATTACGACAAGCTACACTATTTCCGGTCAATGGCAGTTGAAGGGGAACGGCTAAACCATCGCGTTTAAATTACAGAGTTTCGCAAGAACAGGGCATAACAGTTTAAACCGGAACATACTTAGCAGATCTACCAAGGAGAAAAACAGGTTTTTAAAAGACAGCTAAGGAAGAACAGATCTGAGCATACTAGGAAAAGAGAAACAAATGTAAGAGTATACGGGAAAGAACTACAAGGGCTTTATACCAAGCAGATAAATCTACAGGTTAGACAGGAACGACGGAGATCTGAAGCATTTACAGCAGGGTAAAAGTACAGTTTAAAGGGCAAGATCTGAAGGTGAAGGTACTAGAAATCATTGGCTTAAGGTTGAACAAGGTGAAACTTCTATTAAGGCTCTAATGGAGGAGGCGTGAGAAGAAACCCTAGAAGTTGCAGACTGATAATGAAGAAGAAGGACATACCTGGAGCGGCAAGGATCGGCGGCGGAGGTTCTCTGGTCAGGCTCAGGGTGATGCAGCGGCCGGCGAGGACTTGGATCCAGCGTTCGACGGCGGCGGTTCGAGCTCGGGCGACGATGGAGTTGGGCGACGGAGGAAGAAGACGGAGCAGGAAGAAGATAACGAATGGGGATAGCAGTATTTATAAAGGAAAGTCATATCTGAAGCGACAGGTGCGGGATTCGAGGAGGCAAAAAATCGGATAAAGATCCTCTGACGCCTCGATTCTCGGGATAACCCTTAAAATAAGCTACAGTATAGCTCGCGGCGTTAAATGCGGAGATGATGTCACGGTCAGATTTAATGATCCCTGAGGATGACGTCAGAGCCGGTTTATAAGGATGTGAAGACAGAAGAAAATTATACAAGAGAAGACTGATATGAACAAGTTCAAATCATTCTGGGGCCTAATGTCAGGGATATGACTAGCAGGTATAAACCGGCTAGTATAAACCGGCTTTGTTACTATTATACTTGTTTGTAATATTTAGAAAAGGCTACGGCCCATAAAGATCTTAGGGCCCATGTATAGAATTAAGGTTTGTAAACCGCCCCGTGATGTAACTTGAGAGATAAGGAAGAAAAGACAGAGACCGAGGCGGACACAAATATGAGCCGGCCTCGGGACTCTGTAAACCGGACCAGGCGTACCCTCTATATAAAGGGGCGACCCGGCGACGGTTCAAGGACAAGCAACAATCAACCCGTCGAGACGCAGGCAAGCGAATCCGCTCCCTGTAATCCGACGCCCAAGCAATACCAAACCAACTAGACGTAGGCTTTTACCTTCATCGAAGGGGCCGAACTAGTATAAACCTTCTGTGTCCTTTGTGTGCTATGAACCCCTTCAAGCTAACCCGTGCGATGGTTCCATCATCAAGTCCGCTAAACCGGACATCTGCCGTGCTATTTCCACGACACTACGGGTTCGAGAACTATGTAGACATGACCGAGACACATCTCCGGTCAATAACCAATAGCGGAACCTGGATGCTCATATTGGCTCCTACATATTCTATGAAGATCTTTATCGGTCAAACCGCATAACAACATACGTTGTTCCCTTTGTCATCGGTATGTTACTTGCCCGACATTCGATCGTCCGTATCATCATATCTAGTTCAATCTCATTACCGACAAGTCTCTTTACTCGTTCCGTAATACATCATCTCGTGACTAAATCATTAGTCATTTGCTTGCAAGGCTTATTATGATGTGTATTACCAAGAGGGCCCAGAGATACCTCTCCAACATTCGGAGTGACAAATCCTATTCTCGATCTATGCCAACTCAACAAAACACCTTCAGAGACACCTGTAGAGCATCTTTATAACCACCCAGTTAGGTTGTGGCGTTTGATAGCACACAAAGTGTTCCTCCGGTATTCGAGAGCTGCATAATCTCATAGTCAGAGGAACATGTATAAGTCATGAAGAAAGCAATAGCAATAAAACTAAATGATCATTATGCTAAGCTAATGGATGGGTCTTGTCCATCACATCATTCTCCTAATGACATGATCATGTTCATCAAATGACAACACATGTCTATGCTTAGGAAACTTAACCATCTTTGATTAACAAGCTAGTCTAGTAGAGGCATACTAGGGACACTCTGTTTTATCTATGTATTCACACATGTATCAAGTTTCCGGTTAAATAAAAGACATATATCATGATATATAAGGAAATATAAATAGCAACTTTATTATTGCGTCTAGGGAATATTTCCTTCACTTATAGTAGTGGTTTGCTTTCTTATACTAACGGATCTCACGAAGGTTTTCTTGAAGTTTTATGTGATTGAAGTTTTCAAGTTTTGGGTTATCTTACGATGGATGAAGGAAGGATGTAAGAGGCTAAGCTTGGGGATGCTCCGACATCCCAAGATATTAATCCAAAAATGAGCAACCAACTAAGTTGGGGATGCCTTCGAGTGGCATCCCCGCTTTCTTCCAACAACTATCGGTATTTCACTCGAAACTATACTTTTATTTGTCACATGATATGTGTTTTGCTTGGAACGTCTTGTATGATATGTGTCTTTGCTTGTTTTCTTTTTTCTTTTTAATTCATCATCCTTGCTGGACACACCTATTTGAGAGAGCCAAAATTATGCCATGACTTGCTAGAATAGCTCTTTATGCTTCACTTAAATTCTTTATGAGCTAGGACTTGCTCTAGTACTTCACTTATATCTTTTTGAGCATGGTTTGCTTAGTATTTTTGAAGAAATACTCTCTTGCTTCACTTAGATTTATTTGAGAGGTAGTAAAAATTTAAAGAAATTCTCTCCTCCTTCACTTATATTATTTTGAGAGAAAGAAAGAAAAAACTATGCTCATGATCTTCACTTATATTTGCTTGAGCTTATCAAAAGCAACACATGCAAATTAGTCCCAAAGTGATAGATATCCAAGAAGGATAAGGTAAAAAAAATCATGAAGATCATTGGACAAAATAAACTTGATTCCTTGTAATAGTTTTGAGACATGATGATATGATATGTGAGTCATATTGATGAGTAATTGCGCTTTAGTAAGAATATTAGTGTTAAAGTTTGTGATTCCCTATGCAAGCACGAAAGTCAATAATTATACAATGAAATTATATCCTACTTGTGGTGCATTATTCGGTGTTATTTATGCTCAATGTTCGCTTACGAGATTATTTGTTTCATGGTTGGTCGCTTCCCAGTCTTTTGCTAGCCTTCATTTTGCACTAAGTATGATCTCTACTTGTGCATCCATAATCCTTTATCCAGTTTTGGCACATGAGTCCACCATACATACCTATATGCGGTATTTCCTTGTCGTTCTAAGCAAAAAATGTATTTGCCATCTCTAATTTTCGAAATAAATTTCCCTTTTGTGTGCCTGTACCGCTCACGGGGTGGTGAGGGGTGTCCAATATTTTCCATGCTAGATGTGTTATTCTCACGATGAGTGTTTATTCACTTGTCATTGCACGAGAGTACGTCAAAGGTATTAGGGATGCCCAGTCCCGAAATGAAAAAAATTACTTTATGTTGTCAAATAATAAATTCCTTGGAAAGTGTTGGTATGGAAGGCAACCGTGGATTCGGGTAGCCATGGCTTGTGAAAGTTTGGTGGAAAATGAATAAAATTTATTTTCTGTTTGGGAACCGCCTATGATATATCTAGCATGTAAAGTGTTGGGAACCTCAAGTCGTTCTCGTTGGTGGGAAAAGTATAACTCCCAAAAAATTATCTCTCAATTTAAGCTTTGAGCTCTCGCACCTCTACAAATCCCTACTTCCCTCTGTGAAGGGCCTTTCTTTTACTTATGCAATTTTTATTTTTGAATTTGAGTGTCCATCTTCTCTTACAAGCACCAACTAGGAAACACTATGATCGTACTTGAGCATTGGGTGTAACTAATATGCGAATGTGTTTCATGAATGGATCAATGGTTGATCATAATGGGCTAGGGATAACTTATTTTAGCATTGATATTTTGAAAGACATGGTTGCTTGTTGATATGCTTGAGTATCTAAATTATTATGTCAAAACTAGACAATTGCTTTGAACCATATAAAAGTCCAAATGTCCATGTTATAAAGAAAAGAATATGATATGACTTGATAGGGAGCATTCCACATCAAAAATTCTGTTCTTATCACTTACCTACTCGAGGACGAGCAAGAGTTAAGCTTGGGGATGCTGATACGTCTCCAATGTATCTATAATTTTCTATTGTTCCATGTTGTTATACTATCAATCTTGGATGTTTTATAATCATTTTATAGTCATTTTATATAATTTTTTTGTACTAACCTATTGAGATAGTGCCAAGTGCCAGTTGCTGTTTTCTGCATGTTTTTTACATCGCAGGAAATCAATATCAAACGGAGCCCAAACACCCGAAACTTTTTGGAGATTTTTTGGGCCAGAAGGAACATTATGGGCCCTGGTGGCACCTAGGGGGAGTCCCGAGGAGGGGACAACCCACCAGGGCGCGCCAGGAGGCCTAGTTGTGCTCACCCCGGGTGCCCCCGGACCGCCTCTTTGCTCTATAAATACCCCAATATTCTAGAAACCCTAGGGGAGTCGACGAAATATTCATCCAGGCGCCGCAGAGTCCAGAAACACCAGATCCAATCTAGACACCATCACGGAGGGGTTCACCACTTCCATTAGTGCCTCCCCGATGATGCGTGAGTAGTTCCTTGTAGACCTACGGGTCCGTAGTTAGTATCTAGATGGCTTCCTCTCTCTCTCTTTTGATTCTTAATACAATGGTCTCTTGGAGATCCATATGATGTAACTCTTTTTGCGGTGTGTTTGTTGGGATCCGATGAACTTTGAGTTTATGATCAGATCTATCTTTTTATATCCATGAAAGTTATTTGAGTTTCTTTTATCTCTTATATGCATGGGTGTTATCGGATAAAACCGGAGTGCTGGAGGGGTTACCGGAACCCCCCAGGGGAGTATGGGCCATAGTGGGCCTTGAGGGAAAAGAGAGAGGTAGCCCATAGGGCTGGCCGGCGCCCCTCTAGGGAATCCTAGTTGGACTAGGAGTGGGGGTGCCACCTCTCTCCTTCTTTCTTCTTCTTCCTTTTTCCTTTCCTACTCCTAGTAGGAATAGGAAAGACGATTCCTACTCCTACTAGGAGTAGGAAACCTACTCCTATGGTGCGCCCCTTGGCCAGTCGCACCTCCCCCCTTGCTCCTTTATATACGGGGGCAGGGGGCGCCTAAGGACACACAAGCAACATTGTTTTAGCCGTGCGCGGTGCCCCCCTCCATAGAAACACACCTTGGTCATACCGTTGAAGTGCTTAGGCGAAGCCCTGCGCTGGTAGCTTCATCATCTCCGTCACCACGCCGTCATGCTGACGAAATTCTCCCGTGAAGCTCAACTGGATCAAGAGCTCGTGGGACGTCATCGAGCTGAACATGTGCTGAATGCGGAGGTGTCGTACGTTCGGTGCTTGGATCGGTTGGATCGCGAAGACGTTCGACTACATCAACCGCATCACTAGACGCTTCCGCTTTCGGTCTACGAGGGTACATAGACACACTCTCCCCTCTCGTTGCTATGCATCTAGTAGATAGATCTTGTGTGATCGTAGGAAAATTTTGAAATACTACGTTCCCCAACAGTGGCATCACAGCCAGGTCTATGCGTAGATGATATGCACGAGTAGAACACAATGAGTTGTGGGCGATAATAGTCATACTGCTTACAAGCATGTCATACTTTGATTCGGCGATATTGTGAGATGAAGCAGCCCAGACCGACATTACGTGTACGCTTATGCGAGACTGGTTTCACCGTTACGAGCACTCATTGCTAAAAGGTGACTGGCGGGTGTCTGTCTCTCTCAATTTAGCTGAATCGAGTGTGACTACGCCCGGTCCTTGTGAAGGTTAAAACATCACATACTTGACGAAAAATCATTGTGGTTTTTGTATGCGTAGGTAAGAACGGTTCTTGCTAAGCCCGTAGCAACCACATAAAACTTGCAACAACAAAGTAGAGGAGGTCTAACTTGTTTTTGCAGGGCATGTTGCTGTGTGATATGGTCAAGATGTGATAAGTTATACTTTATTGTATGAGATAATCATGTTTTGTACAGTTATCGGCAACCGGCAGGAACCGTATGGTTGTCTCTTTATTGTATAAATTGTGAAGGCCATGTAATTGCTTTACTTTATCACTATGAGTTAGTGATAGTATTAGTAGCAATAGTTGATGAGACGACCACGACGCTACAATGAAGATCATGGTGTCAAGCCAGTGACGATGGAGATCATGACGATGCTTTGGAGATGGAGATCGAAAGCACAAGATGATGATGGCCATATCATGTCACATATTTTGATTGCATGTGATGTTTATCTTATTATGCTTCTTATTTTGCTTTTTTGACTATAAACAGTAGGGTAAAACCCCACTGCAATTTTTAATTATTATAAAAAGAACAACAAACAGTATCTGAGAAAGGCTTGAGATAAGCCTAAGAATAAAAAAAGAGACTAAGAAAACTAGAAAAAGAAACAAAAAGGAAACAAAAAGAAAGAAAGAAAGGAAAGACAATACAGAAGGCTTTACAAGAGGCTTTGGAGCCAAACAGAAAATTGTCTCTCATGCTTCTTCTTCATTCTGAACTTCAGCAGTTTTAACTCTTCCAAGTAAATGAACTTCCACCCTTGGAAAGAAGGTTGGATGTTTTCAAAAACCTTATTGTTTCTGGTTATCCAGATGGCCCATGCTCCAAGGATTATGATTTCCATGTAGAAAGGGTATCTCAGTTTGTCCTTAAGGTCTTGGAATGCTTCTAACACAGATAAGTTTGGTGTTCTTGTTGGACAGGTGAAATCCCAGCATTGTAGAACAAATTGGCAGCCCCAAAATAGGTGATGAAGAGTTTCTTCTTGCTGACATACAGCAGTAGCACGGTTATAATCCTCTAGCACAAAATTCTTTCTTCTGAGTAAACTCCTTGTGTTGATTCTATCATGTAGAAGTTGCCAGAAAAACACTTTATGCTTTGGCTGGCATGAGCTCTGCCAGATCCAATTAAAATGTGGAGGTGTCTGCTTGTATCCAATTAGAACTCTATATGCTTTGATGGAGGAGTAGTGTTCATTCCCCCAAATGTAGCTCCAAGTGTCAAATGAGTCTAAGTACTCTGATTGCCTCATGGAAATGCAAATGTCTTCCATCTGTAGGAACTCCTCATATGCTTCAGTTGTCAAAGGGAGAAAAAATAAGTCCTGTAAGTACTCAGTCTGTAGTACTTGCTTTACACTTAGTTGAGGGTTTCTGACAAAAGAGAACAAGTGAGGGAATTGGTGTTTAAGAATTGCCTGGCTCCGTAAGTCTTCCCAGAAGAAAACACTAACTCCATTTCCCACATTACATCTGGCAATGGCTTTGTATTGATCAATGAGAGCTAAGTTTGATTTCCACCAGAAAGATCCTATTGGACTTCCCCCTAGTAATCTCCCATCATTATAGTATGATTCCCAGATAAGATTGACCCATGGGATGTCATGTCTGTTGAAAAAATTGTGTAGGTTTTTCATGAGCAGTGTTTTGTTGTGTGTGTCGATGTCTAGCACTCCTAGACCTCCTTGATCTTTCGGTCTGCACACTGTTTTCCATGCTAACACAGCAGGTCTTTTGTCCTCCATATCAGGTCCTCTCCAGAGGCAGTGTCTCAAGTATTTGATGATCTGTTTTTTGATTGTAACAGGTATGTCCAGACAGCACATGAAGAATATTGCTAATGAGGTCATTACTAACTTGACCAGCAGAAGTTTACCAGCTTGTGTCATGAATGTAGAGATACCAGCCACTCTTTTTGCAATCCTGTTCACTAGGGGGAGGCATTGTTCCACTGTTGGTTTGGAGATCCCCAAGGGCATGCCAAGGTAGGTAAATGGGAACTAACCTCTAGCACATTGCAAGGTGTTAGTAAAAATTTCAACCCTGTCCTCACTAATGTTCAAAGGTACCATGACTGATTTTCCATAATTTACTCTGAGCCCAGTTGCAGTGGCAAAAGAATTCAGAAGTGCTTTCAAACAGAACAATTGTCTAGCATCAGCTTGCATAACCACCAGAGTGTCATCTGCATATTGTATAATTGGGAAATGTGGGCATGACCTGATTTGAAGTGGAGCAGTGATCAAGTTTAACCTCATGGCTTTGTTAAGGATGGATTGCAATAGATCAGCAGCTAGTACAAAAACCAAAGGAGAGTAGGGATCTCCTTGTCTTACTCCTCTTTTTATGTATTTTTTTACCAGGTACCCCATTCAGTAATACAGCAGAGGATGCAGTTGTGAACAGAGATTGCATCCAAGAAATCCATTTCTCTCCAAACCCTTTTGCTCTGAATATATCAATAATTGCATCATGTTCAATTGTATCAAAAGCCTTCTCAAAATCCAACTTGATTACTAGGGTTTCCTCTTTAGATTTATGACATTGGTGTATGTATTCATAGGCCCATCCTAGGCAGTCCTGGATCACTCTATCTTTAAGAAAGCCATATTGGTTAATATGCACCATTTGTAGAATAACTTGTTGTAATCTATTGACCAGCAGTTTTGTGATGATTTTCAGGACACTATTTAGCAGTGAGATAGGCCTGAAGTCATTGGGTGAGACTGGTACTTCTGTTTTTGGCACTAGAGTAATGTATGAGGAATTAATGCTCTCAAGATTTACATTCTCAGCATGGAAAGTTGTGATAAGCTCAAAGACATCAATCTTAATAATATGCCAACAGCTTTTGATAAACTCATTATTGAAACCATCTGGCCCTGGTGATTTATCTGCAGGTAGCTTTTTAACCACATCTTCAATTTATTCTTGGGAGAAAGGTTTTTCTAGGTCAATAAATTGTTGTGGATCCATGGTGTTTTCATAGAGATCTCTTAGATCAAAGTGCATTGAGTACCCATTAGATTGTCCCAATCTAGTTTTAAAAGCTTCCCATAGAATTGCAGCCTTGCCATCATGCTCTGTTACTTCCACTTGGTCCTTGTTCAATAGCATAGTAATCTTATTGTGCCTGTGGTTAATAGAAGTAGAAGTGTGAAAGAATTTTGTGTTCTCATCACCAAACTTAACTCCTTTAATTTTACCTCTCTGTTTCCAGTAAATCTTCTGATCACTGAGCACAGTTAGCAAATGTTCCTTGAGCATAGTTCTGCAGTTATTTTCATAAACTGATAGGTCTCTGTATTCTTCAGTCATGTCCCAAAGAAAGATACAGTCATTCAGGTCTGAAATTTGCTTCTTATGGCACGCAATGTTTTTGGACCATAGCTTAAGAGCTCTTCTGACATTTTTTTAGTTTAGCATTGATCTTTTTGGCATAGTCAGTATGGCCCACTGGTATATTCCAAGCTGTTTCAACCACCTATTTAAAAGAGCTGTGGTTAATCCAGTAGTTTTCAAATCTGAACACCTTTGACTTTGGAATATTTGTGCCTATTTTAATCATGCATGGAAGGTGCTTCTTATTTTGCTTAGTATGACGGTAGCATTATAAGATGATCCCTTACAAAATTTCAAGGTACAAGTGTTCTCCCTGAGTATGCACCGTTGCGAAAGTGCGTCGTCTCGAGACACCACGTGATGATCGGGTGTGATAAGCTCTATGTTCACATACAACGGGTGCAAGCCAGTTTTGCACACGCAGAATACTCGGGTTAAATTTGACAAGCCTAGCATGTACAGACATGGCCTCGGAACACTGGAGACCGAAAGGTCGAGCGTGAATCATATAGTAGATATGATCAACATAAGATGTTCACCATTGAAAACTACTCCATCTCACGTGATGATCGAACATGGTTTAGTTGATTTGGATCACGTGATCATTTAGATGATTAGAGGGATGTCTATCTAAGTGGGAGTTCTTTAGTAATATGATTAATTGAACTTTAATTTATCATACTTAGTCCTGGTAGTATTAGCATATCTATGTTGTAGATCAATAGCTCGTGATGTAGCTCCACGTTTATTTTTATATGTTCCTAGAGAAATATAAGTTGAAAGATGTTAGTAGCAATGATGCGGACTAGGTCCGTGATATGAGGATTATCCTCATTGATGCACAGAAGTATTATGTCCTTGATGCACCGCTAGGTGACAGATCTATTGCAGGAGCAGATGCAAACATTATGAAGGTTTGGCAAAGCTCAATATGATGTCTACTTAATAGTTTAGTGCACCATGCTTTACGGCTTAGAACAGGGACTTCAAAAACGTTTTGAACGCCACGGAGAATATAAGATGTTCCAAGAGTTGAAATTAGTATTTCATACTCATGCCCTTGTCGAGAGGTATGAGACCTCTAACAGTACTTTGCCTACAATATGGAGGAGAATAGCTCAACCAGTGAGCATGTGCTCAAATTGTCTGGGTACTACAATTGCTTGAATCAAGTGGGAGTTAATCTTCCAGATAATATAGTAATTGACAAAGTTCTCTAGTCACTATCACCAAGTTAGTAGAACTTCGTGATGAACTATAATATGCAAGGGGTGACGAAAGTAATTCCTGAGCTCTTCACGATGCTGAAATCGGCGAAGGTAGAAATCAAGAAAGAGCATCAAGTGTTGATGGTTAACAAGACCACTTGTTTCAAGTAAAGGGCAAATAGATAGAACGGGAACTTCAAGAAGAGTGACAAGCAAGTTGTCACTCCCGTGAAGAAACCCAAAGCTAAACTCAAGCCTGAAACTAAGTTCTTCTACTACAAAGGAAATGGTCACTGGAAGTGGAACTGCCCTAGATACTTGGCGGATAAGAAGGATGGAAAAGTGAACAAAGGTATATTTGATATACAGATTATTGATGTGTACTTTACTAGTGTCCATAGCAACCCCCGGGTATTTGATACCAGTTCAGTTGCTAAAATTAGTAACTCGAAACGAGAGTTGCAGAATGAACAGAGACTAGTTAAAGGTGAAGTGACGATCTGTGTTGGAAGTGGTTCCAAGATTGATATGATCATCATCGCACACTCCCTATACTTTTGGGATTAGTGTAGAACCTAAATAAATGTTATTTGGCATTTGCGTTGAGCATGAATATGATTTGATCATGTTTGTTGCAATACGGTTATTCATTTAAAGTCATAGAATAATTGTTATTCTATTTACATGAATAAAACCTTTGATGGTCATACACCCAACGAAAATAGTTTGATGGATCTCGATCGTAGTAATACACATATTCATAATATTGAAGCCAAAAGATGCAAAGTTGATAATGATAGTGCAACTTATTTGTGGCACTGCCGTTTAGGTCATATTGGTGTAAAGCGCATGAAGAAACTCCATGCTGATGGGCTTTTGGAATCACTTGATTATGAATCACTTGGTGCTTACGAACCATCCCTCATGGGCAAGATAACTAAAACTCCGCTCTCCGGAACAGTGGAGCGAGCAACTGATTTGTTGGAAATCATACATTCCGATGTATGTGGACCAATGAGTGTTGAGGCTCGCGGCGGGTATCGTTATTTTCCGACCTTCACTGATGATTTGAGCAGATATGGGTATATCTACTTGATGAAGCACAAGTCTGAAACATTTGAAAAGTTCAAAGAATTTCAAAGTGAAGTAGAGAATCATCGTAACAAGAAAATTAAGTTTCTACGATCTGATCGCGGAGGCGAATATTTGAGTTACGAGTTTGGTCTTCATTTAAAATAATGTGGAATAGTTTCATAGCTCACGCCACCCAAAACACCACAGCGTAATGGTGTGTCCAAACGTCGTAACCGTACTTTATTAGATATGGTGCGATCTATGATGTCTCTTACCGATTTACCACTGTCGTTTTGGGTTATGCATTAGAGACAGTTGCATTCACGTTAAATAAGGGCACCATCTAAATCCGTTGAGACGACGCCTTATGAAATGTGGTTTGGCAAGAAACCAACGTTGTTGTTTCTTAAAGTTTGGGGCTGCGATGCTTATGTGAAAAAGCTTCAACCTGATAAGCTCGAACCCAAGTCGGAGAAATGTGTCTTCATAGGATACCCAAAGGAAACTGTTGGGTACACCTTCTATCACAGATCCGAAGGCAAGATATTCATTGCTAAGAATGGATCCTTTCTAGAGAAGGAGTTTTTCTCGAAAGAAGTGAGTGGGAGGAAAGTGGAACTTGATGAGGTAATTGTACCTTCTCCTGAATTGGAAATTAGTACATCGCATAAACTAGTTCGAGTGATTCCTACACCAATCAGCGAGGAAGCAAATGATGATGATCATGAATCTTCAGATCAAGTTACTACTGAACCTCGTAGGTCAACCAGAGAGCGTTCCGTGCTAGAGTGGTACGGTAACCCGGTTCTGGAAGTCATGTTACTAGACCATGATGAACCTACGAACTATGAGGAAGCGATGTTGAGCCCAGATTCCACAAAATGGCTTGAGGCCATGAAATCTGAGATGGGATCCATGTATGAGAACAAACGGTGGACTTTGGTTGACTTGCCCGATGATCGACAAGCCATTGAAAATAAATGGATCTTCAAGAGGAAGACCGACGCCGACGGTAATGTTACTGTCTACAAAGCTCGACTTGTTGAGAAAGGTTTTCGGCAAGTTCAAGGAGTTGACTACGATGAGACTTTCTCACCCGTAGCGATGCTTTAGTCTGTCCGAATCATGTTAGCAATTGCCGCATTTTATGAAATCTGGCAAATGGATAACAAAACTGTGTTCTTTAATGGATTTATTAAAGAAGAGTTGTATATGATGCAACCAGAAGGTTTTGTCAATCCTAAAGGTGCTAAAAAAATGTACAAGCTCCAGCGATCCATCTATGGATTGGTGCAAGCATCTCGGAGTTGGAATATACGCTTTGATAAGTTGATCAAAGCATATAGTTTTATACAGACTTACGGTGAAGCCTATATTTACAAGAAAGTGAGTGGGATCACTACAGCCTTTTTGATAAGTATATGTGAATGACATATTGTCGATCGGAAATGATGTAGAATTTTATGGAAAGCATAAAGCAGTGTTTAAAAAGTGTTTTTCAAAGAAAGACCTCGGTGAAGCTACTTACATATTGAGCATCAAGATCTATAGAGATAGATCAAGACGCTTGATAAGTTTTTTCAATGAGTACATACCTTGACAAGTTTTTTGAACTAGTTCAAAATGGAACGGTCAAAGAAAGAGTTCTTGCCTGTGTTGCAAGGTATGAAGTTGAGTAAGACTCAAAACCTAGCCACGGCAGAAGATAGAGAAAGAATGAAAGTCATTCTCTATGCCTCAACCATAGGTTCTATAAAGTATGCCATGTTGTATACCAGACCTATTGTGTGCCCTGCCCTGAGTTGGCAAGGGAGTACAATTTTGATCTAGGAGTAGATCACTGGACAGCGGTCAAAATTATCCTTAGAGGACTAAGGAAATATTTCTCGGTTATGGAGGTGATAAAGAGTTCGTCGTAAAGAGTTACATCGATGCAAGCTTTGACACCGATCTGGATGACTCTAAGTATCAATCTGGATGCATATTGACAGTGGGAGCAATTAGCTAGAGTAGCTCCATGCAGAGCATTGTAGACATAGAAATTTGCAAAATACATATGGATCTGAATGTGGGAGACCCATAGACTAAACCTCTCTCACAAGCAAAACATGATCACACCTTAGTACTCTTTGGGTGCTAATCACATGGCGATGTGAACTAGATTATTGACTATAGTAAACCTTTTGGGTATTGGTCACATGGCGATGTGAACTATAAAGTGGTAAATCACGTGAGGATGTGAACTATTGGTGTTAAATCACATGGTGATGTGAACTAGATTATTGACTCTAGTGCAAGTGGGAGACTGAAGGAAATATGCCCTAGAGGCAATAATAAAGTTGTTATTTGTATTTCCTTATATCATGATAAATGTTTATTATTCATGCTAGAATTGTATTAACCAAAAACTTAATACATGTGTGAATACATAGATAAAACAGAGTGTCCCTAGTATGCCTCTACTAGACTAGCTCATTGATCAAAGATGGTTATGTTTCCTAGCCATAGACATGAGTTGTCATTTGATCAACGGGATCACATCATTAGGAGAATGATGTGATGGACAAGACCCATCCGTTAGCTTAGCAACTTGATCGTTTAGTTTTACTGTTATTGCTTTCTTCATGACTTATACATGTTCCTATGACTATGAGATTATGCAACCCCCGAATACCGGAGGAACACCTTGTGTGCTATCAAACATCACAACGTAACTGGGTGATTATAAAGATGCTCTACAGGTGTCTCCGAAGGTGTTCGTGGTGTTGGCATAGATCAAGAATATGATTTGTCACTCCGAGTGTCGGAGAGGTATCTCTGGGCCCTCTCGGTAATACACATCATAATAAGCCTTGCAAGCAAATGACTAATGAGTTAGTCACGAGATGATGTATTACGGAACGAGTAAAGAGACTTGCCGGTAACGAGATTAACTAGGTATAGTGATACCCATGATCAAATCTCGGGCAAGTAACATACCGATGACAAAGGGAACAACGTATGTTGTTATGCGGTTAGACCAATAAAGATCTTTGTAGAATATGTAGGAGCCAATATGAACATCTAGGTTCCTCTATTGGTTATTGATCGGAGATGAGTCTCGGTCTTGTCTACATAGTTCTCAAACCCGTAGGGTCCGCACGCTTAACGTTCGATGACGATCGATATTATGAGTTTATGATTTTTGATGTACTGAAGGTAGTTCGGAGTCCCGGATGAGATCACGGACATGACAAGGAGTCTCGGAATGTCCGAGACATAACGATTGATATATTGGACGACAATATTCGGACACCGGAAGAGTTCCGGGTGTTATCGGATAAAACCGGAGTGCCGGAGGGGTTACCGGAACCCCTCCGGGGGAGTATGGGCCATAGTGGGCCTTGAGGGAAAAGAGAGAGGCAACCCATAGGGCTGGCCGGCGCCCCCTCTAGGGAATCCTAGTTGGACTAGGAGTGGGGGGCGCAACCTCTCTCCTTCTTTCTTCTTCTTCCTTTTTCCTTTCCTACTCCTAGTAGGAATAGGAAAGAGGATTCCTACTCCTACTAGGAGTAGGAAACCTACTCCTATGGCGCGCCCCTTGGCCAGCCGCATCTCCCCCCTTTCTCCTTTATATACGAAGGCGGGGGCACCTAAGGACACACAAGCAACATGGTTTTAGCCGTGTGCGGTGCCCCCCTCCACAGAAACACACCTCAGTCATACCGTTGCAGTGCTTAGGCAAAGCCCTGCGCCGGTAGCTTCATCATCTCCGTCACCACGCCGTCATGCTGACGAAACTCTCCCGTGAAGCTCAACTTGATCAAGAGCTTGTGGGATGTCATCGAGCTGAACGTGTGCTGAACGCGGAGGTTCCATACATTCGGTGCTTGGATCGGTTGGATCGCGAAGACGTTCGACTACATCAACCGCGTCACTAAACGCTTCCGCTTTCGGTCTACGATGGTATGTAGACACACTCTCCCCTCTCGTTGCTATGCATCTAGTAGATAGATCTTGCGAGATCGTAGGAAAGTTTTGAAATACTACGTTCCCCAATAGAAAAGACTCAATTCGTCACAAGGTAGAGAGGGAAGAACACCATAAGATCCAACTATAATAACAAAGCTCACGGTACATCAAGATCGTGCCAAATCAAGAACACGAGAGAGAGAGAGAGAGAGAGAGAGAGAGAGAGAGAGAGAGATAAAACACATAGCTACTGGTACAAACCCTGAGACCCGAGGGTGGACTACTCCCTCCTCATCATGGTGGCTGCCGGGATGATGAAGATGGCCTCCGGTGATGATTTCCCCCTCCGTCGGGGTGCAAGAACGGGCACCCGATTGGTTTTTCGTGGCTACAGAGGCTTGTGGCAGCGGAACTTCTCCTCTAGGGTTCTTTCTGGGGGGTATTTATAGGAATTTTTGGCGGTGGTCTCATGTTAAGGGGGTGCCCAAGGGGCCCACAAGCTCGGAGCTAGCGTCCTGGGCGTAGGGCGCGCCTATCGAGCTTGTGGCCTCCTCGTCCACTTCTTGGCCCAGCTCCGGTGCTTCAGGGGTCTCTTTTGGTCCATCAAAAAATCACCGTAAATTTCAGCCCATTCCGAGAACTTTCATTTGAGCACAAAAAAACGACACCATGGTAGTTGTGCTAAAAACAGCGTCAGTCCGGGTTAGTTCTAATAAAATCATACCAGAACCATATAAATATGTTGCAAACATGGCATGAATACTTCATAAATTATAGATACGTTGGAGACGTATTAACATCCCCAAGCTTAATCCCCGCTCGTCCTCGAGTAGGTAAATGATAAAAGAAATAATTTCTAAAGTGTGAATGCTAGCATAGTGCATAAGTTTGATCAATGATAATTTCAAACACTTTTCTAGCATCAATATATATCATAAACAGTAGCTCATCTCATAAAACTTCTCATGATCAAATAGCAAGCATTCACATGTTAAAGTATAGACCATAAACTTTCTTGAAAACTAACAAACTACGTTCTTAGTCATAGAGCAATTGTAGTTCATCCTTTTTCAGAAAGGGTCTATGTAAGAGCTTTGATTTAGCAAAATCCACATACTCAACTATCATATAGTCTTCCATGATTGCTACCACTCAAAGCATATTTTTAGAACAAATAGGATCCATCGAACACAGAGAAAGATAGGGGCTTAATGTTTCGCCTCCCAACTTATTTATCATATAGATAGTGGTTAATAATAATAATTAATGATCAAATATATTTGAATGGCCATATGTGCTTAGATCTTTCCCACCGCATGATGCTTGCCAACTAAAGAATAATTGATGTTGGAATGAGAAATCATACTATTGACTCTTGCATAAAAGTAAATTCATAAAGTAAAAGATAGGCCCTTCGCAGAGGGAAGCAGAGGTTGTCATGCACTTTTTATTTTTGGATGTGCAAACTCTTAATGCAAAGGAACATCACTTTATATTGCCCCTGTGACAACAACCTTTATTATGCAGTTTGTCGCTTTTATTTATTCACCATCACAAGTTCATACAAAGCTTATTTTCCCTTACAATAAAAGATCATACATATTTAGGAGCAATTTTTATTGCTTTTTGCACCGATGACAACTTACTTGAAGGATCTTATTCAATCCATAGGTAGATATAGTGGACTCTCATGGCAATAAACTGGGGTTAAGGGTTTTTGGATGCATAAGTAGTATCTCTACTTAGTACGATTTTTTGGCTAGCAAAAGATCCTAAGCAAGCACCACATGTTGGAGGATCCATAACAATATAACTTCTATACAAATATACCCAAACATAACTCATTACGTTGTCTTCCTTGTCCAACTTCAACTAATTTGCTCAAGTGTAAAATAATTAATGTGCATCACAATCATATAAGATGTCCAAGATAGTATATTTATATGTGAAATCTCTCTTCCTTCAATATTCTTTCATGACTTATTCAAGTGAGCAATGTTGTGTTTGCTAAATTTCAATAAATTTTACCATCTATCCTTATATGTGAAGTTATTACTCCTCATGGGATAAGCATATGAAACATATATTATTTCAGATTTATGACATGCAATTCATTCAACCATTTACTCATAGGATATAAGTGAAGCATGAGAGTAAATGACAAACTACTCCAAAAAGATAAAAGTGAAGATCAATGACTAGTTGAATAATTATGTAGCTATGTGAAGACTCTCTCTCATTTAGAATTTTCAGATCTTGGGATGTTATTAAAAAATCAAGAAAAACAAAATAAAATGACATTCCAAGGATAACACACATGAAGTGAAGAAGCAAAAACTTAGGTTCAACCGAGGCTAACCAATGATTGTTGAAGAAAAAAGGTGGGATGCCTTCCGCGACATCCCCAAGATTAGATGCTTGAGACTTCTTTAAATATTATCTTGGGATTTCTTGGGCATCCCCAAGCTTGAGCTCTTGTGTCTCCTTAATTCCTCTCATATCATAGTTTTCTGGAATCTTAAAAAAACTTCATGCACGCAAAACTCAACAAGAACTTGTGAGATAAGTTAGTATAAATCCATGCAAAACCTTATCATTCTCTAATGTAGAAAATTACTAAAACTATAATTTGACATTTCATACTAAATGCCTCTGCATATTTAATACTCCTATCCTCAAATAGAACCATTAAACAAGCAAACATATGCAAACAATGCAATCATAACAACAATTTGTCTAAACAGAACAATTTATACAGTATGAAGCAAGATCCATACTTCTCTAAATAAAAAAATCCTGAAAAATTACCACACTTTAGATAATTTATCATTCCATATTGTGTCAAAAATTCAAGCTTTATCACATTCTGACTTTTCTTGGGTATTTTTGCAATAGCGACAAACTTTCTGTTTTGAAACAGCAACTCATATACTTGCAAATTATGCATGGTGAAGGATATCCTTGACACTTTTATTTAAATAAAAGATAAAAACCTTATTCTAAATAACAACAAGAAAATCTAAACAAAATAAAATGACGCTCCAAGCAAAAAACATATCATGTGACGAATAAAAATATAGCTCCAAGTAAGGTTACCCATAATGTTGAAGACGAAAGAGGGGATGCCTTTCGGGGCATCTCCAAACTTAGTTGCTTGGATATTCCTTGAATATTACCTTGGGGTGCCTTGGGAATCCCCAATATTAGTGTATTGCCACTCCTTCTTCTCCTCATATCGGTATCTCACCCAAAACTTGAAAGCTTCAATCACACAAAACTTAACCGAACTTCGTGAGACGTGTTAGTATAATAAAGCAAATCATTCACTTTGGTACTGTCAAAGACAAGATTCATAATTGTTCTCACACCATACCTACTGTAACTTATCATTTCCACAATTTATATCACTTAATATAAGCTATGGAAACACTAAAATAAGCAAACTATGCATTGAAAACAGAATATGTCAAAGACAGAACAATCTGTAATGATTTGGACAACCACCATACTTCTGTAACTCTAAAAATTCAGAAAATTTAGGAAAGCGCAGGAAATTGGTATATCAATCATGTGTAAAACTTTCAGCTAATTATCACGTTCCAGTGATTTATAGAATTTTATGCACTGGACGCAAAACTTTCTGTTTTTGCACAGAATCAAATCAACTATCACCCACACTATCCCAAAGGCTTTACTTGGCACTTTATTGAAACAAAAGCTATAAAACATGATTACTACAGTAGCTTAATCATGTGATAACACAAAAACAGTAGGTAGAAATATTGGGTTGTCTCCCAACAAGCGCTTTTTAACGCCTTTTAGCTAGGCATGATGATTTCAATGATGCTCACGTAAAGATAGGAATTGAAACAAAAAAATGGGGCATCATGAATCACATTTCAAGCACATTAAGTCTAACCCACTTCCTATGCATAGGTATTTTGTGAGCAAACAATTTATGGGAATAAGAATCAACTAGCATAGGAAGGCAAAACAAGCACGACTTCAAAACTGTCAACACATAGAGAGGAAACTTGATATTATTGCAATACCTACAAGCATATGTTCCTCTCTCATAATAGTTTTTATTAGCATCATGAATGAATTTAACAATATAGTTATCACATAAAGCATTCTTTTCATGATTCATAAGCATAGAAATTTTACTATTCTCCACATAAGCAAAATTCTTCTCATTCATAGTAGTGGGAGGAGCAAATTCAACAAAACAACTACCATGTGATGCTTGATTAAAATCATGATCATAAGTTTCATGGTTATTAGTATTCTTTATAACATAGGTGTCATCACAATGGTCATAATAAATAAGAGGCATTCTTTCATCATAATAAATTTTCCCATCAAAACTTGGGGGACTAAAAATATCATCCTCATCAAACATAGCATCCCCAAGCTTATGGCTTTGCATATCATTAGCATCATGGATATTCAAAGAATTCATACTAACAACATTGCAATCATGCTCATCATTCTAATATTTCGTGCCAAACATTTTATTGACTTCTTCTTCTAAAAATTGAGCACAATTTTACTTTCCACCATTTTCACGAAAGACATTATAGACATGAATAATATGAGGCAACCTCAATTCCATTTTTTTGTAGTTTTATTTTATAAACCAAACTAGTGATAAAATGATAAACTAAAAGATTCAATTGCGAGATCTAAAGATATACCTTCAAGCACTCACCTCCCCGACAACGGCACCAAAAAAGAGCTTGATGTCTACTACGCAACCTTACTTCTTGTAGACTCGTGTTGGGCCTTCAAGCGCAGAGTTTTGTAGGACAGTAGCAAATTTCCCTCAAGTGGATGACCTAAGGTTTATCAATCCGTGGGAGGCGTATGATGAAGATGGTCTCTCTCAAAAAAACCTGCAACCAAATAACAAAGAGTCTCTTGTGTCCCCAACACACCAAATACAATGGTAAAATGTATAGGTGCACTTGTTCGGCGAAGAGATGGTGATACAAGTGTAATATGGATAGTGGATATAGGTTTTTGCAATCTGAAAATATAAAAACAACAAGGTAGCAAGTAGTGAAAGTGAGCAAAAACGGTATTGCAATGCGTGAAAACAAGGCCTGGGGTTCATACTTTCACCAGCGCAAAATCTCTCATCAATGATAACATAATTGGATCATATGACAATCCCTCAACGTGCAACGAAGAATCACTCCAAAGTTCCTATCGCGGAGAACATAAGATGAAATTGCTTGTAGGGTACGAAACCACCTCAAAGTTATTCTTTCTAATCAATCTATTGGGCTATTCCTATATGTGTCACAAACATCCCTAGAGTTCGTACTAAAATAACACCATATGACACACATCAATCAACCCTAATGTCACACAGATACTCCAATGTCACCACAAGTATCTATGGGCTAATTATACGATGTGCATCACACAATTTTGGATTCATAATATTCAATCCAACACAAAGAACTTCAAAGAGTACCCCAAAGTTTCTATCGGAGAAAGGAATATGAAAACGCGTACCAACCCCTATTCATAGATTACTCCAATGTCACCACAGGAATACGCAAGTTGATATAACCAAAACATACATCAAGTGGATCAATAGAACATCCCATTGTCACCACGGATATCCCGTCGCAAGACATACACCGAGTGCTCTCACATCCAAAGATTCAGTCTGACATAACAAAACCTCAAAGGAAAAGACTCAATTCATCACAAGGTAGAGAGGGAAGAACACCATAAGATCCAACTATAATAACAAAGCTTGCGGTACATCAAGATCGTGCCAACTCAAGAACACGAGAAAGAAAGAGATAAAACACATAGCTACTGGTACAAACCCTCAACCCCGAGAGTGGACTACTCCCTCCTCGTCATGGTGGCCGCCGGGATGATGAAGATGGCCTCCCGTGATGATTTCCCCCTCATGCAGGGTGCCCGAACGGGCTCCCAATTGGTTTTTCGTGGCTACAGAGGTTTGCGGTGGCGGAACTTCTCCTGTAGGGTTCTTTCTGGGGGTTTGGGTATTTATAAGAATTTTTGGCGTTGGTCTCACGTAAGGGGGTGCCCGAGGGGCCCACAAGCTCGGAGCTAGCACCCTCAGGGTAGGGCGCGCCTATCGAGCTTGTGGCCTCCTCGTCCACTTCCTGGGCCAACTCCGATGCTTCGGGGTATCTTTTGGTCCATAAAAAATTACCGTAAATTTTCAGTCCATTCCGAGAACTTTTATTTCTACACAAAAAATGACACCACGGTAGTTCTGCTGAAAACAACGTCAGTCCGGGTTAGTTCTAATAAAATCATACCAAAACCATATAAAATTGTTGCAAACATGACATGAATACTTCATAAAGTATAAATACGTTGGAGATGTATCATCCGGATGTGCCCAAATCCCATCCTGTTCAGCACATGAAGGAGGAAAGCCGAGTCCACGAAGCAACATGAAATGTCTAACTTGACCAGACATGCGGGCTCTTTAAGTGTGTATAGCCTTCTAGCGGTCTCCTGAAGCAGCATGAAATTGTCATGAAGTGCTTTTCCACGCGAGAATGCACTCTAGTGTGTGCCCAACAAGTGCGACCGTTCCGAGAAGAGGCAATTCGCCAAAGCCTTGCCAAAGATCCTTGCAGGCCCATGAGCCAGGCAGACCGGCCGATAATCGCTAGATTCCCCCGCTCCTTCCTTGTTGGTTAGCAAGAAAACTAATGCCATGTTAATGCCATCAAAACCATGCATGTTGCCCTTCTAGAATGCATTCGTCCCATGCATGAAGTCACACTTAATTACCCCAACAAGCCATGTAAAACTTGTCAGTAAAACCGTCAGGCCCCAACACCTTATCCGATGGCAAGGCTTTGACTACTGCCCACATGTCCTCCTCTGTTATAGGTGTCTTGAGGTGAGCCAAATCTAGGTTGGCGATATCAAATGCGCAAGATCTAAAGTGTATGCATGACCCCCCCTGAAATCTAAAGAATTCCATAGGAGTTATCCACGGTCGCCGCTAGGTTTTCCTACGCCAATATGACAGATCTGTCGACCTAGAAGATGTTCATTGTGTTACGCCTTCTCTAGTGATGGCCGCATTTCATCGTGCCAAATCAAATCCCCACTTCAAGCATCCGTACCAATCAGGTTTAGCCAAAAAATCCTCTACTACGCAAGATAAGATATTTCGTTGATGAAAGCGACTAACCTTTTGACTGATGCATCAAATGCATCTTGGCTTTGTTTACATATGCTTTAGGTCTCTTCCAACACAAAGGTGCTTATTAGATGAGGTGTTAAGTGCACTAAATAGCATAGCAACTCAAATCCTCAATTTATAATCCCTTCATCCATGAATAAGTACATTTGGCATTCAAAATTTGTCCATAATAGAGTGTATTTCTATTTTCTCAATACACTTTAAAATAGAAAATAATGCTCCCCTCTCATCAGACGGTAACCAAGACCAACAACATTTAAATTATGGTCTACTCACTTTCTATATTCACTTAGCTCATTGGGGGTGGCGTAATGAAGGAGAAAAGAGATGGTGGCTTGCACCTTCCCATTGTCTCCCCTCCAGTTTTACTCCGCGTATCATATTTGTGTCAAGTCAAACATTCAGAGTTTGACCAAATTTATATTAAAAATCATCAACATCTACAATACCAAATATATATACTATGAAACTACATTTCATAACGAATCTACAATATTGATTTGACATTGTGAATGTTGATACTTTTTTTATATTAATTTGGTAAAAGTAGAGATACTTTGACTTCAAACGAAACTTTATATGCAGATTAAAAAGGATCGGAGGGAGTGTCTTTTTTTACTTCACTTCATAATGTGTCCTGAAATTTCTATATGTACACTTATTCATGGAGGGCGTACGGTGCATAATTTATTGTAGCTAAGCACACTTCATTTAATAACTTAGCACCTAAACCCTTCCATGCATTGATGAGTTTGATGCATTTAAGTATTTTGTCTAGGTTGGCGTGCTTGACATTGGTTCTTCATGTTCCCGGGTGACTAAAATGCTCTCTTTCCTACTAATTGATGCGCCATGTCATTTTTCCTTTTCTTACGTGACTTGCTTAGCACATGTATACCGTGTAGCATTGGGAAGAGCCTTGTAGCTGACTCGGTTCATGAGATGTTCAAAGGCAGATTTTATTGAAATACCTTGTGCTCATTAATAACAAATTAAACATGGCTGGGAAAAATACAATGGTAGTAGCAATAGCTCATGTCATTTGTGCTTGTTATTGTGTATGTATTGTTCTTTTCTCCTTCACGTAGAAGCCAAAAAAACGAAAATTGAGCCACGCCACTGTACGGACCCACCCAATAACGGAATAGTGGCAGCAGTAGAGCAGTAGAAGTGCATGGCATGCATAGATATTTGCCGTGTTTATAAGATTTCCAAATCTAGCGGCCCGCCGCTGGATCTTGCCCGCGCAGGCAGTGGTAACCGTAAAAGCCCTATACCTAGACCTAGCCCAGGGCAACGGAAGGCAAAACCCGACCAACCGCAGCAGGGCGAGATAAGATTGGCAGAGAGAGAAAAAATATCTTCCCCCTTGGGGGTCGGGGGTCCCATGTGGCAGCCCCGCGACGGCCAGCGGAGGAGGGGCAGAGGCCGCCCCCATCGCGCAGCCGCACACCACCCGCAGAAAAAGGCTTTTGCGTCGTCCGGACGACGGGAAGAACCCCTGAAAATTTCCCAATTCCCATTCCATCCCCCCCTTTCCTCCTTTTCCCTTCCCACTCTACACCCAGGCGCAGGCGCAGGCCCTCAACCTCATCCCAACCCCACCCCCGTTGAAATCCGCGGCGGGCGCAGATCGGGCGCAGATCGGGGGCCGGCTCCCGGCGATGGGCGGCGACGGGCGGCACCTGGGGAGGACCATGAGCTTCGGGATCCCGGACGTGGCGCTGGGGCTCGTCATGGGGTGCGTGGAGGACCCCTGGGACCGCGACGCCATCTCGCTCGTCTGCCGCCACTGGTGCAAGGTCGACGCGCTCAGCCGCAAGCACGTCACCATCGCCATGGCCTACTCCACCACCCCCGACCGCCTCTTCCGCCGCTTCCCCTGCCTCGAGTCGCTCAAGCTCAAGGCCAAGCCCCGCGCCTCCATGTTCAACCTCATCCCCGAGGACTGGGGCGGCTCCGCCTCGCCCTGGATCCGCGAGCTCTCCGCCTCCTTCCACTTCCTCAAGGTGCTGCACCTCCGCCGAATGATTGTGTCGGACGATGATCTGGCCGTGCTCGTGCGCGCCAAGGCCCACATGCTTGTCTCGCTCAAGCTTGACCGGTGCTCCGGCTTCTCTACGCCCTCCCTCGCTCTCCTCGCTCGCTGCTGCAAGTAATTTCCCCCTTCCTTGTTCCGGTTCACAAATGATATGCATGCATTAGTTCGTTTATTATTAATTATTGCGGTATCTCTTTCTTGCCCTACGAATTAATTTGTAGTTTCAGTTGTTGTAGTTTGTTCTTCTCTTCGGAAATTGTGTTTTGTTCTATTCGGAAAGGTTTGGTAGATGGGATGTTTGTAAATTGAGTATATATAAGATGTTCTTTTGTTCATTTGGAAAAGGGGAAAAGTAAGTGTAACGTCTCACCTTTTCATGATGTAAAACATCATGCTACTCTTTGTAATTTGGGAATAATTCTAGCTTTGGAGCAGAAATTAGGAAATGTGGACTTTAACTGCCTTACCGAGTTGGGGACTTTGCTTAATTGTTTATACTTTCTTTGATAACTATGATACTTGCTGGAGATAGTTTTGGAAAGCAGATTATCAAAATGGTGTTGTAGAAGTTTAGTAAGAATGTAAGAGCATATATTCCTAGGTTACTAGTTTAATTAATCATACTTCTTGTCATGCGCAGGAAACTGGAAACGTTGTTTCTTGAAGAAAGTTCTGTTTCTGAGAAAGAAAATGATGAATGGCTCCGCGAGCTTGCTACCAGCAATACTGTCCTTGAGACGCTGAATTTCTTTCTGACAGATCTCAGGGCATCCCCTTCATATCTTCTCCTCCTTGTGCGAAACTGCCGAAGGCTGAAAACTCTCAAGATCAGCGACTGTTTCATGTCTGACCTGGTCGACCTGTTCCGTACAGCAGAAACACTACAAGACTTTGCTGGTGGTTCCTTTGATGATCAAGATCAAGGTGGGAATTATGCTAACTACTATTTCCCTCCTTCGGTACAGCGCTTGAGTTTGCTCTACATGGGAACAAATGAGATGCAGATATTATTTCCATATGGCGCCACACTCAAGAAGTTAGACCTTCAGTTTACGTTCCTTACCACAGAGGATCACTGTCAATTAGTCCAGCGCTGCCCAAATCTAGAAGTTTTGGAGGTATGTCCTGGAAAATTATTTTAAATGTTTTCGCCATGTTTCCTGTCTGGAGGTCAGATTGTGTATATGCTATCTCAAACACGTTTTGTTGATAATTTGTCTTCCAACAGGTGAGGGATGTGATAGGAGATCGAGGGTTAGAAGTCGTTGCACAGACCTGCAAGAAATTACAGCGACTCAGAGTCGAGAGAGGGGACGATGACCAAGGAGGTCTTGAGGACGAACAGGGTAGAGTGACACAAGTAGGATTGATGGCTATTGCTCAAGGCTGTCCTGATTTGGAGTACTGGGCAGTACATGTGTCTGACATTACAAATGCAGCTCTTGAGGCCATTGGTACGTTCAGCAAAAACCTGAACGATTTCCGACTTGTCCTGCTTGATAGAGAGGTGCATATAACCGAACTGCCCCTTGACAACGGGGTTCGGGCTTTGCTGAGAGGTTGCACCAAACTCCGGAGGTTTGCATTTTATGTGAGACCTGGAGCTCTATCAGATATTGGCCTTTCCTATGTTGGTGAATTTAGCAAGACCGTCCGCTACATGTTGCTTGGGAATGCTGGGGGGTCTGATGATGGACTGCTGGCATTTGCACGAGGATGCCCAAGCTTGCAGAAATTGGAGCTAAGGAGTTGCTGCTTTAGTGAACGTGCATTGGCAGTTGCGGCCTTGCAGCTGAAGTCACTCAGATATCTATGGGTGCAAGGATACAAGGCATCTCCTACTGGCACCGATCTCATGGCAATGGTACGCCCCTTCTGGAACATTGAGTTTATTGCACCTAATCAAGATGAGCCTTGCCCAGAGGGTCAGGCACAGATTCTGGCATACTACTCTCTCGCTGGGGCAAGGACAGATTGCCCTAAGTCGGTAATTCCCCTCTATCCATCAGTCGGAAGCTAAAAAGACAACCAAATTGACTGTACATACATGTTTGATGCCAGCGAAACCCACAATGCGGTGTAGGGACATTCCACCGCACAGTGCCAATTACGGAACTGAAAGCTCCAGTAAAAGCGACCCACTCTGAACTGGCTTCATATCTGAGGGGCAACGTTTCTGGGTAAGCTGTTCATCTGGCCAACATGGATATCTTTGTGTACTATACATTTTGACAAGGCTCGAACACACATTTTTGTAATAATGTGCCCAGTTGTGATGGCATCTTTGTGTTCTTCAGCTTTGCCCACTGTATTGTTGTTCTATGAACAGTATTGGATTAGTTGTTGTACCATCAGTGAACCTGTCTGCACAATGTTATGTTTGACCCATGAATATCTTGATATTTTGCTGTGGCTTGGCCTCAGCTTTTACTGGTCACGATTTTCCGGCTTCTCTCATCTGTGGATCTGTATGGCGAACGGGCCTTGTAGGCGTGTCAGCTTTTACTGGTCACGATTTTCCGGCTTCTCTCATCTGTGGATCTGTATGGCGAACGGGCCTTGTAGGCGTGTCAAGTTATCCGGTGCTATCGAGTGGTTACTTTGGCTCTTTGGATTGCCGGAAACAGAAGATTGCGATGTCACTTGCTGTGAAATTTTACATGATTTCAAAATACTTATCGTGAAACTCTACAGAACACAGAAATTCTGATATGTAAGGTTTTGCTATTAAGGAATTTAAGAGAGGACCGAGGGGAGAAGGTAGACTGGTAGAGAACGATATTTCAGAACACAGTAAATCTGCAATATATGCCTTTGCACAGGAAACGACTTTAGAGGATTGAGAAGGTGGAGAAATAGAGTGAAAGTGTGTTGACCTGTCGAAAATTAAAATAATAAAATGAGGTTTGAATTCATACTGAGTTCTTATAGTAATTTGGTAGCCTAATCCTTATGAGGCCATGAACTTTCAAGAAGAAAATACTTAAAATCATATACGATCTAAAGAGACCCCTATGCCATTTGAAACAAACGAAAATTACAGTATCCTACAGAAAAATGAGTCGCCAATAATCCACAGGAAATTTTTTTCGTCTTTCCTGTGAAATAATCTGTAGGAAATTTTCTGCTTTTTCTCTTGTACTCCCTCCGTAAACTGGTACTCCTTCCGTCCGAAAATACTTGTCATCAAAATGGACAAAAAGTGATGTATCTAGAGCTAAAATACATCCTTTTTTATTTATTTTGATGACAAGTATTTTCTAACGGAGGGAGTATTTTTTTTCGACAAAGGGCGTTTTTATTGACTCATAATGTAGCATCGAGGGAGTATTTTTGAACGGAGGGAGTATTATGGAAGCAGCAGTTCTGGAGTATTCTCGCATTTTAGATCCGGTAGTATTTCAGGTTAAATATCTCAGTTCATACAGTTCTACCATTCCAAGTGTTTGGAGTAGTTCCTACGAGTGGTGAGTGCAGCTGCAAGATCAGATCAGCAGAAGATACAAAAATATCCGTTAGCCAAATCCATGATGTAAACTGCCAACCATACTGAAAACACAAGTATAAAGTATTACAACATTTAGCATGCATATGGCATGCAAGTACAGAACCATGACGAAATACAGCTGCTTCAGCAGGTGCATGACCATACCATCCACACTGTTTATAAACGTCTAAAGTTACTGAAATTCCAACATACAACGAGATTACGGTGGCTTGGCTTGGCGATTCGTACAACATCAGGTGCTTGCTGAGGTTGAGCGCTACCGAGAGACGGACCTCGAGCATGAACTGCGGCTGTGAGCATAGCTTTCTCTGGAGCGCCTCTTCCCAGGTGACCTGCTGCGCGATGCCTTGCTTTCGGCGTATCCTTTCTGCGGGGAACAGCTCCTTGATTCTTCTGACGCCAGGGAGCAGCTGCGGGAGTAGCTCCTGCGTGGCGATATGCTGCGAGAGTAGCTCCGTCTTCTGCTCCTTGGAGAATAGCGCCTGCTGTAGTATGCTGAAACAGAACGGTCGTGGGAGCACGACCTCCGCCTTCTGTAACTGTAAGGAGATATTGGACGGTGGCGATGACCATGGCGGGGTGAGTAGGACCTACGCCTATCGTAGGGAGACTCCGACCTGTCGGAAGGAGAGTATGATCTCCTGCCATAGGGAGAGTAGGATCGCCTCCTTTCATATGGGGAGTATGATCTACGCCTGTCACGACGGGAGTATGATCGTCCTCTGCGATAAGGAGAATAAGAGCATTCTCGCTCAGGCGAGTAGCGTGAGCTGTAACGGTCTCTCCTAACAGGTGACCTGCTTCGGGAATATCTCCTTCCTGGTATCACCATATAATCAAATGTCAACAATCAGATGTGATATGAAGTGTCAGCGGGTGCTCACTTTCTAGCACATAATTCGTGGTACGAAGGTGTCGAAGATAAATCATGTCACGGTAACTTACCACGTGATGATTTGGTGCCCAGATACCTTCCCGGCGTTGGGGTTCGGCCTCGTCTTCTCTTTGCCTGTGGTGGAGAAGGGGCTCAAAGTCAGTACTTGTGTTTTATGTCAAAAGCAAGACTGAATAAATTATTGGGAATCTGAAGAACACAAATAGTAAGGAAAAATAATAATGGTGGGCGTACAACCCTTTGGTTGAGGTAGCATTGTTTCGATCTTAGGTTGTGTATCTTTTGAATTTGATGTCAAACAGCTGCGGGCATCAACCTGCTGCTGTCAACAAAATCTTGAAACAAGAAGAACACTCAAATATTCAGCTTGGAAGGCTAATCTGTACATAATAATTCCACTCCATATATGAGAATGGATAAATATCAGAGAGTTAACAGTCTTTTGGCAATACCTTCTCAACAGTAATGACACGACCTTCCAGCACTGAACGGTTGAGATATTTGATGCAGCGTTCTGCCTCCTTAAGAGTAGCCATGGTAACAAACCCAAATCCCCGTGATTCCCTTGTCCATGGATCAAGTACTATACTTGCATCAATCACCTGTGGCACAGCCAGCAAGATAAATAAGTGGAATTGTTAGCAATCTTCTCATAAGAGTACACTATTTTCCTCAGCAAACATTTCCATAAAGATTACCTCTCCCTCTGTAGAGAAATGCTTCTCCAGATCTCGATCAGTTAGACGAGATGATAAACCAGTCACGAAGAGATTATTCCCAGGGTTCTCAACATCACTCGAGTCCACGCTCCTAACACATTACATGGATATCAATTACTCCTTAAAATTAGAGCCAGAAATGCCTAGACTCCAAAACGTAGAACATGGACACAAACATAATATTTAACATTTCTGAGGATAAAGGATGTTTACCTTGAACGACTCCTGTACCTCGAATACGACATCTGCAGGACATACAGGCAAACAATCAAAGAAAACACAAAGATAAGTAGATAAGTACTCCCTCCGATCCAAGTGTCGCAGTTTTGAACTAGCTTTGAACTGGGGTTAGTTCATAACTGCAGACACTTTTTATGGATCGGAGATAGTAAAATGTAACTAAATTTCTAAATGCACCATGGCTTTGTAACACACTATACCGCATAGCGCCAATAGATCATAGTACAGATATCTAAACTGACCATAGAAGCTCTGATCAGTGCGATAGTTCGATCTCACACGTGCACAATCCACCATCAGTTTACAGTTACAGTTCACAGCGTCGAACATACGTTCTTTGTCGCAGCCGTGAATTAATCGTTCATGTTCTTCTGCATATGCGGTCATAAATTGCCGCGTGTGCAGAAGCCGGAGACCTAATACACAGCTACAACCTTGTTTCGTATTCAGTTCATTGTTAGAGACTGTCTGTTCCCGGAACAGTTTCCTTCCCAACAATTCGAAGTTCCCCTACAAGTTACGGGGGTTCAGTAACAAATCTGTCTTCCTCATCGCGTTAGGTACAATCGCAGTCTAGATGGAACCGCTACGCACAGAACACGAATTGGGGAGGCATAACCGCTACAAACCTAGGAATTCTCGGCTTAATTTGCTTCATGCCATATAGATCTAGCGCATTTGCGAACCAGACTTGAGGATCAATCAGCCCCCGAGCCCTGACATACGTTTTTTCTACTGGCAAGTACGGGTCTCGTGGCTCTCTACGATCTGCGGGTTATGAGCTGTACGTGCAAAACTATCGCCAAATCAAACTAGTATCATGCTCCTGACGAAACGCGAGGAAGAAGGCGAGGAGATACCTTTGCTTCGTCGCCGCTGCGACTGCGATCCTGCCCTCCGAAGCCTCTCGAGTCTCTGTCTTCCGCTTCGCCTCTGCCTCTGTCAGTTACCACCTGCGACACCGCCTCTCTTTTTCCCGTTGGATCGCGCACGCGCGCGTGTGGGAATAAATAGAGAGGGCCTGCGGGAAGGTTCTGGAGGGGGCGGACGCGAGACTTTCTCAAATCCGGTTGAATCGGCTGAGCGCACGCACCACACGGCACCACCTTACATCTCTCTCCGCCGTCCGTTTCCCCCCTTTTCTTTTTGACCATTTGTTCCGTCTGCTTTTTTAACAACTTTTTTCTTTTTTCTTTTGAAACTGATCCATATCTATTATCATAGTTTCTGGTATAAAGCATCTCAAACATAATAAAAATTACATTGAGATTCAAAGACCATCGAACGACCACCGCCATCAAAACGAGTCACGAACGCGCCATTAACCTTGTCGATGACAATCGAAAAGTTTCCATGCACATGCCCTTAAGGACCAACACCCTGAAATCGCATTCGTTATTGTTGAAACCTTGAATAGATCTGTAGCAACTGGCACCAAACCCCACCTGCACCACATGATAAGAAATCCTAACCTCGAAGCCTCACGGAAGACGGTAGGAACTATGCTGAAGCTCTGTCAACTATGTCCACATGGAAAAACTACAAAAGGATCGAAGCCTGGAAGATAAACTTGAATAAGAAGCATCGCCATCGGCCCGAATGTTGCACCTGTGAAGACTAACAACCCTAACCCAAACTACTAAAAGGAGTAGAGGCACCGTGATTCCCTTCTCCACCATTGACCGCAAAAGCGGCAGGTAGAGGGAATACAAATCCACGGGCTCGCCGACGAAGTGGAAGGAGAAAACTTTGTTATTTTTTGTGTCAACTTTATGGTCATGGTACTGTTTGGATTACTCTCCAGAGATGTAGTCGATGTTGGTGTCCTATGTACACGTTTGGATTGCTATCAAATAATTGATGCGCCCCCTTTCTAGCTGTACCAGTTCATTTCCATGCCCAATTTTTGGCCAGATGCAGCGGCGAAAACGATCGCCAGTGCGGATAAGATCCAAACAGCCCAACATATTGTTGAAGTGACATATGATACTTTTCTCCCCATCAGTTGTCGAGAAGAATACAAAGCTTCATTATTACAACAAAAGTGGTATAAACCTTACCATAGAACTCAAGAAAAGAAAATTACATCTAAATTCTTGAAATATGTATGGAGGAACATAAATACGAGGTCTTACATCACAAACGGGTTCAAATGACGGCAACACAGATACGATCCGTCATCTCCCGGGACAAACCATTTGGGACAGTCGAATCTTGGTGAAGACCGAGGACAACGAGTCGGGCTCCGACATCGACTGGGACAACCTCTCAGTAGTCCATGGTAGTTCGTAGTCTAATTATCTTTGTATCAAAACTACTTTTTTTTTCGAAACGGAGGCATAATATTTGCCTCATCTATTAAATAAGAAGAGAATAGAGTTTAGAGGTTTACAACATATCCACACAATTTCGGCATGACAATTACTCGCCCTGAAAAATATTCTCTAATTTCTTTGCTCCCGCGGCTATCCAAAGCTTGGCCTCCTCGACGATGGCGGCGAGTAGGATGGTCGGTGGAGCACTCTTGTGGCGGAACACCCGTGCATTTCTTTCATTCCAAATGGTCCACGAGACTAGCATGGTGAGGGAGGCCATGGCTCGCCGGTTAGGATTACGATTATCAGTTCTCTTGTCCCATCACTCGTAGACGGAGTCGTACATGGGCCAGTCGGATGTATCCACATGCACGAGACCAAGCTTCTCAATGAGAGACTTCCATAGCCGAATCGTGTAGCGGCACTTGAAGAAAAGATGAGCTCCCGATTCTTGTTCCCTATTGCAAAGCTTGCAAAGGCCACAATTTGGCCAACCTCGTCGCTCCAAGCGATCGGCGGTCCAAATCCTATCTTGCAGCGCCAACCAAGCAAAAAACTTAACCTTTGGAGGCGCCCATGCCTTCCAAACCATGTGATCCAAGGGGGAGAGGGTCATGCCTAGTAATTGAGCCTTGTATGCAGTGGCAGCTGTGTATATCCCATCGTTTGCATGCTTCCAGATGATGGCATCTTGGGTTTGCTCATGAAGGTCGACATCATTTAGGAGCATCCAAAGAGTGAAGAACTCTCGAATGTGGGCGCCGGAGACAATCGTGTCAAGGTTGATCTTGAAGATCCAAGCATTTCTGGCGAGGGCCTCACGGACCTTCCAATTCTTTCTTTTTGAGGCCGCAAAGATGAGTGGTGCAATATCTTGGGTTTGCGACCAAGAAGCCACGGGGAGCCCCAAAAAGGCGTTTTGGCACCATCCCCTACGGTGATAGTCGTGGAGGCATAGAAAAACTCGAGGTCCTCCTCAGTGCAAGGGTTTCCAAGGCCGACCCAAAGTTTGCGCGGCCAGTTCTTTTGACTCGATTCCGAAGAATCACTGCCTGGAAAATCACAATCGCAAAAGAACTCATCTCTTCTCCAGGAATCGTCTAGAATCATCCACAATCGACAGTGTATTTCAGAATCGTGCAAACTTGGCGATTCTGCCGATTCCCTCAAAGAAAAACGTTTCAGTTTTAGCAACTACCCCTATTGGATCTAGAATTTACCCTCAATATGCCACTCGGGCCAGCCGACCGACAGCCCAGCCCAGTTTATCCTCGACCGCCCAGTCCCTCATCCCCCGACCGCCCGTCGCTCGTCCCCATCCCCGTTCGACCTAGGGTTGGCGCCGCAAGCCGGATTCACCGCCGGAAGTCGGCCGTTCCGCCGCCGCTGGTCTCTACAGCGCCTCCCCAACAGCCCTCATCCACCCCGACCCCTTGGCGCCGGCCTTCCCTTCTCCTCCACGACGAACGACCTCCCTGCCCTGCCCCAACCGCCCAGCAGCAGAAGGCCGGCTTCCTCGCCCCGACCCAGCCGCCCTGCAGCAGGAGGCGCGGGCGTCGACCGAGCCCACTTCGCCGGTGTTGGTGAGCTCCTCTCTATCTCATCCTTTCTCCCCTTATCTCTGTCATATCTCTGTTCTATTAGTTCAACTCTGTTTTTATGAATCAAAAAAATTATATTGCTGCTTGTTTGCTAATTGGTGTGATGTTTTTGATTTGTATGGTTCTTTGGTTAGTACGAAATTTGTATGATTGATTGTACTGTTTGAACTCTGTTTATAGCAATGAAAAATAGCATGAATGATTACTGTATGAATTTTGTAGTGGTATGAAATGACTGCTACTTAGTAAAAAAAGGTTTACATTAAAACGTTCACATATTGATGTTGTAGATGGAGAAAGTGAAGTATCCAAAAGCAATTTGGGATAGTGCGGCACATTCCATTTATATGGATGTGTGCGTAGAGGAGGTGCGAGCAAATAACCGTGCCCCTGGAGGCACCACTTTGTCCGATGTAGGACAAGCTAATTTGCTTACTAAGTTCAATGAGCGCTCTGGGCGTGGCTATTCGCACCTACAATTAAAAAACAGGTGGGATGCATGTAGAGGTGATTATGCCATATGGAAGACATTGGTTCAAAAAGCTTCCGGCATTGGAAGAGATCCTTATACCAAGACCATTGCTGCTACAAATGAGTGGTGGGCATTGGAGTTGAAGGTACCTTTGTTGTTTGTCATTTTATTAAACTGGGAGTCATGTTGGATTTTTCATTTCATTTAACATGAATGTGTGCTATTTCACTGCAGGCATGTCCTCAGGCTAGCAAGTTTCCGTATGCTCCACTTGCGGAGGAGGATAAAATGGAGGAGGTGTTTGATGCTTGTTGTGTCACAAATGAGCACGCGAGGGTGCCAATGCCAACATATCAAGGTTCTACATCTCGAATCAATTTGGATGATGAGTCTGGTTGTGAAGGTGATGAAACTCAGGTTACACCTCGTCCAAATCGTGCAAAGGGTGGGAAGAAGAGGGCATGTCCTTATTCGCCAAGTCCTAAGATGAATGAAAAGTGGGCAAGTGAGCATGCAAAAAATGAAGCATTTGTGCGTATGGTGGACCTCTTTGATTCAAGGAACAAGAGAGATGAAACTCAAGTTTCAGCAAGACAGGAGATTCACGAAATGATGGCCATGGTAGAAGCGGATGGTGGTGCACCTGGGAGCGATGTTCATTTCTATGCTTCACAACTATTTAGGGATCAGACAAATCGTGATGTTTTCTCTGCCTTCAAGGGTCACGAGCCTAGTGCGAGGCTCCTATGGATAAACAAAGCATGGGAGTTCAACAATAAGTAGAACCTCTATGTTTCAAATGTTTTCAACTTGTATCGTAGTGAACTATCTTATTTGCTTTGAACCATTGTATTTTCTTTGAAATTGTACCGTACTGAAATATGATGTTTTTCTTTTCTTATGAACTACTCTTTTGCTACAACACCTTTCTATGAACTACTCTTATGCTACTGTACCTTGTTGTAACCTCCTATGTGTGTATGTGGTTGTGACAGATGGATAAAAAAAGCAAGAAGATGAGGAATTTGAGGCTGGAATGCTTGCATTTGCTTTGGAAATGGCGTCGTCAAGCAAATCACTGTCGTATGCGTCAAGAAGATTACCACTTGTTACAGGCCTCCAATGGGTGGAAGAGAAGGAGCAGGACCCGAAAGCTTTCTATGCTATGTTCAGAATGAGGAGGTCAGTGTTTTACCCATTACATGATCTGTTTGGTTGAGAAGTATGGGCTTAAGTCAACTTGCAACGTATCATCCAAAGAAGCGTTGGCACTTTTTCTATGGACTTTGGGAACAACGCAGACCACTGACAATGTTGCAGATCGGTTTGCACATAGTCGTTCTGTCACTAACAAAAAATTCCATGAGGTTTTCGAGTGTGTGGACCGCATGGCCGGTGACTACATTAGACCAATGGATCCATCCTTCTCTGAACCTCATCCCACACTTAGAAAAACAAGGTTCTGGCCTCATTTCAAAAATGCTATTGGAGCCATAGATGGAACACATATTAAAGTGGTTGTGCCTAAGGAATTGGAGCCCCAACACAGGAACAGAAAAGGGTACACAAGCGAAAATGTCATGGCAGTGTGTGATTTCGATATGAGGTTCACTTTTGTTGTTCCTGGATGGCCCGGATCTGTTCATGACACACGTGTATGGAGCGATGCTATAGTTCGTTATGAGCATTTTCCACAACCACCCACAGGTAATCTCTTGTATGTACGCATGTTATTATGGTGATGCTACTGTACCTTCTTGTTAACCTCTTTTGTCTAATTGTAGATAAATACTACCTTGTCGACTCTGGATATCCAAACAGAGTTGGATATCTAGCACCATATAAAGGACAACGGTATCATGTACCTGATTTCCAACAACACCCTCCCATGGGGAGGTATGAGACATTCAACCATCATCATTCTTCTTTGCGAAATGCTATCGAAAGAACGTTTGGTGTTCTCAAGATGAAATGGCGTATTCTCCAAGGCATACCACGGTACAAACCGGAGACCCAAAAGATGATCATCACTGCGTGCATGTGTCTTCACAACTACATTCGTGATAGCAAATTACGTGATGAGCATTTTGACAAGTTTGACAATGATGCGTACGTGCAACCTCCACATCCGTTTACAGGTGCCAACGCTTTACCACCTGAAGATGATGGTACCATGACCGCTATACGTGAGGCTATTGCTGTCAGTCTTGTACCATGAGAGCGTCCATCTATTTGTAGTTTGCAATTCACTTTTCACTTGTAATATTAAGCACTATATAATATTACCAACTTTGGTTCTAAATTGCAATACTAATCAATTTATGTTTTTGAAACTTTCTTTATATTGTAATATTATATGCTTTATGAGATTTGCGACTCGCTTTCGTGTTCATAATAACCAAGTGTTATCAATTCATCACACACTTTGATCTAGGGGCGTTACAGACATTTCAGCACAAAACTCATACAACAATCACAGGCTAGAATCATAGAAAAGAACTGGGCAGACGATTCTGTCGGCAGATGATTCCGTGGACAGTTTCCCAGAATCAGATTCTGGAGAATCATCAGACTAAAAGAACTGGCCCTACATCTCTCTCCGCCGTCCGTTTCCCCCCTTTTCTTTTTGACCATTTGTTCCGTCTGCTTTTTTAACAACTTTTTTCTTTTTTCTTTTGAAACTGATCCATATCTATTATCATAGTTTCCGGGATAAAGCATCTCAAACATAATAAAAATTACATTGAGATTCAAAGACCATCGAACGACCACCGCCATCAAAACGAGTCACGGACGCGCCATTAACCTTGTCGATGACAATCGAAAAGTTTCCATGCACATGCCCTTAAGGACCAACACCCTGAAATCGCATTCGTTACTGTTGAAACCTTGAATAGATCTGTAGCAACTGGCACCAAACCCCACCTGCACCACATGATAAGAAATCCTAACCTCGAAGCCTCACGGAAGACGGTAGGAACTATGCTGAAGCTCTGTCAACTATGTCCACATGGAAAAACTACAGAAGGATCGAAGCCTGGAAGATAAACTTGAATAAGAAGCATCGCCATCGGCCCGAATGTTGCACCTGTGAAGACTAACAACCCTAACCCAAACTACTAAAAGGAGCAGAGGCACCGTGATTCCCTTCTCCACCATCGACCGCAAAAGCGGCAGGTAGAGGGAATACAAATCCACGGGCTCGCCGACGAAGTGGAAGGAGAAAACTTTGTAATTTTTTGTGTCAACTTTATGGTCATGGTACTGTTTGGATTACTCTCCAGAGATGTAGTCGATGTTGGTGTCCTATGTACACGTTTGGATTGCTATCAAATAATTGATGCGCCCCCTTTCTAGCTGTACCAGTTCATTTCCATGCCCAATTTTTGGCCAGATGCAGCGGCAAAAACGATCGCCAATGCGGATAAGATCCAAACAGCCCAACATATTGTTGAAGTGACATATGATACTTTTCTCCCCATCAGTTGTCGAGAAGAATACAAAGCTTCATTATTACAACAAAAGTGGTATAAACCTTACCATAGAACTCAAGAAAAGAAAATTACATCTAAATTCTTGAAATATGTATGGAGGAACATAAATACGAGGTCTTACATCACAAACGGGTTCAAATGACGGCAACACAGATACGATCCGTCATCTCCCGGGACAAACCATTTGGGACAGTCGAATCTTGGTGAAGACCGAGGACAACGAGTCGGGCTCCGACATCGACTGGGACAACCTCTCAGTAGTCCATGGTAGTTCGTAGTCTAATTATCTTTGTATCAAAACTACTTTTTTTTGGAACGGAGGCATAATATTTGCCTCATCTATTAAATAAGAAGAGAATAGAGTTTAGAGGTTTACAACATATCCACACAATTTCGGCATGACAATTACTCGCCCTGAAAAATATTCTCTAATTTCTTTGCTCCCGCGGCTATCCAAAGCTTGGCCTCCTCGACGATGGCGGCGAGTAGGATGGTCGGTGGAGCACTCTTGTGGCGGAACACCCGTGCATTTCTTTCATTCCAAACGGTCCACGAGACTAGCATGGTGAGGGAGGCCATGGCTCGCCGGTTAGGATTACGATTATCGGTTCTCTTGTCCCACCACTCATAGACGGAGTCGTACATGGGCCAGTCGGATGTATCCACATGCACGAGACCAAGCTTCTCAATGAGAGACTTCCATAGCCGAATCGTGTAGCAGCACTTGAAGAAAAGATGAGCTCCCGATTCTTGTTCCCTATTGCAAAGCTTGCAAAGGCCACAATTTGGCCAACCTCGTCGCTCCAAGCGATCGGCGGTCCAAATCCTATCTTGCAGCGCCAACCAAGCAATAAACTTAACCTTTGGAGGCGCCCATGCCTTCCAAACCATGCGATCCAAGGGGGAGAGGGTCATGCCTAGTAATTGAGCCTTGTACGCAGTGGCAGCCGTGTATATCCCATCGTTTGCATGCTTCCAGATGATGGCATCTTGGGTTTGTTCATGAAGGTCGACATCATTTAGGAGCATCCAAAGAGTGAAGAACTCTCGAATGTGGGCGCCAGAGACAATCGATTGAAGGTTGATCAGATCCAAGCATTTCTGGCGAGGGCCTCACGGACCTTCCAATTCTTTCTTTTTGAGGCCGCAAAGATGAGTGGTGCAATATCTTGGGTTTGCGACCAAGAAGCCACGGGGAGACCCAAAAAGGCGTTTTGGCACCATCCCCTACGGTGATAGTCGTGGAGGCATAGAAAAACTCGAGGTCCTCCTCAGTGCAAGGGTTTCCAAGGCCGACCCAAAGTTTGCGGGGCTCATTCCATTCATACCAAAGCTAGCGGAGCCGCAACGCCCATGCAAACTTGTCGGTATCTAGCACCCCAAGGCCTCCATATTCTCTTGGGCGACATACCACCTTCCAGTTGACCTTACATTTGGCTCCCGTTGTCTTGTCCGAGCCGGACCAAAGGAAAGCTCTCTCAATTTTGTTAAGGCTATCGAGAGAGCCCTGAGGCACGATGAGGGGCGTGATGGAGAACACTGCTTGGGAGGTAATGACTGATCTAACGAGTGCCGTACGACCGATAGTGGTAATGTTTTGGCCCTCCCAGGTGACCAATTTTCCGGCCGCCTTGTCCTCAAGGTATTGAAAGTCCACCTTCTTCAGTTGCCCAACTAAGAGTGGCAGCCCTAGGTATTTGACCGAAAAAATGGCACGTGTTGCCGGCATGCTCTGAAGAATTTGCTCAAGGTCAAGGTGATTGCAACGACTAGGCACAACCAAGCTTTTTTGGAAGTTGGAGCAGAGGCCCGTCACGTCCCCAAAGACTCTCGGGATGGAGGCGAGATTGTCGATGTCCCGCTTGATGGGGGCCACAAAGACCGCCACATCATCCGCATAGAGGGAGGTACGCACCATGGCATGCCGACCATGGATTTTATGGAGGAGTCCTTTCCGCGTTGCCAAGTCAAGAATCATGTGCAAGAGGTCAATGGCCGGGACGAAGAGGAGTGGGGAGAGGGGGCCCCCCTGTCTGAATCCTTGACCATGCTTGACAGGTGGGCCGGGCAGCCCGTTAAGCATTATCCGAGATGAAGAAGAGGATAGAAGCGCAGTAATCCAAGCCCGAAATTTTGGAGGGAAGCCCAACCGTTGGAGTAGTTGAAGAATGTATCCCCACTTTACCGAGTCGAACGCCTTTTTTATATCAAGTTTGAAGAGGAGTGCGGGGGTTCTGCATTTGTGTAGACGTCGGGCAAAATTCCGAACATACATGAAGTTGTCGTGGATACTTCTCCTTTTAATGAAGGCACTCTGGGCGTTGGAGACGAGGTCATCCATGTGGGGCGCAAGCCGTAGCGATAGAAATTTGGCAATGATTTTAGCTATGGCGTGGATGAGGCTGATAGGCCTATAATCAAAGATGCCTTCCGCGCCATCCTTTTTTGGCAGCAGTACAACGTTGGCAGAGTTTAGCCACTGTAGGTTGGAGGTGTGCAAGGAATCAAAGCGTTGAATAACCCCCATGATCGTATGCTTGATGATTCCCCAACACCTCTTGAAGAAGATCCCAGTGAAACCATCTGGTCCCGGCGCCTTATCACTAGGCATCTCTTTTATAGCCTCCCAAACTTCGTCCTCGGTGATGGCGGCATCGAGGTCTTGCAAGGCATGGGCCTCGATGCCCAGCTCCTCACAATTGAAATCCTTATTGCTCGTACTTCCCCGTCCCATGACCTTAGAGAAGTGATCATGGATAATCTTCTCCTTTTTCTTGTGGTCGGTCACCCAACCATGTGCGTGCTTTAGCCTGTGAATGTGGTTTTTTCGCCTACGGGCATTGATGCGTCGGTGGAAGAATTTGGTGTTGGCATCACCCTCCCTCAGATTTTCAAGTCTAGCACATTGGCTCTTCCGAGGCCGCTCAAGAACTACCAAGCTAATCACTCTTCGCTTGAGTCTAGCACGCAGGTCCCGCTCCTCGGGGGAGAGGACTCGTTCCTCTTGCGCCATGTCCAACTGGAGGATCACCAAGAGGGCTGCATGGAGTTGGATCTTGGCCTTGGAGAAAAGCTTCTTGCTCCATTCAGTTAGCCGGATCGCGGTTTTCTTGAGCCTATGATGTAGGATTTGAAAAGGCTCAGTGTGGCTAACACGCTCATCCCACGCCTTCTGGACCACGTCATAGAATCCGGGCAAAGATACCCAGAAGTTTTCAAATTTGAAGGACCGTGGACGTCTAGGTCCCTTGTCATTGGCAAGCAGGAGGGGGCAGTGGTCGGAGAGGGAAGATGAAAGGGCATGTAACACATGTGTGTTGAAAGTCGTTTCCCACTCAGCGTTGCAAAAGAAAGAGTCAAGCTTGCAAATGGTGGGGTTTTCCCTCTCGTTGCTCCAAGTGAAGCACCTATTTTGAAGATGAATCTCTTTGAGCTCGCAAGATTGTAGGGCTGAGCGGAAACGGTTGATCCTACTCATGTTTACATTTCTCTTGTTCTTGTCTCGCGCTCGGTAGATTTGATTAAAATCTCCGAGGGTCAACCAAGCGATACCCGAAAAAGGCTTGTGGGAGACAAGCTCAACAAAGAATGAATCTTTGCTGGTGTGGTCAGTGTGACCATAGACAGATGTGAGCTTGAAGCATACATCTGTTGCCCGAATGCAAACCTTGCCAGAGAGGCAAAAGGTCGAGTAAGAGATGTCGAAGACCTCGACAACGCTGTCATCCCAAAGTAATAAGATCCCACCCCTAGTTCCAGTCTCTGGTCGTTGCGCAAAACTTTTCAGCCGATTGCCACCAAGGAAGGTTGCCACATATTTGTCCACGTTATTAAGCTTCGTCTCTTGTAAGCACACAATTTGGCACGAGGAGTCTGCAATCGTAGCACTTACAGTTGCCCTCCTGTCCGGGCAGTTTAGACCACGTACATTCCAACTCAGGGTGTTGATTGGTTGTGGTGTCATGAAGCACACCAACATACACTTTGATCAGTCTAGGAGCGGGCACAAAAGCCATCAGACAATGGGACAACATTAAAACTGAGCTGAGCTACAAACACCACAAGGGCACATGGGTACTGGACGTGGCCTAACACATGGCTAAGACAATCGACACAACACTTGCACATAGGTGAAACTACGGCAGCAGACCGACTGACATGCATTATATTGAAAGGAAGAGCTAACATAATTAACTAAAGCAGCCCTAGCGACGAACTAGACGAAATGAGTCGCTGCCTACTATGGTCCCAAGCTCAGCTGAGCCACACCAACATCCTGGGTCATCTCCAGAGCTCCCTCACCACCATGATCAATCAGCGCGTCCTCCACACTGTTTACAGCCGAGTCGTCGAGGTGGAAGAAGTCCCTCATGGCCATAATCAACTCAGGGGCAAGCTGCTCTCTGAACTTGGTAGTGAAATCAGCAAGTGTAGCCTCTGTTACATCCTCTCCATCTCTGATAATCCCCAGAGACCGGCAGCTTCTCCGCCGCCTTGGCTGCAGGAAGCACCGCCTGGGATCCTGCACGTTTGATTTTCTGCAGAGAGAGACCCCCCTTGTTGGAGATCTTGACACCCGCAAGGGTCTTCTGGCGAGCCGTAGGCGGCCTGGGGGGAGGGGACTCGGGCGTGGCAAGAATGCCCCTCTGGCTCTCCTAAAAAATCGGCGCAAGAACATCTTCATGGCCGGCTACATCATGACCCCGAGCAGGGGAGGGCGTGCGCTGCAGGGGGCCGACGCTGATCAGGAGCGGTGTAGGCAAAGCCTGGAAACCCGGCGGCCTGGAAGGCGACCGCAGGGGTAGCATGAGAGTTGTAGGCGCACATAGTTCCAGCAATGCTTGGCTGGGTGCGGGACTCGTCAGGGGGGAAGTCGAGGTTGTAGTGGTCTTGTAGAGCAGACTTGGCGGCAGCACGGTTGTCGGGGACCGCGGGGGGTACACCGGTGGGGTTCGTTCCTCCTGAGAGCGGCGCTTGGAGGAGCGTGGCGAGGTCTGACGCGTCGGGCTGCGCCCACGAGCGTCAACGCCGGCAGGGTCATGGACGACCGACAGCTCGAGGGCGCGAGCAGGCTCACCACTGCCTGAACCAGAGCCCCTGAGCACCAAGGTAGGGCACTCAAGGGGGCCGACCACATCAGCCTGACTGTTGTCAGCGCGTCGCCGCCCACTGGAGCGATCCCATGTGCGGTCCTGGCCTCCCGTCGGGTGCCGGTCTCGAGCGTTTCTGGAGAGTGAGCGCCGTACCCTGGCGCCCCAGCTCTCCCGCGCACGCCCACTGTCATGGCCACGCCTGCCATCATGGTCACCCTCGTCTTCTTGCCTATCCTCCCGGTGCTCTACACACCCCTGAGCAGGCCGACGGTCCCTTGGCGTGTAAGTGCCATCGACCATCTTCCTGTACCAGGTAAACTCGTGGACCTCCGGCGGCGGCGGGTTGTCGTCGTCGTCCCCGGCCTTGGAGTGGTCTTCATGAAGGTCGAGGTGGATGATGGCACGATGACGGAGGCCCCGGCGCCCACGACGGCGGTGACCACGAGCCAAAAGGGTCAGCCATTTCACTTTGGGGATTGCATTGGGATTGGAGGTCCATGCCCAGAGCGCCATGTCCCTTGTGTCCTCCTTGCAGAGCGATCGCGGCTCAATGTAGTCGAGGGAGCAGTCGCGACCGATGAGGAAGGTGGCGATGTAGTGGTTCCAGCCGTGCAGTGGCACGCCTTCCAAACAGAGCCGGACATGGTGGATCTGGTCTTCGTTGTCCGCATGGGCCTCGAGGCGCCATTCGCGCACGTAGATGCGGTGACCAGCACCACTATGTTTTAGTTTGTATCAAAACTATGTCTGTAATTTGCATGTTTTATCTAAATTTGCAATGTTTTGATATTTTTGTATATACATCACTTACTGGAGCAAAATGGTGCCTATATTTTACATCATATGTTGCAGCAAACATGTTTGACTTGATGCAAAATTCATTGTTAGTGATGTAAAACTACATTCCGTGTGCAAAAGATACATCATATGTTGGAGATGCTCTAAGTAGAAAGATTCAGATGATATCTAAGGACTTGATCCGGTTTCTATAGATGTGAGAGAAAAATGGAAACAAAAATAAGACCCCGATCCGGGGAATAAAAATTGGAAAAAGTCACGAAAACGTTACTTGGGAGGGGAATGACAAATGAACATTCTTTTATGGCATTTTTAGGAGGTAGTGGATGGCAGTTTCTGCCTATTTTTGCTGCAGAAGTTCTTTCTTTTCAGAAACTACCATGCATCTATGAAAAAATTGTCATGCGTCTGAAGAAACCATGAGCAAATACATTCATAAATGTCACCCCTCACAACGAACATTCGCTAGCTATTGGTGTCCATCGGAAATACTAACCGGCGAACATTACCGGTTTGGAGATCCGTAGGGGGCGGAAAACGTTCCCTGCCCTATCATCAGTTCCACAACCACATACTCATCTTTAATACTCCCATCTATCTCATAATGTAGGACGTTCTTTGGCACTAGTAGTTATAATTCGGCCGGTGTAATGGTGTATAACTATAGCTAATAAACTTTCTAGAATGTAATATGACGGAAGGAAGTAGTTTCAAACTCAGTGCCTATAGTTAGTCCATGTTTGTTTCAGTTTTGATTGGATTCTAATCACTTGTTGATTTACTTCAGTGCCAAAGCTGATTCAAAGTGATATAAGGCCCAAACATTCAACTTTGATTATAGTCGAATCACCTTTGAATATGCAAATCAACTTTGATTGTAGTTGAATCTTGAGGGAAAGGGAGAGGGGTGAGGACAGGAGGGGAGGCCGTACATCTAGATGTAGAATAGTAAGAACTGCGTACAACACCGCCCCGCTCCTAGCCTAGCCTCACTGGTGGCCACTCTGGCCCTGGCGTCCACGATACCTCCTTTCACCGGTGGCCTTCCGGCTCCTCACAACGCCCCTAGGTGCTTCCGATCGGGCCCTCTCCAGAAACCTCATGGCTCTCGCGGACATGTCTTTCGACCAAGGTCAGGCTTTAGAACAACGCATCATGAGCACCCTCAACCTTCCAATCAACTTCACGCCCGGTACTGGGCTTCGTGAGTTCTTTCTGGTTGCAGAATTTACCCAATCCCGAATCCGGCTCACTGAAAATTCAGTTGGTACAATTCTCTTATCTTCTTTTGGTGGTAGAGCCTCTCTTTTCAAGGTTTCTCAGATTCAGAAGACTCGGTTCAAATTCTCTGTTTCTTCGATTGATGTGGGCTTTGCGATCTACAATGGTGGAAATATTTGAAATAACTTGTTCAACTTGGGTTTTATTCTTTGGGGACCTAATTGCCCGAAGAACAGACTGTCTGCTTCTCATCAAGAGTTTTATGAGGAAGAGTTTTCACAGGAAGAGGGTTGGACTCTGTTTCTTCGATTGATGTGGGCTTTGCGATCTACAATGGTGGAAATATTTGAAATAACTTGTTCAACTTGGGTTTTCTTCTTTGGGGACCTAATGGCCCAAAGAACAGAGTGTCTGCTTCTCATCAAGAGTTTTCTCAGGAAGAGGGTTGGACTCTTGTTTCCCGATCTAGGAGGCCCAATTCATATGCTAATGTTGTCTGGGCACCCTGCTTGTTCAATCAAAATCCAGGTGCTCCGAGAAATCCTGCTCCGGCGATCACCGGAGCTCGGTCCACGGCGGTGGTTCCCATGGCGTCAGTTTCCAGTCGTCTTCAATTCCCCATTCCAGACAATATTCAAAGGGCGGGATCACATGGCATTCAAACTGGGCAGAATGATCGCGGGCGTCCAACCAGGCAGCCTGCCAACTCATTTTCTGGGCCAAATGGGCCTATTTTACGATCAAAGCCTTATTGCCTTCGATGCCTATCGGATGGCCACTTGTGTCAGAGCTGCTCTAAAAAAAATTGTTGTCGTACCTATAAGGGGTGGGGCCACATTGCCAGAGACTGCCGCTCCGCCTACCCGATGACTGATCCGTCCAATCACCTAAATGGCGTGGCTCCAATTTCCATAGGAGCACCCGTTGTTAACGCGCCTCTCACCGCTCCTTCCAGAGGAGTAAATCCGGCTGTATCTCCCCCTTCCTCTTCCCCAGCTACTGCTCATCCCATTCCGACCTCAACATTGCCGCCGCCACCTCCACTTCCTACTCCAGAACAAAGCTCTCCGCCGATAATTAGCGCTGCCATGGCCAACTTTGAGTTCGACCTGACTCCGTTCCTTCCTCCTAATCACCAAGCCATCGATGTGGTGGGAAGACCGGCTCGTGTGAGGGCAATCTCGTCTGCTTCTGCTAGGGTTCATGAAGACTGGGCGATCGCCACCATTGTGCCTATGCCGGATCTACAAGTACCTTGTGCTAATGTGCATCAGATTCTAACTGAGTTCATCAGAGATGTCAGGCGTCTTGGCTTAGCAGATGTAACTCCCTGCCCTTTTGGGCAAGCTTATGTCATGTTAGATAGCCCCTTTGACAGAGATTCTTTGGACAATCAAAGCCCGCATGTTTTTGGGGATGTTCACATTATTTTTCAGAAGCACAACCTAGGTCTGAACTAGAGAAGTTTAACTTTAAACAGAGATATATGGATCCTTTTGGCTGGGTTCCCCTTTGATAAACGTGAGATTCATGAAATTGCTAACTCTGTCAGAAGTTTTGGTACGATGTTGCTTTGGGACAGGGCTAGAAGCACTAAGGCTTCTCTTCTCAGCAAAGTTTGGGTGGAAGAACTCCGAGATGTGCCTGCTAGTATTGTGGTAGGGGAAAAAGATGATTATAATTCTGAATCCTGGACAGTTCATGTGGTCATTGTGCAGCAAGAGATGCTACATGCTGGTCCTCCCGAGGAAAATCCAATTCCATGGGATGGGAATCCTCCCCCTGCCCCTCATAATCCCAATTTCCACCAGAATCAGTTGCATCACTTTCTAGGGCCTGTACCTGAGCATCAAGCCCAAGAAGACGAATTTCAGGCTAATTTTCAGGACCAGGCTCATGCTGATGATCACATGGCAGATAATGATGAGCTTATGGCAGATGAGGATGAGGATCTCCCTGGCTGGGGCCATTGGCCTATGCCTAATGAGCTAGATCATGAGTTAGAAGATGGAGAATTCATGGAGGTGGCAGATTTAATGTAGCCTCTTGAGGCCCCCCTCCACTACCAGATATGGACAATAATAGTGAGCTCACTCTATCTATGGGTTAAAATGAAGTAGTACCTGTTGCTCATTGATACGTCTCCAACATATCTATAATTTTTGATTGTTCCATGCTATTATATTATCTGTTTTGGATGTTTAATGGGCTTTAATATACACTTTTATATAATTTTTGGGACTAACCTATTAACCGGAGGCCCAGTGCCAGTTGCTGTTTTTTTTTGCCTATTTCAGTGTTCGCAGAAAAGGAATATCAAACGGAGTCCAAACGGAACGAAACTTTCGCGAGGATCTTTCTTGGAACAAACGCAATCCAGGAGACTTGGAGTGGAAGTCAAGGAAGCAATGAGGCGGCCACGAGGTAGGAGGGCGCGCCGAGGGGGGGTAGGCACACCCCCACCCTCGTGGGCCCCTCGTAGCTCCACCGACCTACTTCTTTCTCCTGTATATACTCTTATACCCTGAAAACATCCAAGGGAGCCACGAAACCATTTTTCCACCGCCGCAACCTTCTGTACCCGTGAGATCCCTTCTTGGGGCCTTTTCCCACGCTCCGTCGAAGGGGGATTCGATCACGGAGGGCTTCTACATCAACACCATAGCCTCTCCGATGATGTGTGAGTAGTTTACCACATAACTTCGGGTCCATAGTTATTAGCTAGATGGCTTCTTCTCTCTCTTTGGTTCTCAATACAAAGTTCTCCTTGATGTTCTTGGAGATCTATTCGATGCAATTCTTTTTGCGGTCTGTTTGTCGAGATCTGATGAATTGTGGGTTTATGATCAAGATTATCTATGGACAATATTTGGTTCTTCTCTGAATTCTTATATGCATGATTTAATATCTTTGCAAGTCTCTTCGAATTATCAGTTTGGTTTGGCCTACTAGATTGATCTTTCTTGCTATGGGAGAAGTGCTTAGCTTTGGGTTCAATCTTGCGGTGCTCGATTCCAGTGACAAAAAGGGAACCGACATGTATTGTATTTTTGCCATGGAGGATAAAAAGATGGGGTTTATATCATATTGCTTGAGTTTATCCCTCTACATCATGTCATCTTGCTTAAGGCGTTACTCCGTTCTTATGAACTTAATACTCTAGATGCATGCTGGATAGCGGTCGGTGTGTGGAGTAATAGTAGTAGATGCAGAATCGTTTCGGTCTACTTGACACGGACGTGATGCCTATGTTCATGATCATGCCTAGATATTCTCATAACTATGCACTTTTCTATCAATTGCTCGGCAGTAATTTGTTCACCCACCGTAATATATGCTATCATGAGAGAAGCTACTAGTGAAACATATGGCCCCCGAGTCTACTTTACATCATATAAGTTTCCGATCTACAATTCTAGTTTACTATTTATTTTGCAATATTTATTTTCCAATCTATACAACAAAAATACCAAAAATACTTATCTTATTATCTTTATCAGATCTCAATTTTGCAAGTGGTCGTGAAGGGATTGATAACCCCTTTATCGCGTTGGTTGCAAGGTTCTTGATTGTTTGTGCAGGTACTAGGCGATTTGCGTGTAGTCTCCTACTAGATTGATACCTTGGTTCTCAAAAACTGAGGGAAATACTTACGCTACTTTGCTGCATCACCCTTTCCTCTTCAAGGGAAAACCAACGCATGCTCGAGAGGTAGCAAGAAGGATTTCTGGCGCCGTTGCCGGGGAGATCTACGCCAAGTCAAGACATACCAATTACCCATCATAAACTCTTCTCCCTGGCATTACATTATTTGCCATTCGCTTCTTGTCCCCCCCCCCACTTCTCAAACATTTTCAGAAAAACACAAAAAAATATTTGCCTTCTTTTCGTTTGCCTTTTCTCGTTCGATCTTATGTTTGCTCATGTTGCCATGTGCCTTCTATTTGCTTGCATCTTCGCTTGCTAAAAATCTATCTACGAATCGTCATCCACTTGCTAATCTTTTTAAAAGATCTAATTATGTTGAACCAATTGCTAGTGAGTTGAGTGCACTAGATTATCTTTATGAGGTTTTGCTTGAAATGTTTGAAACTAAAATTTGTGATGAAGTGTTGAAAGAAGAAATTTATGAAGTGATTCACGGTAGCTCTATTAATGAAAAACACGGTTGCAATGATGTTATTATAAATTATGTTAATGTCAATTGTGTCAATGATTTGCAAAACCCTAAGCTTGGGGATGCTTATTTTTCTATGTCCACTACTTGTTGCAATGATCATGATTGGGGTGATGCTTCTTACGATCTTGAAAATTTATTTAAACCCCATGATGAATGTAAGATTGATAATAATTTTTGCAATAATATTGAAATTGGGTTTGGAAGAGTGTCAACTTTAGATCCCACATATTTGGAGAATGTTCAATCTTATGAATTTTTTGATAAAAGTGGGTTTGGAGAGGTCATGACTTTAGTTAATATTGATCCCACTATTTTGGAAGGGTGTCAACTTTGCATGCACGTGGATCGTGTTGAGAATATGTTTTGTGATAACTATATTGTTGAATTTTCTTATGATCCTACTTGCAATTATTACGAGAGGAAAATATGGTTGGAAATCTTCATGCTACTAAATTACCTCTCTTCATGTTGAGATTGATCTTGTTTTCTTTTTATTCCTTGCATATGCTAGATATTGCTTGTCTTGATTTGTTTTCCTATTAAATGCCTATGCATAGGAAGTATGTTAGACTTATATGTGATTTTCACATGCTACATGATGCTTTTTTGTGTGCTTCAAGTCTTATCTTTCATGTGAGCATCATTAAAATTATCAATGCCTTGCTAGGGGTGTTAAACGATAGCGCTTGTTGGGAGGCAACCCAATTTTATTTTTGTTCTTTGCTTTTTGCTCATGTTTAGTAATAAATAATTCATCTAGCTTATTTTTAGATGTGTTTTTTGTGTTTTAATTAGTGTTTGTGCCAAGTAGAACCTTTGGGAAGACTTGGGTGAAGTCTTTGCGATCTTGCTGTAAAAAACAGAAACTTTTGCGCTCACGAGATTAGCTGCCATTTTTTGCTGGAGAGTGCTTTTATGTTGATTCTTTTTGCAGATGATTAATAGACAAATTCCTCACGTCCACCAATTTATTTCAGAATTTTTAGAGTTACAGAAGTATTTGAAAGTTACAGATTGCTACAGACTATTCTGTTTTTGACAGATTCTGTTTTTCGTGTGTTGTTTGCTTATTTTGATGAATCTATGGCTAGTATCGGGGGGGGGGGGGTATGAACCATAGAGAAGTTGGAGTACAGTAGGTTTAACACCAATATAAATAAATAATGAGTTCATTACAGTACCTTAAAGTGGTGATTTGTTTTCTTATACTAACAGAGCTCATGAGATTTTCTGTTATAAAGTTTTTGGGTAAAGAATTGATGGATTTTGGAATAACGAGTGGCAAGAGCCTAAGCTTGAGGATGCCCAAGGCACCCCAAGGTAAAAATCAAGGAAAACCAAAAGCCTAAGCTTGGGAATGCCCCGGAAAGCATCCCCTCTTTCGTCTTCGTCTATCGGTAACGTTACTTGAGGCTATATTTTTATTCACCACATGATATGTGTTTTGCTGGGAGCGTCTTGTATGACTTGAGTCTTTGATTTTTAGTTTACCGCAATCATCCTTGCTGTACACACCTTTTGGGAGAGACACACACATGAATCAGAATTTATTAGAATACTCTATGTGCTTCACTTATATCTTTTGAGCTGGATAAATTTTGCTCTAGTGCTTCACTTATATCTTTTAGAGCACGGTGGTGGTTTTATTTTATAGAAATTATTGATCTCTCATGCTTCACTTATATTATTTTGAGAGTCTTTTAGAACAGCATGGTAATTTGCTTTGGCTATAAAATTAGTCCTAATATGATGGGCATCCAAGATGGGCATAATAAAAACTTTCATATAAAGTGCGTTGAATACTATGAGGAGTTTGATGCTTGATGATTGTTTTGAGATATGAGGATGGTGATATTTGATACGTCTCCAACGTATCTATAATTTTTGATTGTTCCATGTTATTATTTATGATGTTTTGGATGTTTAATGGGCTTTGTCATACACTTTTATATTATTTTTGGGACTAACCTACTAACCCAAAGGCCCAGTCCAGATTGCTATTTTTTTGCCTGTTTCAGGGTTTTACATAAAAGGGATATCAAACGGAGTCCAAACGGAATGAAACCTTTGGGAGAGATATTTTTGGAGAAAATCACGCACGGGAGACTTGAGAACCACGGAGTAGGGTTTACGTGGTGCCCACGAGGGTGGGGGGCGCCCCCCTAGGGCGCGCCCCCTGCCTAGTGGGTCCCACGTATGGCCCCCGGTGCCCTCCTTCCTCCTATATATGTCTACGTACCCCGAAACCATCAGAACAACAGAGAAAACCCTAGTTCCACCGCCGTAACCTTCTGTTCCCATGAGATCCCATCTTGGGGCCTGTTTCGGAGCTCCACCGGAGGGGGGGTCTTCCACGGAGTGCTTCTACATCATCATCATCGCCTCACCATGAGTTGTGAGTAGTTTACCACAGCCTTTCGGGTCCATAGCTAGTATCTAGATGTCTTCTTCTCTCTCTTTGGATCTCACTACAAAGTTCTCCTCGGTCTTCGAAGAGATCTATTCGATGTAATCTCTTTTTGCGGTGTGTTTGTCGAGATCCGATGAATTGTGGGTTTATGATCAAGATTATCTATGAGAAATATTTGGTTCTTCTTTGAACTCTTTATGTATGATTATAATATCCTTGCAAGTCTCTTCGAATTGTTGGTTTGGTTTGGCCTACTAGATCTATAGTTCTTGTAATGGGAGAAGTGCTTGGCTTTGGGTTCAATCTTGCGGTGTCCTTTCCCAGTGATAGTAGGGGCAGCAAGGAACGTATTGTATTGTTGCCATCAAGGATAAAAAGATGGGGTTTATATCATATTGCTTGAGTTTATCCCTTTACATCATGTCATCTTGCTTAAGGCGTTACTCTGTTCTTATGAACTCAATACACTAGATGCATGCTGGATAGCGGTCGATGTGTGGAGTAATAGTAGTAGATGCAGAATTGTTTCGGTCTACTTGTCTCGGACGTGATGCCTATATATAATGATCATGCCTAGATAGCCTCATAATTATTCGTTTTTCTATCAATTGCTCGACAGTAATTTGTTTACCCGCCGTAGAATATCGCTATCATGAGAGAAGCCACTAGAGAACACTATGGCCCCCAGGTCTATTCTCAACATATCAATCTAAACTTACTTTACTTTTCCGCCTTTTACTTTCTGTTCTTATAACCAAAAATACCAAACTATGATCTCTATCAGATCTCACTTTCGTAAGTGACCGTAAAGGGATTGACAACCCCTTATCGCGTTGGCTGCGAAGTTCTTATTTGTTTGTGCAGGTGCGAGGGACTCACGCGTGGTCTCCTACTGGATTGATACCTTGGTTCTCAAAAACCGAGGGAAATACTTACGCTACTGTGCTGCATCTCCCTTTCCTCTTTGAGGGAATACAACGCAAGCTCGAGAAGTAGCAATATTAGAGTTGTGCTAGTTGAGTAATTGTGAATTTGAGAAATACTTGTGTTGAGGTTTGCAAGTCCCGTAGCATGCACGTATGGTAACCGTTGTGCAACAAATTTTAAGCATGAGGTATTTATTTGATTGTCTTCCTTTGTATTGAGGTCGGGACCGCGTGATGGTTAACTCCTACCAACCCTTCCCCTACGAGCATGCGTGTAGTGCTTGGTTTTGATGACTTGTGGATTTTTGCAATAAGTGTGTGAGTTATTTATGAATAATGTTGAGTCCATGGATTATACGCACTCTCAACCTTCCACCATTGCTAGACTCTCTAGTGCCGTGCAACTTTCGCCGGTACCATACACCCACCATATACCTTCCTCAAAACAGCCACCATACCTACCTATTATGGCATTTCCATAGCCATTCCGAGATATATCGCCATGCAACTTTCCACCGTTCTGTTTATTATGACACGCTCCATCATTGACATATTGCCTTGCATGATCATGTAGTTGACATCGTATTTGTGGCCAAACCACCATTCATAATTTTTTTCATACATGTCACTCTTGATTCATTGCACATCCCGGTACACCGCCGGAGGCATTCATGTAGAGTCATATTTTGTTCTAAGTATCGAGTTGTAATCCTTGAGTTGTAAAAGAAATAGAAATGTGATGATCATCATTATTAGAGCATTGTCCCATGTGAAAAAGGAGAAAAATGCGACTGGCCAAAGAAGCCAATGAAAAAAAAGAAAAAAAAATAAAGAAAGACCAAAGAAGCCAATGAAGAAAAATATAAAAAAGAGAGAAAAAGAGAGAAGGGACAATGCTACTATCCTTTTTCCACACTTGTGTTTCAAAATAGCACCATGATCTTCATGATAGAGAGTCTCTTGTTTTGTCACTTTCATATACTAGTGGGAATTTTTCATTATAGAACTTGGCTTGTATATTCCAATGATGGGCTTCCTCAAAATGCCCCAGGTCTTTGTGAGCAAGCAAATTGGATGCACGCCTACTTAGTTTCTTTTGTTGAGCTTTCATATATTTATAGCTCTAGTGCATCCATTGCATGGCAATCCCTACTCACTCACATTGATATCTATTGATGGGCATCTCCATAGCCCGTTAATACGCCTAGTTGATGTGAGACCATCTTCCTCCTTTTTGTATTCTCCACAACCAGCACTCTATTCCTCCTATAGTGTTATATCCATGGCTCACGCTCATGTATTGCATGAAAGTTGAAAAAGTTTGAGAATACTGAAGTATGAAACAATTGCTTGGCTGAAACCGGGGTTGTGCATGATTTGAATATTTTGTGTGATGAAGATGGAGCATAGCCAAACTATATGATTTTGTAGGGATGAATTTTCTTTGGCCATGTTATTTTGAGAAGATATAATTGCTTTGTTAGTAAGCTTGAAGTATTATTATTTCTATGTCAATATTAAACTTTTGTCTTGAATCTTTCGGATCTGAATATTCATGCCACAATAAAGAAAATTGCATTGATAAATATGTTAGGTAGCATTCCACATAAAAAATTCTGTTTTTATCATTTACCTACTTGAGGACGAGCAGGAATTAAGCTTGGGGATGCTGATACGTCACCAACGTATCTATAATTTTTGATTGTTCCATGCTATTATATTATCTATTTTGAATGTTTAATGGGCTTTAATATACACTTTTATATTATTTTTGGGACTAACCTATTAACCGGAGGCCCAGTGCCAGTTGCTATTTTTTTTGCCTATTTCAGTGTTTCGCAGAAAAGGAATATCAAACGGAGTCCAAACGGAATGAAACCTTCGCGAGGATCTTTCTTGGAACAAACGCAATCCAGGAGACATGGAGTGGAAGTCAAGGAAGCACCGAGGCAGCCACAAGGCAGGAGGGCATGCCTAGGGCGGTAGGCGTGCCCCCACCCTCATGGGCCCCTCGTAGCTCCACCAACCTACTTCTTTTGCCTATATATACTCTTATACCCCAAAAACATCCAGGGGAGCCACAAAACCACTTTTCCACCACCGCAACCTTCTGTACCCGTGAGATCCCATCTTGGGGCCTTTTCTGGCACTCCGTCGGAGGGGGATTCGATCACGGAGGGCTTCTACATCAACACTATAGCCTCTCTGATGATGTGTGAGTAGTTTACCACAAACATGTGGGTCCATAGTTATTAGCTAGATGGTTTCTTCTCCCTCTTTGGTTCTCAATACAAAGTTCTCCTCTATGTTCTTGGAGATCTATTCAATGCAATTCTTTTTGTGGTGTGTTTGTCGAGATCCGATGAATTGTGGGTTTATGATCAAGATTATCTAGGAACAATATTTGGTTCTTCTCTGAATTCTTATATGCATGATTTAATATCTTTGCAAGTGTCTTCGAATTATTAGTTTGGTTTGGCCTACTAGATTGATCTTTCTTGCAATGGGAGAAGTGCTTAGCTTTGGGTTCAATCTTGCGGTGCTCGATCCCAGTGACAGAAAGGGAACCGACACATATTGTATTGTTGCCATTTAGGATAAAAAGATGAGGTTTATATCATATTGCTTGAGTTTATCCCTCTACATCATGTCATCTTGCTTAAGGAATTACTCCGTTCTTATGAACTTAATACTCTAGATGCATGTTGGATAGCGGTCGTCGTGTGGAGTAATAGTAGTAAATGCAGAATCGTTTCGGTCTACTTGACACGGACGTGATGCCTATTTTCATGATCATGCCTAGTTATTCTCATAACCATGTGCTTTTCTATCAATTGCTCGGCAGTAATTTGTTCACCCACCGTAATATATGCTATCATGAGAGAAGCCATTAGTGAAACCTATGGCCCCCGGGTCTACTTTACATCATATAATTTCCCGATCTACAATTATAGTTTACTATTTATTTTGCAATCTTTATTTTCCAATATATACAACAAAAATACCAAAAATACTTATCTTATTATCTTTATCAGATCTCACTTTTGCAAGTGGTCGTGAAGGGATTGACAACCCCTTTATCGCGTTGGTTGCAAGGTTCTTGATTGTTTGTGTAGGTACTAGGCGATTTGCATGTAGTTTCCTACTGGATTGATACCTTGGTTCTCAAAATCTGAGGGAAATACTTACGCTATTTTGCTGCATCACCCTTTCCTCTTCAAGGGAAAACCAACGCATGTTCATGAGGTAGCACTGATCAGCTAGAGGCACGAGGTATCCCTTTGGAGGGAAAATTTGATTTGAATATTGCTCCTCATGCCCAACAAATGCTTCCTAGGTTCCGTGATCTCAATTTTGGCCTGGGCCCTCTTCAAGATCACCACCCCATAGCTTTAGAGGAGCATGCTCCTCTTCTGGACAATGTCGATGATGGGCCACATCTCCATGAATTGGGTTTTGTTCCTCTGGCTCCACCTGTTACCCATTCACCTGCCCCACCTACATATGAGCTTGTCAGATTTGACCTCAATCAGGCACAACCAGTTTTCTTTGTCAGTCAAGAGCTCTCTAATGTTGAGAAGGTTGTTGATCACACTGTTTTGGAGAAGGTTACAGCTAAGGAAAATGACAATTTGCTTATTGATTCTGTGCAAGAGGAATTGACACCAGATGACTTATCTGAGAATCCTGTGATTCGGCTTGCTGACCCTTCTGATCCGCAAGCTAACATTATGCATGATCCAGAGTATAGTGATACGTCGCCAACGTATCTATAATTTTTTATTGTTCCATGCTATTATATATTCTGTTTTGGATGTTTAATGGGCTTTATTATACACTTTTCTATTATTTTTGGGACTAACCTACTAACCCAAGGCCCATTGCAAATTGTTGTTTTTTTTGCCTATTTCAGTGTTTCACAGAAAAGGGATATCAAACGGAGTCCAAACGGAATGAAACCTTTCGGAGAGTTATTTGTGGAACGATATCTTCACGGGAGACTTGGAGTACAAGCCAGAGAAAAAACGTGGTGCCCATGAGGGGGCAGGGAGCGCCCAGGGGGGCAGGCGCGCCCCCACCCTCGTGGGCCCCATGTTGCTCCACCGACGTACTTCTTCCTCCTATATATGTCCACGTACCCTGGAAACATCAAGCAAACAGAAAAACCCTAATTCCACCGCTGCAACCTTCTATTCCTGTGAGATCCCATCTTGGGGCATGTTTCGGAGCTCCGCCGGAGGGGGGATGTACCACAGAGTGCTTCTACATCAACACCATAGCCTCACCAATGAGTTGTGAGTAGTTTACCTCAGACCCTCGGGTCCATAGTTATTAGCTAGATGGCTTCTTCTCTCTTTTTGGATCTCAATACAAAGTTCTCCTCGATCTTCGAGGATTTCTATTCGATGTAATCTTTTTGATGTGTGTTTGTCGAGATCCGATGAATTGTGGGTTTATGATCAAGATTATCTATGAACAATATTTGATTCTTTTCTTAAATCTTTTATGTATGATTGTAATATCCTTGCAAGTCTCTTCTAATTATTGGTTTGGTTTGGCCTACTAGATCTATAGTTCTTGCAATGGGAGAAGTGCTTGGCTTTGGGTTCAATCTTGCGGTGTCCTTTTCCAGTGATAGCAATGCATGTATTGTATTGTTGCCATCGAGGATAAAAAGATGGGGTTTATATCATATTGCTTGAGTTTATCCCTCTACATCATGTCATCTTGCTTAAAGCATTACTCTGTTCTTATGAACTTAATACTCTAGATGCATGCTGGATAGCGGTCGATGTGTGGAGTAATAGTACTAGAGGCAGAATCGTTTCAGTCTACTTGTCACGGACGTGATGCCTATATATAATGATCATGCCTAGATATTCTCATAACTATGCGCTTTTCTATCAATTGCTCGACAGTAATTTGTTCATCCACCGTAGAATTCTGCTTTCATGAGAGAATCCACTAGTGAAACCTATGGCCCCGGGTCTACCTTTATCATATTACTTTACCTTCAATTTCTGCCGCCGTTGCTTATTTGCTTTATTTACTTCCAGTTCTTATACCAAAAATACCAAAAATATTATACTATCCTATCTATCAGATCTCACTTTTGTAAGTGACCGTGAAGGGATTGACAACCCCTTATCGCGTTGGCTGCGAAGTTCTTATTTGTTTGTGCAGGTGCGAGGGACTCGCGCGTGGTCTCCTACTGGATTGATACCTTGGTTCTCAAAAACGGAGGGAAATACTTACGCTACTGTGCTGCATCACCCTTTCCTCTTCGAGGGAATACAACACAAGCTCGAGAAGTAGCAAGAAGAATTTCTGGCCCCGTTGCCGGGGAGGCTTACGCAAAATTCATATACCAAGTACCTATCACAAACCCTTATCCTTTGCATTACATTATTTGCCTATTGTTTTCCTCTCCCCCACTTCAGCCTTGACATTTTATTTGCCCTTGTTTTTCCGTGTCTTTATCGTTCACCTTGCTTTGCCGTCATGGCTAGCACGCCTATCAATATCAATACTCCCGAGAGTGAGGTTCTTAATTTTAAACAAAGGGAGGAGGAAAATCTAAAAGATGCCTGGTATAGAATTTGCAATGCTCAAAATAGATCTACTAGGAAGCTTTCCACTTTCGTGCTTCTTCGCAATTTTTATGTTGGCATAACTCCGTGGAATAGATATATTCTTGATACCATTAGCGGAGGGAATTTCTTGGGTAGCCATACTTTTGATGTTTATGATGCTATGACATAATTGTTTGGGCCACCACCTCTTCTGGTTAATGGAACTATTTTAACTCTGGAACATGTTATGCAAAGGCTTGAAATTATTGAAAACAAAGTTGCTACTGTAGAATTGGTTGAGAGTTTGGATAGAAATATCCACAACCAAATTACCCAGTTTGGATCCAATGTAGGAGTTATTCTGATTTTTTTAAAGAAAAAGAACCTATAGTTAAAGAGAGAATAGATCAAGATTCCACTAGAATTGATAAACTTAAGGATATTATTACTAATGTAGGGTCTGCTCTTTCTGCTGTGAAAAATACTTCGAATCCCTCTACAACTAAATTAGCCAAGTTTATGTATGTTCCTAAAAATAAGGGTGAATCATCTAGTAAAGAAATTGCGGATCTCAAATCCATAAGTGTTCACCCCAACTTTCTCACTTTTGCAAGGGAACCATTTGCTACAAATGAATTTCTTGATTTCTTGCCTGGAATTTTGATTATCAATAGGAATAAAGAAGTTCCTAGGAATTATAAGTGCTTAATAGAAGAGTTGCCTACCAAATATGGCAATACCTAGATCTATTCTTGTATCGTGCCTAACTAGGGGCGTTAAACGATAGCGCTTGTTGGGAGGCAACCCAATTTTATTTTCTCTGTTTTTTGCTTCTGTTTAGGAATAAAAATTGCATCTAGCTTCTTTTTAGATGTGGTTTTGTGTTTTAATTAGTGATTGTGCCAAGTAGAACCTTTGGGAAGACTTGTCTGAAGTTTATATGATCATGCTGTAAAAAACAGAAACTTTAGCGCTCACGAGTTTGGCTGTAATTTTTTACTGGAGAGTGCTATTTAGTTGATTATTTTTGAATATGATTAATTGACAAATTCCTCATGTTTAACAATTTATTTCAATTTTTTTGGAGTTACAGAAGTATTCGAAAGTTACAGATTACTTCAGAGTGTTCTGTTTTTGATAGATTCTGTTTTTCGTGTGTTGTTTGCTTATTTTGATGAATCTATGAGTAGTATCGGGGGGTATGAATCATGGAGAAGTTGGAATACATTAGGTTTAACACCAATATAAACAAATAATGAGTTCATTACGGTACCTTTGAGTGGTGGTTTGTTTTCTTATACTAATGGAGCTCACGAGATTTTTGGCTAAGTTTTGTGTTGTGAAGTTTTCAAGTTTTGAGTATGGCTTTGATGGACTATGGAACAAAGAGTGGCAAGAGCCTAAGCTTGGGGATGCCCAAGGCACCCCAAGGTAAAATTCAAGGACAACTAAAAGCCTAAGCTTGGGGATGCCTCGGGAAGGCATCCCCTCTTTCGTCTTCATCTATCGGTAACTATACTCGGGACTATATTTTTATTCACCACATGATATGTGTTTTGCTTGGAGCGTCATGTATAGTTTGAGTCTTTGATTTTTAGTTTGCCACAATCATCCTTGCTGGACACACCTTTTGATAGAGATAAATATGGTTTAGAATTTGTTAGAATACTCTATGTGCTTCACTTATATCTTTTGAGCTAGATAGTTTTGCTCTAGTGCTTCACTTATATCTTTTAGAGCACGGTGGTGGTTTTATTTTGTAGAAATTGTTGATCTCTCATGCTTCACTTATATCTATTTAAGAGTATTTTAGAACAGCATGGTAATGTGCTTTGGTTATAAAACTAGTCCTAATATGATAGGCATCCAAGATGAGTATAGTAAAAACTTTCATATAAAGTGCATTGAATATGATGAGAAGTTTGATACTTGATGATTGTTTTGAGATATGAGTATGGTGATATTAGGGTCATGCTAGTGGAGTAATTTTTAATTTGAGAAATACTTGTGTTAAAGTTTGTGATTCCCGTAGCATGCACGTATGGTGAACCGCTATGTGACGACGTTAGAGCATGAGGTATTTATTGAGTGTCATCTTTGTGTGGAGGTCGGGATCGCGCGATGGTTAACTCCTACAAAACCTTCCCCTAGGAGCATGCGTTGAATACTTTGTTTTGATGACTCGTAGATTTTTGCAATAAGTATATGAGTTCTTTATGACTAATGTTGAGTCCATGGATTATACGCACTCTCACCCTTCCACCATTGCTAGCCTCTCTTGTACCGCGCAACTTTCGCCGGTACCATACACCACCATATACCTTCCTCAAAACATCCACCATACCTACCTATCATGGCATTTCCATAGCCATTCCGAGATATATTGCCATGCAACTTTCCACCGTACCATTCATATGACATGCTTCATCATCATTCACATAGAGTCATATTTTGTTCTAGCTTCTAGTTGTAATCTTTGAGTTGTAAGTCAATAGAAGTGTGATGATGTCACACCCTGCATTTTGTAACATGTTATTTGCATCAATGAAGCATGAAAATTTGGACCAATATTTTTTTTTGGCATCATTTGGCTTTTATTTGGAATTGAGTTTTTCTTCATGTGCTTTCTATGTGCTCATTAAAGTCAACTATTACCTCTTGTAGAATTCATCTCCATACCCACAACTTCTGCCCAATGGTCATGCCAAGTGTTATATAACAGTATAGTATTTTCTTACAAAATTAAATTGGCCAAAATGTATTTTATAAATTTAGTATTCTTAAAACCCCTGAATTAAGATTTGCACTGCAAGTGCTTGATTTAGGGTGAGAAAATTATTTCAAAAGGTGTATTTGAGACCTAGTAGTCATAGGACTCCCAGAAACCACAAAAGTATAATTTTAAAAGTTATTTTCCTATTTTATTTAAAAGCTTTTTCTTAAGGCCAGAAATGGTCTTTAATAGGGAAAAATTATTTAAGTATTTCAAAAATAATTGCCAAAATTCAGGGAGACTCATAGGACATATATTGTCCATATATAAGAGTTTCAACACTTGGTCATGTTCAAAATGATGGGCTAATCCCTCAAAAACCCTTTCTGGATATTTCAAGCTTTTGAAATATTTACGAAGGAAATATTCTCCAAAAATTCCAGGGAAATTCTATCGTGTCACATATGGCACATTTGATGATCTTGCCAAGTCCCATGCCTTGGGAAGCAAGTAAACATCCTCAAAACCCTTCAAAACCATTTTGTCCATATTTGAAGTTTGAGCAACTTTACATTGTCAAACTGATCCAAATGCTCTCAAACTTGGTGCACATGCTAGAATGGCCTAATAAGGCATCTAGACCAAATGGCACAAGATTTGGAGTAGGGCAACTTGATCAGAATACCCCAAAACCATTTCTGTTCAAATGCAAATTTGAACAACTTTACATTACCAACTTTTTACCTGGAGCTTCAAACTTTGTGGGCATGATCAATACCCCAAATGATGAAACTACACCAAGTGGTGCGTCAAGGGGAGATGATTAGCTTGACTTAATCAAGATGAAGCTATTTCTGTTGTTTTCTAGGGTTCACCAAAGTTACCTTGGCTAGTTTCTTCAAATGAGCCCAAATTTGGTGAGACACCCTATTTCCATATCGCATTCAATCTTGTTAAGTGCCATGGCAAGTGGAGATCATTTGCTTGACCAAATCATGATCAAACACCTTCTGCCAAATTACCAAAACCCTCTTCTTGATCACTTTTACTATTTACCTTTGCCTCAGCTTTCTACCACAGATTCATCTAGTTACTATCTACCTCCAGTAACTCCCCCTTGTCCCCAGCTCCATGATTGAGGGGTAAAAACCCTAGTTCACCTTGCTGGACAGCCATTTTCTACCAAGTCACCAGCTTCCTCTCTCTCTCCTTGATCCTCCAGAGCATCCAAAGCCACAGACGAGCTGCTTGCATCACCCTGGACCCCCCCCAGACACGGCGGACGCGCCCAGAGGGCCAATGGCATGCCATGGCATGCGATAAGGCCGCTCCAGAGCGCGCTACAGTGCGCCCCCGCACTGTAGCTTCGCCCAATCGCCTGCCCCCGACAGCCTCGAGCTCTCCCCTCGCGCCAGTCGATGCCCCTCGACGTCCACGACCTCCCCGGCGCTGTCCCCCCTCCTCCTCCGCCCTCCAGTGGCCGTCTTCACACGCGCGTTGGCCGCCCGCAGCCTCCACTCGCCGGCCTCACACGCGCGCGTTGTCTAGAAGCCTCTCCGCTCCTCCTCTCCCCTCGACTAGGCGTAGGACTCGTCCATGAGCCTCCCCGACTCAATCACAGGCACCAGAACCGCCTCTGGCCTCGCCTGCAACCTCGCTGGCGCACGAGTCCACGGTGGACCGTGGGCTCGGCTATATAAGCACCCTCGAGCCTCCCCAATGGCACAAACAGCCTTAACACACTCACAGCAACACGCCAGCACCACTCGCTCGTCCCCAGAGGGCCCCTGTGCTCGGGATCGATCGGAGCTCCGCCGCGTCGGGCAGCCGGGGATCTCGAGGTACAAGCCTCCTCCGCCCTTTCTCTCGCTCGATTTGGAACCACCGCACCCCACTGATACTTTCCCCTCACTTTCCCCCCCTCTGCAGCTGCCGGAAACGAGCTGGCCAGCGACCTCCCGACGACCCTCCGCCGTCCCACCTCACCGTCGGCGAACCAGGCCTCCCCGGCGGGTCGCACCACCACCACTGCATCCGCGACTCGCTGCTGAGTCCATCCCTGCCCTCCGCTTGCCCCGCCGTGCCCGGAATCATCGCCGGTGAGCTCGCCGTCGCCGTGGCCGAGAGGTTGAAGATGACAGGCGGGCCCCGCCTGTCATCCTCACCGTCCTCTCTCTCCCCTCGCAGTCGCTGACAGCCAGGCCCCGCCCGTCAGGTTTAAAATCCTGACGTGCGCGCGCTGGCGCCCGAGCGGCTGGGCTCTTCGCCCTGGGCCGTGCACTGTGGCCATTCTGGCCCAGTGGCACAGGGCTGTTTCTTTTTATTCTTTTCTGTAAAACTTCAAATAATTTTACATAAATGAATATTAGTCCAAATAAATTAATTCCAACTCCTAAAATCTTGTAATATTCCAACCTATTTAAGGGTATCACTTTCACACATATCCATGAAACTTTTCTGTTCTGTTCAAATTTAAATCCAAATTTGAGCATTAAAACCCCTGTTCAAAAATCCTTAGATTCCATTCTGTCATTCCAAAACTCCAACTAAGAATTTTCTCCATCTTAGTTTTCCCTCTAGTATTTAACAAAAATAAGTTGACATTTTTCTGAGCACTTTGATTTTTCTGTTTTCATTGTGGTCTTATTTTCCCGTTGTTATTTTGCGACCATTAGATCCCGTATTTGACGAAGTTGCTGAGGAAGAAGGTGGAGAAGGATTTGAAGACTTTGAATACCAAGCCAATCCAGGCAAGCATCCCTTTGACCATGATACACTTGTTCTTCGGAACCCGTTTGATTCCGATGCATGATGATAGAGTTACGGTGGTGACCTAGTTGAACCACCACATGATGCATGCTTTGCTCATGATCTTGCTATGTGCTAGCTATCATGCAAATAGTTAGTGGTGATGCTTAGTGATGCAAGTGTGACATGAACCTTCGTGGATGAAATCTTTGCATAAATCCCATCGGGTGCCCCTAATGCCCGAGGGTGATGTTGAGCTAGGTCATCACTTGAGGAAGAAGTGATGTGCCGGTAAAATCTTGTGCATGGGTGAAATGATGGATTAGATTTATGTGTGACTACCATCCCAACCAAACATGTGCAACCACTCTACCCCTTATGGGACGGGGCTTTATTGATTACTTAGGTCGATACTAGCATGGTGCCCGCATTACTAGTGACGGGAAGACTTGAGGTCTTTCCCGGGACGGGGTCGTGCTTGGATAGACGACCATGACTGTTTTTACAGGGCACCGGACACACCGTTGGTCCCTTCGGGTACGCGTGATATTGAAATTAGGGCAAGTCCTGTGATCTATTGTTTGTACCCGAGGGCCGTGTACCAACGAGTGGACTCTATGTTAGTGTCGTCTAAGGAAAGATAATGACCGGGTGCTTCCCCCGAGTACTTGAGGTACTGCGGGATCGTGGGTGACATGAAAGCTTCCCGGATCTTGTGGGTAAAGTGCGCAACCTCTGCAGAGTGTAAAACTATTCGAATAGCCGTGTCCACGGTCATGGACAGTTGGGTGGTGCTACTTAAACTATGTCCAGAATTTTACTTCATCGGTGAAAGTATGTGTGTGATGAGTCAAGGTGGTGACTTGACTCGATGAGTTGAATCATATTCATGTTGATATCGGTAACCTGTTTTCGAGGTTACGTGAACTCGTTGATGCATACACTTGATGGTAGAATATTTACTCTAGCCCATTGCTAAATTTCTCATTATTGTTCAATTGCATTGTTACTTTGAACCACATCATGGGTTGCTTGCGAGTACATTCAAAGTACTCATTGGCTTGCCACTGGTTATTAAATTGGCCAGGCATGGAGGAACATGAATATGAGGAAGAGTTCTTTGGAGACGAACATGCGAACTAGGACGCTATCCCAGTCAGAATGCCTGTAGGGTTAAGGCAGATGGCATGGGTTCTACCTATCATCGAAGACTTCCGCTATTTGAGTTATTTGCTATTCAGCCCTTGAGGCTTTATCTATGTAAGACTTGGCCATAATGGCCATAATTTGTGTAAGACGATATGTATGGATGTAAGACTCTTGTTATTCAGCTTCTGTGTGTTCAGTGAGCATTGATCTCTGGGATCACTGTACACGTGCATTCGGTGATCTCGACTTCTAAGTCGGGGTCCCCACAGATGATATTCATTATTAGAGCATTGTCCCATGTGAGGAAAGGCCAAAAAAATATATGGCCCAAACAAAACATAGAGAGGGGCTAAATAAAAAAAGTAAAGAAAAGAGAAAGCCCCTCCAAAAAATGAGAGAAAAGAGAGAAGGGACAATGCTACTATCCTTTTCCACACTTGTGCTTCAAAGTAGCACCATGATGTTCATGATATAGAGTCACTTGTTTTGTCACTTTCATATACTAGTGGGAATTTTCATTATAGAACTTGGCTTGTATATTCCAACGATGGGCTTCCTCAAATGCCCTAGGTCTTCATGAGCAAGCAAGTTGGATGCACACCCACTTAGTTTCTTTTGATGAGCTTTCATACACTTATAGCTCTAGTGCATCAGTTGCATGGCAATCCCTACTCACTCACATTGATATATATTGATGGGCATCTCCATAGCCCATTGATACGCCTAGTTGATGTGAGACTATCTTCCTCCTTTTTGTCTTCTCCACAACCACCACTCTGTTCCACCTATAGTGCTATATCCATGGCTCACACTCATGTATTGTGTGAAAGTTGAAAGGTTTGAAAAAAATTGAGTATGAAAACAATTGCTTGGCTGAAACCGGGGTTGTGCATGATATGAATATTTTGTGTGATAAAGAGGGAGCATAGCCAGACTATATGATTTTGTAGGGATAACTTGCTTTGGCCATGTTATTTTGAGAAGACATGATTGCTTTGTTAGTATGCTTGAAGTATTATTATTCTTATGTCAATATAGACTTTTGTCTTGAATCTTTCGGATCTGAACATTCATGCCACAATAAAGAGAATTACATTGAGAATTATGTTGGTTAGCATTCCACATCTGTTTTTATCATTTACCTACTCGAGGACGAGCAGGAACTAAGCTTGGGGATGTTTGATACGTCTCCAACATATCTATAATTTTTGATTGTTCCATGCTATTATATATTTTGTTTTGGATGTTTAATAGGCTTTATTATACACTTTTATATTATTTTTTGGGACTAACCTACTAACCCAAGGCCCAGTGCAAATTGCAGTTTTTTTGCCTATTTCAGTGTTTCGCAGAAAAGGGATATCAAACGGAGTCCAAACAGTATGAAACCTTCAGGAGAGTTATTTTTGGAATGATATCTTCATGGGAGACTTGGAGTACAAGCCAGAGAAGAAACATGGTGCCCACGAGGGGGCATGGCGCGCCCAGGGGGGCAGGCGCGCTCCCACCCTCGTGGGCCCACGTTGCTCCACCGACGTACTTCTTCCTCCTATATATGTCCACGTACCCTGGAAACATCGAGGAAACATAGAAAACCCTAATTCCACCGCCGCAACCTTCTATTCCCGTGAGATCCCATCTTGGGGCCTATTCCTGAGCTCCGCCAGAGGGGGGGATCTACCACAGAGTGCTTCTACATCAACACCATAGCCTCACCAATGAGTTGTGAGTAGTTTACCTCAAACCTTCGGGTCCATAGTTATTAGCTAGATGGCTTCTTCTCTCTTCTTGGATCTCAATACAAAGTTCTCCTCGATCTTCGAGGTGATCTATTCGATGTAATGTTTTTGCGGTGTGTTTGTCGAGATCCGATGAATTGTGGGTTTATGATCAAGATTATCTATGAACAATATTTGATTATTTTCTGAAATCTTTTATGTATGATTATAATATCCTTGCAAGTCTCCTCGAATTATTGGTTTGGTTTGGCCTACTAGATCTATAGTTCTTGCAATGGGAGAAGTGCTTGGATTTGGGTTCAGTCTTGCGGTGTCCTTTCCCAGTGACAGCAGGGGCAACAAGGCTCGTATTTTATTGTTGCCATCGAGGATAAAAAGATGGGGTTTATATCATATTGCTTGAGTTTATCCCTCTACATCATGTCATCTTGCTTAAAGCATTACTCTGTTCTTATGAACTTAATACTTTAGATGCATGCTGGATAGCGGTCGATGTGTGGAGTAATAGTAGTAGATGCAGGCAGGAGTCGGTCGGACGTGATGCCTATATACAATGATCATGCCTAGATAGTCTCATAATTATTCGCTTTTCTATCAATTGCTCGACAATAATTTTTTTATCCGCCGTACAATATCGCTATCATGAGAGAAGCCACTAGAGAAAACTATGGCCTCGGGGTCTATTCTCAACATATCAATCTACATCTACTTTACTTTTACCGCTTTTATTTGCTGTTTTATTAAACTAAAAATACCAAAAATATATTTATCATCTCTGTCAGATCTCACTCTCGTAAGTGACCGTAAAGGGATTGACAACCCCTTATCGTGTTGGCTGCGAAGTTCTTATTTGTTTGTGCAGGTGCGAGGGACTGGCGCGTGGTCTCCTACTGGATTGATACCTTTGTTCTCAAAAACGGAGGGAAATACTTACGCTACGGTGATGCATCTCCCTTTCCTCTTCGAGGGAATACAACGCAAGCTCAAGAGGTAGCATCAGCTCCCTATTGCAGGGGGCTAGATCCATGTACTCTAGCGTGCAAAAGTTGATTTTTGGCCTACTTCTGGCCTCAAGAAAATTGTTCCACTACTTCCATGCCCATGAGATCACGGTTGTCACACACTTCCCATTGCAAAGGATACTCCAAAACCCAGAGGCGACCGGCAGAATAGTGGAGTGGGCATTGGAGTTACCCAGCTTTGGCCTGAAGTTTGAAAGCACATAGAAGGTCTGTATTGAGACCGAGGAGAACTTTGTATTGAGATTCACAGAGAGAGAAGAAGCCATCTAGATACTAGCTATGACCCGAAGGTCTGTGGTAAACTACTCACAACTCATGGTGAGGGCGATGATGATGATGATGAAGGCCTCTGTGATGGATCCCCCTCCCGGAATAGGCTCCAAGATGGGATCTCCACGGGAACAGAAGCTACGGCGGTGGAATTAGGGTTTTCTCTCTGCGTATGGAGTTTCTGGGGTACGTAGGTATATATAGGAAGAAGGAGGGCACCGGGGGCCGTGTGGGCCAGCCTCGAGGCAGGGGGGCGCGCCCTGGGAAGGGGCGCGCCCCCCACCCTCGAGGGCTGGCCCTTTACCCCCTGACTTGGTCCCGACGTTTCCCGAGCGTGATTTCCTCCAAAAATATCTCTCGCGAAGGTTTCATTCCGTTTGGACTCAGTTTGATATTCCTTTTCTGCAAAACCCTGAAATAGGCAGAAAATAGCAATCTGGACTGGGTCTTTGGGTTAGTAGGTTAGTCGCAAAAATGATATAAAAGTGAATGGTAAAGCCCATTAAACATCCATGACTTCATAAATAATAGCATGGAACAATCAAAAATTATAGATACATTGGAGACGTATCACTGACGAAGTACATTGGGCGATGCACCACTTTCTTCGTTGCCGCGCCCTTGGGGTTGTTTTAGTTGTCGTGCTCTTCTTTGTCCTGATCCATATCTGACCTTGCCGAGATGTTCTCATTCTCCTCCCCGGAAGGGACACTAGCTGAGGTTGTTGCTTCCTCCACTTCCCGCTACGCCACCAGTGCTACACTAACCACTTGATTAGGTGCCGCTAGATATAGCAGCAACGACTCTTGTGGTTTGGGATCAACCAAAGTGGGCACAGAGGACAAGTAGGTATTCAAATCCTGTAGTGCTATATCTGCTTCCGGGGTCCATTTCCTGGGTCCTGCTTTCTTCAAGATCTTGAAGAACGGTAAGGCATGCTCGACAGACTTGGAGATGAATCTGCTAAGTGCGGCAACGCACCCTGTCAAATGCCTGACACCCTTAACTGTCTTTGGTGCCTGAATCTGCTTGATAGCCTTGATCTTATCGGGGTTGGCCTCTATCCCGCAATGGGACACAAAGAAACCAAGTAGCTTGCCGGAGGGAATGCCAAACACACACTTCTCCGGATTCAGCTTTAAGATGAACTTGCGCAGATTAGCAAACATCTCTTCTAAATCCTAGATGAGGGTTGATCTGTCCTTGGTGTTGACCACAATTCATCCATATAAGCTTCGATGTTCTTGTGCAACTGTGACTCAAAACCAATCTAGATTGCCCTTGCAAAAGTGGACCCGGCGCTCTTCAACCCAAAAGGAATGCGAACGAAGCAGTATATGCCACATGGGGTGATGAATGAGGTCTTCTCTTTGTCTTCCTTGGACATAAAAATTTGATGGTACCCAGAGTATGCATCTAGGAAAGAGAGAAAATCACAACCTGAAGTAGAGTCCATGATATAGTCGATGTGCGGCAAGGGAAATGGGTCTGTCGGGCAGGCCTTGTTTAGATCAGTGAAATCTATGCACAACCTCCAGTTTCCATTAGCCTTGCATACGACCACTGGGTTTGCTAACCATGTTGGATGCAGTACTCCTCTGACCTGACCAGCTACCTCAATTTTCTTGATTTCCTCGGCAATGAACGGTTGCTTCTCCAAAGCTTGCTTTTGGACCTTCTGCTTGACGGGCCGGGCATGTGGGTAGATAACAAGGTGGTGCTCGATTACCTCCCTAGGAACACCAGGGATGTCAGATGGGTACCATGCAAACACATCGACATTCGCCCGCAGGAAGGCAATGAGCGTGCTTTCCTATTTGTCGTCAAGGGTGGCATTGATAGTAAAGGTACCATCAGCGCCAGCCAGCCCTGCCAGGACCTTCTTCACAGCAGACACAGAAACTATGGATCTCTTGCTATTGGAATTCCTCGGCAAGTCATCAACATGCATAGCACACCCCGAAGAGGCGCGCTTCCCGGGTTCCCCACTGGAGCTCTTAATATCTCTCTTCTTTTTCTTGTTCTTCTTGGCGGGAATGTCGATTTCCACGGCCTCTACCGCAGCTATATCCCGGTACATCTTATCCAGGCAAATGGTCAGGTCCTTCTCATCTGATGGAACGGAGATGACCCCCACTGGCCCTGGCATCTTCAAGGTGTCATAGGCATAGTCGGATGCCGCCATGAATTTGGCCAGAGCTGGCGTCCAAGGATTCCATTGTACGACATGGGGAGGTCGGCCACATCAAACACAACCTTCTCAGTTCGGTAATTCAATTCTCCCCCAAACGTCACCGACAACGTGATCTTTCCCTTAGGATGACTCCTGCCGGGGTTAACTCCTTGTAATGTGCCAGTAACCTCAAGTTCTTCCTCTGCTATCTAGAGTCTGCTAATGACCTTTGGGGAAATCAGATTCAACCCGACCCCGCCATCAACCAACATCTTTGTGACCTTGAGGTTGCGGACTATTGGTGAGACCAACAACGGCAAGCACCCTACCGAGGTGGTGCGGCCAGGGTGGTCCTCTTTGTCAAAGATGATGGGCGTGCGTGACCACTTGAGAGGCTTCCAAGATTCTACTGTTGGCTCCACGACATTCACCTCACGCGCCCATTGTTTAAGTTGGCGGTGAGAGGAATGTAGTGATGCACCCCCGTCAATGCACATGGAGTCAGTAGCCTTCTGAATTCCCGCTCACTGGTTTCCTCTTCATCCCCTCCATCACTCTCTTCATTGCAATCCTACTTCTCGCGGCCCCTGGCGGGTTTTCCTTGGTTCCTAAGAGCCTTGCCGGGGCAATTTGCTCAACCACCCTGGCCCTTCCGGCCAGCGCCATTATGATCTTTTTCCTTATCTTGCTTCTCATATTCAGCCCTCTGCTTCTTGACAAGCTTCTCAACCTGATGACAATCCTGGAGATCGTGGCCCTTGGTCCGATGGATCTTGCAGTACGGGCCATCACTCTTCCCAGCCTTCTCGACAGTTACAGCCTCCCGACAATCATTAGACATGGCAACCTCCTTGCCGGGAGCTTCACCCTTATCTTTCTTGCCGGTACTAGGTGTGCTCGATCCCTCAACGGTCATTACCGCCTTATCCTTGTGCTTTTTGCCGCGCTTCTTATTCTTCTTCTTTTGACTAATTGCATCGTCGTCATCTTTTGAGTCGACGTCGATGCCATTCTCTTCTCCAGGGAGTTTCCTCCCATCCTACATGTGAGCACACTTGTCCACCAAGGTGTAAAGCCCCTTCACAGTCTTGGGAAATCGAACGTTCATCTTGGAATGTATCTGACGATTGCGCACGTTGGACTGGAATGCTCCTATCACAGCTGCCGGGTGGATGTCTGGAATGTTTCTGTGGACTCGGCTAAACCTCTGCATGTACTTCCGCATAGTCTCTCCTTCCTTCTGTGGGAGTAGCTGCAAATCATTGGGCCGCCCTGGTTCTTGGTGGCCGCCCGTGAAGGCGCCAACGAACTCATGGCATAGGTCATCCCAGGTCGAAATGGAGTTCTCCCGCAGGTGCATCAACCAGGACCTCACATTTTGCTTAAGTGCCAAAGGGAAGTAGTTGGCGAACACCTTCTCATCTCTTCCCCCGGCAGCTTGAACAGCGATGGTGTAGATGCTCAAGAACTCTGTCGGGTTCAGTCTTTCGTCATATTTCTCTGGAATCTCTGTGTTGAATGTGCGAGCGGATGGCCAACGAACTAGCCGCAGCTCACGGGTGAAGGCAGGGCACCCTGCCTCGAAAGGCAGGTACCCTCCCCGTCGAGCTCAGGCTTGTAGACGTTGGGGCCATCATGCCCGTCGGGCTGGCAATGGTCGTCACGGCGTCGCTTGATGGTGACACGTACGCGCTCCCTGTGCCTGCCCTCCGGGGCTCACTGTTGGCCTTGGTGTGCTCGATGGTCCGGTGAGGCCATCGAGAGGTTGTCAGGTTCCTGGTTGCATGGCTTCCGCACTGGTTGCCGTGGCCAGGACTGCACCATGGGGGTGGCCCCTTCAGTGCGGCCAACAGCGTGGGCCGTCGTCGTCGCCCGTGGAGGCCGTGGCAGGCCAGCTCGCTGTGATCCTCCTGCCTTGGCGAGACCAATCGTACTTTGGATGGTGGCTCTCCACTCATCCATCTGATCGGCTATCGGCGGAAATCTCAGCAGCAGTTGGGCCCGCGCCATAGTCTCCGAGGCGGTGCTTGGCATAGGTGATGATGACATGGATCGTAGCGTCGCCCGGCTCCTGATGGTGCCGGTGGTGACCACGTCAGGCTCTCGTCACTGGGAGCGAATCACTTGGATGGCATGGTGACGAGGTGGGGGCACTTGAGGATTAGCGGCTCCGTTGGACACTGTGGCTGGGTTAGCTTGTCGCGGGGGTGGCGCATGCCCTGCGGTCGTGCCCGCAACGGGAGCGGCTGGAGAGTTGTGATTCTCCCCAGAACGAGCGACACCGCCAAGGCTGTGCTCTTCGGCTGAGCGAGGAGGTACAGAAGGAACAATTTCCCTACTTGTACCTCGCGGAGCGTCGCCACTGGGGTTCTACTGATGTTGTCCTTCTTTGGTGCCTTCCGCTCCTACTTCAGTCGCGGCAGATGTGGTAACAATGATGCCTGCGCCTACCACGTCCCTCGCAGTGTCCACATTCCCCTGTGCCCCCACATTCTCCACGACGTCGGTGGTCGCGGGCGGTTAGGCCTTCGAGGTGGACGGGTGAGCTGCGGCACCGGACTTCTTCTTGGGCGCCATGGTCGATGGAGCCGTCGATGATGAAGATGGTGATGAAGATGACGCGCTGCTCATGCTCTCGGTTTCGAGCAAGTGATCCCCCTACCTGGTGCGCCAAAGATGTCGTGGGAAACCACATCCGCCTATGGGGCCATGAGCCCTGATACGGCTCCAACGTATCTATAATTTTTTATTGTTCCATGTTGTTATATTATCATTATTGGATGTTTTACAATCATTTTATATTCATATTTTTTATCATTTTTTGGTACTAACCTACTGACATAGTGCCAAGTGCCAGTTGTCGTTTTCTGCATTTTTTTACATCGCAGGAAATCAATACCAAACGGAGTCCAAACGCATGGAAACTTTTTGTGGATTTTTTGTACCAGAAGACATCCAATGGGCCGGAGAAGCTCCTAGGGGGTGCTCCGAGGGGAGAACAACCCACCAGGGCACGCAAGGAGGCCCAGGCGCGCCCTGGTGGGTTGTGCCCACCTCGGGTGCCCCCCCGGACCGCCTCTTTGCTCTATAAATACCCCAATATTCCAGAAACCCTAGGGGAGTGGATGAAAATCAATTCCAACCGCCGTAGAGTTTAGAACCACCAGATCCAATCTAGACACCATCACGGAGGGTTTTACCACTTCCATTGGTGCCTCTCCGATGATGCGTGAGTAGTTCTTTGTAGACCTACATGTCTGTAGTTAGTAGCTAGATGGCTTCCTCTCTCTCTTTTTATTATCAATACAATGGTCTCTTGGAGATCCATATGATGTAACTATTTTGCGGTGTGTTTGTTGGGATCCGATGAACTTTGTGTTTATGATCAGATCTATCTTTTTATCCATGAAATTTATTTGAGTCTTCTTTGATCTCTTATATGCATGATTGCTTATAGCCTAGTATTTCTTCTACGATATTGGGTTTTGTTTGGCCAACTTGATCTATTTATCTTGCAATGGGAAGAGGTGCTTTGTAGTGGGTTCGATCTTACGGTGCTTGATCCCAGTGACAGAAGGGGAACTGACATGTATGTATCGTTGCTACTAAGGATAAAACGATGGGGTCTATTTCTACATAAATAGATCTTGTCTACATCATGTCATTGTTCTTATTGCATTACTCCGTTTTCCATGAACTTAATACACTAGATGCATGCTGGATAGCGGTCGATGTGTGGAGTAATAATAGTAGATGCAGGCAGGAGTCAGTCTACTAATCTTGGACGTGATGCCTATATAATGATCATTGCCTGGATATCGTCATGATTATTTGAAGTTCTATCAATTGCCCAACAGTAATTGTTCACTCACCGTTTGCTATTTTTCTCGAGAGAATCTACTAGTGAAATCTACGGCCCCCGGGTCTCTTCTTTATATTGTTTGCCTTTGCAATCTATTTTCCTTTGCTTCTATTTTCAGATCTATTAAACCAAAATCCCAAAATTTCATTGCTGCAATTTATCTTATTTGGCGTTCGATCTATCAAAATTTGCAACTCTATCACGTATGTTACCCAAAAGGGATTGACATCCATTTTACACGCCGGGTTGCGAGTATTTGTTGTTTGTGTGCAGGTTCCGTTTACGTTGTGTTGCTTGGTTCTCTTACTGGTTCGATAACCTTGGTCTCATCACTGAGGGGAATACCTACCACTGCTATACTGCATCATCCCTTCCTCTTTGGGGAAATACCGACGTAGTTATAGCAGGCATCAAAAGGAATTTGTGGCGCCGTTGCTGGGGAGGATCTTCAACATATACTAGGTTCCTAATCACAAATCTCATCTCCTCACAATTTACATTATTTTCCATTTGCCTCTCGTTTTCATCTCCCCCACTTCACAAAAAATTGCCTTTTTTCGCCCTCATTTTCGTTCGCCATTTTCTTGCCGGCTCTATTCGAGCTCTTTTCAACATGGCTAGTCCTCCCCTCATCATTTGCACCCCGAGAACAAAGTTCTAAACTTTAAGCAAAGAGGAGGAGAGAGCCTAAAGGATGCGTGGTGCCCGATTTGCAATCCTAATAACAGATCTATTCACAAGCAATCCACTATTGTTCTTCTTCGAAATTTTTATGTGGGAATCACTACTTGGTATAGATTTGTTCTACTACCATTACCGGAGGAAATTTCTTAAGTTGTCCTCCTCTTGATGCTTTGAATGCTATGGGAAGTTTAGTGGGATCTTCTCTTATTATCGTTAATGAAACAACTTTGACTCTTGAGCATGTTATGAAAAGATTAAATCCTATAGAAAAAGGGATGCTTACTAAAGAACATATTGAAAATTTGAACAAAAAGATGCATGATCTTGCTAATAAATTTGGATCTAAGGCGGGTGTCGGATTCAGGGCTCCGCAAAACCCTACTAGGTTCGAACACTGGGGTGCGTGCGAAGATCTCAACCTCGCCTATCTGTCTACTCGCCGTCTCACCATCTAGCATGATGAACTGGAATGTAAAAGAGACACCAAGCGATTTATCCTGGTTCAGGCCACCTTGCGGTGAGTGGCCCTACTCTAGTAGTTTGGCGGATTAGCCTCGAGATGGGCTGTTGGTGAACTAGTACAATGGGTGAACGACCTCCGGAGGAGAGGTGTTCTTGGTAGGTGGTGGAAGAGAGGGTCTAAATGATCCGTCCAGAACGCCCCCCGTTGGATGGTGGCTATCCTACTTATATAGTGGCCTTGGTCCTCTTCCCCGAAATGTTTGGCGGGAAGGAATCCCACAATGGCCAATTTTGAAGGGAGATAACTAGTACATCTTATCCTGACTAAAGGTGGTCTTCGCCTGCAAGGCATCTGATCTTGGCGCCATGGTGGGCTCGGTGATGACCTCCGCCCTGCCGTCCTGGCGGTCTTGGTCTTGTTGCACTGGAATGGAAACCTTTGGCAGATTCCTCGGGACTCTACGTGTGTGCCTGCTCCATTAGCACCAAAGAAGAAACTGCTGCACTGCGCCCGCATGGCCTTGGTCATCAAGGCTTGCGGCATACAAACCTCGCGAGGTGGGGGGTTGATGTCTACACACGCTTCTACCCTTGTAGACTATGTTGGGCCTCCAAGCGCAGAGGTTTGTAGGACAGCAGCAATTTCCCTCAAGTGGATGACCTAAGGTTTATCGAACTCAGGGAAGTAGAGGTTGAAGATGGTCTCTCTCAAGCAACCCTGCAACTAAGATACAAGAAGTCTCTTGTGTCCCCAACACACCTAATACAACTAGGAGTTGTATAGGTGCACTAGTTCGGCGAAGAGATGGTAAAATATGGATGATAGGAGTGGCAAAGCAAAGTAATATAAATCTGTAATAAAAAGTGCAGCAAGCAAACAAGTGGTAAACGTGAGCACAAATGGTATTGCAATGGTGGAAACAAGGCCTAGGCTTCATACTTTCACTAGTGGCAACTCCCAACAACATTAACATAATCGAATCACATGATATTTCCCATAAAACATGCAAAGGGGATGCACTCGGAGGTCATTCCTTCGTGGTCAAGAGAGGACGAGAATTATGTAGGGCTACAAAAGCACACCTCAAAGTTCGTAGTTCTCAATCTAAGGATTTCCCAATGTCACCGCGGCCATCCAAAGAGAGTCCCACAATCACCACAACATATCTAAAGGATAGTCAAAGACAAGCACCAAGAGACTCTCAATCTTCAATCAACACACAAGAGAGGAAATCACTCATGAAAATATTTTTCTAATCCATGTCCAATAGACCGCTGTCACCTTGGTCTCGGGGATTATACTAGATAAAGACAAGTGAGTACATCAATCCAATACATAGAGGAAGGGGAAATATCATGGGATCACACTAGATTAACATAGCCTATGATCACAACGAAGATCACATCATGGGAGAGAGAGATAACCACATAGCTACACGTACGAGCCCTCAGCCCCGGAGAAGACTACTCACACATGGACATGGTGAGGAGGAGGTTGATGATGGTGTTGATGGAGAGGTGCAGCCCCGCGAGGAGGAGATGGCCGGCGGCAGCCACGGAGGCGGCGGCGGCGGCCCTTGGGGGCGCGGCGGCGGCGGCCCTAGGGGGCAGCGGCTCCTTGGCCCCCCTTCTTCCTTGTGGATGGTGCTGCAATGGTGCTGGTCCTCCACTCCAAGACGGCGGCTCGGGAGGAGGAAAATTCGTGGCCCCTGGTGACCTAGGTTTCCTCTCTTTATATAGACTCTCGGATTCCCGTCATCAGATTTCGGGCCTCAGTAAAATGGGCTTTACTTGGCCGTCCGGACTCCGATTTGGACGAATTTTATATCCAGAAGCATCGCCTCGAAATTCCCCACAACTTTAGCAACTAGACTTTTTCCGTTTGACGTCGTCTTCGGTCCGGAACGTGACCATCTTTAAAAAACGTTCTTAGACAGATTTCAGGAAAAGTCAGAGTCCTACTCCAATACGACTCCTTTTGCGTTTTTGTCAATTTCCAAGTATTTCCTACACAATAAAGTGTAAAACAAGAATATTGTGCACTTTTGCAACCATTAGTAGGTTAGTCCAAATATGATCAAAAGTGTATGGAAGTGCATAAAAATCATAGCAATATCACTAAAAAAGGGCATGGAGCAAGCAGAAATTATAGATACGTTTTGGACGTATCAACATCCCCAAGCTTAATTCCTGCTCGTCCTCGAGTAGGTAAATGATAACAAGCATAATTTCTGTGGTGACATGCTATTAACCATATAAGGACTTTTCACAGTCACATGACAAGTGCTTACTGAGACAATGAGTCTATAATAATTAAGTTGCCTCATGAGAAAATCACAAAGAACTGAAAGTTTTACAATATGAAACTGAGATACTCAATAGATTTGTAATGAGCATGGTGTGCAAACATGATAAAGTGATATCTCGCTTGCCCCCTTTAGTGAAGCAAAACATAAATGCAGGGGCACCTCCAAAGTTTAAGTGACGACTAGATACAATGATTTCAGAATAAACGATATCAAAATAATGCAAAAGACAATGGTACTTTGGGACAATGCACATTACACTCAGAATGACAATCATGCTCTAAATAGTTGGTGCTTTAAAGAAGGTGGAGACTCTCGAACCGTGGCTTTTGATGGCAAGGTTGAAAACCCGTGGTCGGAAACAAAAACTAAACATGTACCAGAGCTCTTGGTTTTAAAAACAGAGCTAATAATTATTTTTTTAGAATATGCATATTTCGTCAACGAATGCTAGCAGATAACTCAATCACTTCTTGAGCTGGACAAGTTTCGAGAAACGACTCCCGAGTGAGGACGATCACATCCTCTTAATCTCCTTTGTTTATCACTGCCAAAGTTTTCTGATTTCTCATGAACAAAGCGTGAAGGAGGGTTTGTTTGTTGTATTATTTTTAATGAGCCGGGCGCACTCTATGCCAGTTCCTTCTCGTATTATGGGTTTGCACATTAGACATGCAATCCCGGGGTGAAGCTTGTCCAACTTAAAAAGATCATGAATTAACTACTACTTCCTCATGAGCTAAAACAGAGGCACAAAATAGAAATGCTTTTTTTTTGAATAATTTCGAGATGGTACATGAAAGTCTTCGTTAGGAATGGCAGGTAAATACCATGTATAGGAAGGTATGGTGGACTCATATGGCATAACTGGTTTAAAGGATTTTGGATGGACAAGCAGTTAGTCCGCTTAGTACAGGCGAAGGTTAGCAAAAGACTGGGAGCGACCAACTAAGAGAGCAATGACGGTCATAATCATGCAGAGCGACAAAGCAACATTGAATCGGGCATGAAAGTTATATCGCTACTCAGAAATTAAAGATTATCAAGGCTTGATGGACTTTCTTTACAGTCTTAAATATGCGTGAGCATACGCCAAGTCAATCAAAATAAATTCTTGAAGGAAGATATCACTAGACCATACCACATCATAGGCAAACAAATCATGTTGGTACTCCAATAACACATTGGGAACCCCCCAGCTATTTGAGACTAACCATAAGAAAACATGAACTACTAAGCGTCAATATGCACATAGCATTTTTATCAAAGACATATCGACCAGTGCAACAGAAGCCAACTCTCTTAATAAGATAAGCATGATAACTAAAGAGAGTTCTAGCGACCAACTAAACAAAAGCTCTTTAAAAAGATAAGCATGGAGACTAAGAGCTGAACATGATAGTAGCTATTGAAAGACAAAGAACACACACAGCAAGGATAGACTTGAAAATTCTATGTTGTGCTCTAGGTTGAAGTGGAGCGTGTTTCTCTCGCACACAAAGAAAGCTGAGTTCCAACTCGTTATGAACAGCAAGCAAAGCTAAAGAAAACTAAAAAGGAAACTAAAGCAAGACGCTCCAAGCATAGCACATAACACATGAAGTGATAAAAATATAGTGGAACGAAAGACGAACTGATAATTGTTGATGGAGAAGGGGATGCACGGGGGCATCCCCAAGCTTAGACGCTTGAGTCTTCTTGAATATGTCTTGGGGGTGCATGGGGGCATCCCCAAGCTTGAGCGTTTGACACTCCTGAATCTTTTTATCATCTTCCCTCACACACTTGAAAACTCCCTTCATACATAACTCATCATAATCTGATTAGCGAGGTTAGTACCCTTAATAAAATAATTGTTCCTTGCTGGAAATAAGGATATTCTTGAAGGTCTACTGTTTCTCAAGATTGCCAAAAGGTTTTTGCAAAGAAAAAGCAAGCTCAAGGTTTGCAAAATGAAGGAAAGGCAAAACATGACAGAATCTGTGAAAAACAGACCAGCACGTAGTAAATGATTTTTTCGGGGCACTTTTACAATTCTAATCAAAAAACTCAAAACAGACGCACGAAAGAAAATTATATAGAGCACGCTGTCGAAAAAATTCAGACCAAAAAAATGATCTAGTAATTTTATACGAATTTTTCTATCCAAGGACAGAATCTGTTTCCTGGACAGCACGTCACAACTTTTGAACTTTCTTGCAATCAGAGGCTAAACTTGGCACAAAGCTGAAAAATAAAGATACAATGATGTTTCTACAGTAGTAACAAACATCAAGACCACTAAAACTGAAAGTAGACATAACAAGGGTTGTCTCCCTAGAGCTCTTTCTTTATAGCCATTAAGATAGGCTTAAGACTTTAATGATGCCCTCGTAGGAATAAGAGCTGAAGAACAAAAGAGAGCATCAAGAAGCAAATACCAAACACATTTAAGCCTAACATGCTTCCTATGCATAGGAATATTGCAATAGAATAATTCATTGAAGCACAAAGCAACTAGCATAGGAAGGCAAAACAAGCATAACTTCAAAATATTCACCATAAAGAGAGGAAACTTCTTATTATTAAGATATTTAGAACCAAGTCTCCCTCTCTCATTATAAATTTCAGTGGCATCATGGATGAACTCAACAATATAAGCATCACGTAAAGCATTGTTACCATGATCCACATGTAAAAAGGTACTCTCACTCTCCACATAAGCATAATCTTTCTCATTGGTAATAGTGGGAGTAGGACTATCATAAACAACTTGAACACTATAGATTACTTGTGTATTAGGAGGGTGGTGTTCAACAAGGGAGTAATTCCCTCCATGATTATGACAAATTTCATAAGGATAATTTCTCCTTATGTCATAGGTACCTTTATAATCACTATAGGTTGGAGTTATGACATCATCATAGTAGAGAAGAGCATTATCATTGCTAGCAACTATATTTGTAATCATGTTGTCTTTATTCTTACTAGCAAAAGAATTATCAATTATCACATCACTAGTGGGTAAAGGGTTTGCAATCCTATCATCCCCAAGCTTAGAGCTTCCCATATCGTCACTTTCAGAGTTGGTACCAAAAAGATTTTCAAGATCATAAGTAGCATTATCATCATTTTCCCAATCACAATAAGTAACATGCATATCATAATCAAAATCATCTTCAATAGTACCTACAGACGTATCATCAAGATGATAATTAAGGCAATAAACTTCACCTTCTTCTTTAAACTTACAATCGTTAGGATAAAAGTTGATAGGAGGAATATGCTCAGGCCAGGTTGATACCCATTCTTCTTCTTTCTTGCTCCTCTTCCTCCTCCTCTTCCTTTTCTTCTTCTTAACCTTAGGAGGGAGTGGTTGGAGATGAAGCTTCTCCACATATCCTGGTTTATCATTAGAAACAATAGGGGAAACTTGGGAGAAACTCTCCTTTTTATTAGCAGAAATATAAGAGACATTTTTATACTTTGGTAAAGTTCCCTCCTTTATAATCTTACCTATGTAATCATTTTCATGGCAATTAACAACACAATAGAGATGGCAATTTTGCAAAGTGTTTTTTATTCCTATGGCATTAACATCTAGCCATGAAGTCTTTTATGATAACTCTTCACACATCAAAAATAACATAAGCTCATCATAAAGATCAGAGGTGATCATGTTATCACACAACCGGTTAACAGTTATGTTTTGAAAGTTCATGCATTGAAAATTAAAGTGACCCTCAATACGGCAAAGTTCACAAGTAAAAGGATAAAGGTCACACAATTCTCTAGCAATTTCATTTAAATCTCTGACCCAAGTGATTGTTCTTTCATGCTTATGTTGTTTACAATACTTCTCTTCTTCAATCATAGGCCTTTCACAAGGTCTACCCACTCCACAAAAATTAACATGCTTATATAAAACTTCATTTTTAGGAATTGGATCATGCATGTTGCAATCATCATGAACAATTTCATTTTCTTTGCAAGTCTCTTTAAAAGGTTTATGATACTTGATCCAATCCTCCTTAGGCATATTAAGATGTGAAGCAAAAGATTTGAGGAAATCAACAAGGAGTTGAGAATCAAACCCAAACTTAGCACTAAACTTATTAAAACTTGTAGTTTCAACAAAGGACTTAATGCAATCATACTCATAAATTATACCTGACTCTTTACCTTTGTCGATCTCCCAATCTTCAGTGTTGTGTTGAATTCTTTCAAGGAGTTCCCATTTAGCATCAATCTTTTTGTTTGTGAAAGAACCCATAGAGGAAGCGTCGAGCAAATCATTATCCTGTCGAGAAAGCCTCGCATAGAAATTAGTAATAATCATATCTTTGGGGAGCCCATGGTTAGGACATTTTAGCATTAACGTTTTCAGTCTCCCCCAAGCTTGAGCTATGCTCTCTCCGTCATGAGGATAAAAATTATAAACATAATTCCTATTCTCATGGACTTCATGAAGAGGATAAAACTTGGAGTAAAAGAGAGACTGGATCTCTTCCCACTCCAGCAGGTGAGAGTCATTTAGTAGCCTATACCATTCCAATGCTTTTCCTTTCAGTGACAAGGCAAATAATTTCCTCATGACAAACTGCCTTGATACACCTGCAAGCTTAAATAATGAACATAGTTGTGACCGATATAGCAAGTGTTCACCGGGATGTCTGTCTCCTGCATAACGATCAGCCAAAACATAATCGATAATACCAGCTGGTATTTTAGAGGGCACAATTTCATTAGGGGGAGGAGCAACCACCACAGGTGTGGGGCGTCTTTCCGCAAGCAACGATCCAATAGCAAGGTTGTCCATAAGCATAACTAGTGAAATAAAAACAAGAAACAAAAAGATTTAATTGCAAGATCTAAAGATATACCTTCAAGCGCTCACCTCCCCGGCAACGGCGCCAGAAATAGCTTGATGTCTACACACGCTTCTACACTTGTAGACTATGTCGGGCCTCCAAGCGCAGAGGTTTGTAGGACAGCAGCAATTTCCCTCAAGTGGATGACCTAAGGTTTATCGAACTCAGGGAAGTAGAGGTTGAAGATGGTCTCTCTCAAGCAACCCTGCAACTAAGATACAAGAAGTCTCTTGTGTCCCCAACACACCTAATACAATTAGGAGTTGTATAGGTGCACTAGTTCGGCGAAGAGATGGTAAAATATGGATGATAGGAGTGGCAAAGCAAAGTAATATAAATCTGTAATAAAAAGTGCAGCAAGCAAACAAGTGGTAAACGTGAGCACAAATGGTATTGCAATGGTGGAAACAAGGCCTAGGCTTCATACTTTCACTAGTGGCAACTCCCAACAACATTAACATAATCGAATCACATGATATTTCCCATAAAACATGCAAAGGGGATGCACTCGGAGGTCATTCCTTCGTGGTCAAGAGAGGACGAGAATTATGTAGGGCTACAAAAGCACACCTCAAAGTTCGTAGTTCTCAATCTAAGTATTTCCCAATGTCACCGCGGCCATCCAAAGAGAGTCCCACAATCATCACAACATATTGAAAGGATAGTCAAAGACAAGCACCAAGAGACTCTCAATCTTCAATCAACACACAAGAGAGGAAATCACTCATGAAAATATTTTTCTAATCCATGTCCAATAGACCGCTGTCACCTTGGTCTCGGGGATTATACTAGATAAAGACAAGTGAGTACATCAATCCAATACATAGAGGAAGGGGAAATATCATGGGATCACCCTAGATTAACATAGCCTATGATCACAACAAAGATCACATCATGGGAAAGAGAGATAACCACATAGCTACACGTACGAGCCCTCGGCCCCGGAGAAGACTACTCACGCATGGACATGGTGAGGAGGAGGTTGATGATGGTGTTGATGGAGAGGTGCAGCCCCGCGAGGAGGAGATGGCCGACGGCAGCCACGGAGGCGGCGGCGGCGGCCCTTGGGGGCGCAGCGGCGGCGGCGACCCTAGGGGGCAGCGGCTCCTTGGCCTCCCTTCTTCCTTGTGGATGGTGTTGCAATGGTGCTGGTCCTCCCCTCCAAGATGGCGGCTCGAGAGGAGGAAAATTCGTGGCCCCTGGTGACCTAGGTTTCCTCTCTTTATATAGACTCTCGGATTCCCGTCATCAAATTTTGGGCCTCAGTAAAACGGGCTTTACTCGGCCGTCCGGACTCCGATTTGGACGAATTTTATATCCAGAAGCATCGCCTCGAAATTCCCCACAACTTTCGCAACTAGACTTATTCCGTTTGACGTCGTCTTCGGGCCGGTACGTGACCATCTTTAAAAAACGTTCTCAGACAGATTTCAGGAAAGTCAGAGTCCTACTCCAATACGACTCCTTTTGCGTTTTTGTCAATTTCCAAGTAATTTCTACACAATAAAGTGTAAAACAAGAACATTGTGCACTTTTGCAACCATTAGTAGGTTAGTCCAAATATGATCAAAAGTGTATGGAAGTGCATAAAAATCATAGCAATATCACACAAAAAGGGCATGGAGCAAGCAGAAATTATAGATACGTTTTGGACGTATCAGGGGTTGCATAGGGTTCTCCGCTCCTCGGGAGCTAGCCAGCCGAGGCTGCCCCTTCCGGAGGTCTTGGTGTCGTCCGACCCACGAGGCTTGGTCCTTCGCGAGGGTCTTGAATGTCGATGCTGAAGATGGGCCATACCAGGCCTGAAAGGATGCCACGTCATGGGCCGCAGGTAGGCAAGTCTGGGTACCCTGGCTCCCAGAACGCCGACAGTAGCCCCCGGGCCCAAGGCTCACTCGGACTTGACTTTGAGGCAAAGCCAAAGGGCAAGGGTGGAGCGCCGTAGGCCCGAATCTCCTGCGGTCCTGGTCGACGCGTGGCGCCTGGATTGGACGTGGGCGTCTTCACCTCCTCATGTTGCCTCGGCAACCATTTGACTTGACTAGAGCCTGCGGCATGTAGTAAACAGTCATTATTACCTATGATCGTGGGGGCTGACGGTTTGCCCCCTTGCTATAAATGAGGACGAGAAGGATCCCCTCCACTCATCTTCATCTCCGTGCCGCTCGCTTCTTCTCCCTTCACCTCATGCACCCATGGTGCCGCTAAGGAAACTCTCTGCCGCGGAGAAAGGCAAGGTTCCCATCGCGGGCCCGGATGCTCCTCCGATCAAGAGGAGCCGTGGGCGCCCCCGAAAGTACGCTGTGTCCCCAGGCGCGACTTCTTGTGAGTGCGGTCGTGCTTCTCCGCGCTCAGCCGTCACCCCCGGGAGTCGCGGCGACGCTTCTTCACGCGGCGCGGGCCGCAGCGGAGGGGTAGTTTCTTCGACAAGAGGTAGCGTGTCGTGGCCGTTCGCCCTTCACGGCCGCGCTTCCGCTCGGCAGACGCCTCCACGGAGTTTGTCGTGTGGTCGAAGAGGCCCACCAACACCTAGGTCCCACTCCCACACTTCTTCGCGAGGTCGCTGCCGAGAAGGCTCGACGGTTTGTGACTGCAGGTCGACGGGTGCTGCAGCAAGGCTTCATGGGTCAGGGCCGAGGCTGCCACCGCGTGCGGCGCGTCCTTGACCCGCGACTGGTAGACGTTTGCCCGAGCGCGGGGCTTGAACGAGAGGTGCACCCTCCACTTCAAGTATGACGGCCTCGTGACCCTCTACGTGATGGTGTTCGGAGAAGACGGCCGGCGCGCGGGGTGCTACCCCGAGGACGACGATGATGATGACAAGCCTGCCCTTGGTGATGCCCGTAGCTCCTCTAGCGATGACAGCTCCTCCTCCGGGAAGAGGGCCAGCGGCAGCGGCTCCGATGAGCTGCCGAGACAGGTTCGAGGGAGGCGACGATGGGCCTTGCCGCCGCACCACCGTGAAGCGTGATGAGGGCTCAGACTGAGCCTGGAGGGCCTCCGGAGCCGGGCCTTGGGGGCTGCTGCGGTCGTGCGGGCCGCTTTTGTTTAACCTTTCCTTTCTCCTGCATTTTGAAAAAGGGAGATGGTCCTGCCGGGACATGTAATGAACCATGTCACTTATGTTACTATGCTACGCTTACTGTTCCTGTGTTATGCTGTGATGTTCATGTCCCGAGTAGGTGCGATAGGGTAACTTATCTTGGCGCATTCGCAGTAGCTTCCCACTTCGCGAGGGTGAGATCTTTGTCATTTGGTGAAGCTCCCTTTGTTGTCGACTCAGCAGCTGCCGGCCTCGGGAGGCATCATAAAGCTGCAAAATTGTTAGAATACTCGTCGGGTATCTTGCCCTTCCTTGCGCGAGCCCTTAGGCATGGCTAGCCGTGGCTTAGCGCACCGCGTCGCAGTAGCCCAAAGGGCGCCTCACGAGATCAAAGGAAGCCGAATCTCTGGGGTGATAGGCCTTTGGAAAGTGTGTTTGCGGCGCGGGCGAGCCCAACACACGCACACGCCTGCCTATGTAGCCCCCACGCGAGGCGCACAAGGGAGAGCGACGGGCAACTGTCCCTCTCCCTGATCTGAGACAAATAGGCGAGCCAATAAAAGGAGGAAAACCCAACTAGGCAATCGAGAAACGCCAAAATCCAAACTCCATTAAGAGGTTGCAAATCAACTACAGAAAGCAAGCAAATGAACAGCCGTGTCTGGCACCTAGTCTAGTCTTCTCACCAGCACATAGCTAAGTGATGCCACTAGGACATGGGACGGAGCCCCTGAGGCCCGAGGGCGGCTCTCCGGAGACTCCGGGGCATGTACAGTCCCACTCATTATTACGTGAGAGTATCACGAGCGGAGACCTTCACATGCATGGGGCCTTGCTTCATGGGTAGAACTTCCAGAGGTGTTGGATGTTCCAGTCGTTCTGGATAGGGGCTCCATCTTGCGTCTCCAGGCGCATGGCGCCAGGCCTGCAGACGCAAGAGATTCTGAATGAGCCCTCCCACATGGGCGAGAGATTATGCAACCCTTCCCTGGAGAGTACTCGCCTCAGGATGAGGTCGCCTACCTCGAGCGTCCTGGAGCGGATGTTGCGGCAGTGATACAGTCGCAGCGCATGCTGGTACCTTGCTGCCCGAAGCGAGGCTTGATGGCGGCGTTCCTCCCCCAGCACGAGGTCAACCCCGCGTGACATCTTGGCGTGCTTTGTCAAACACCAAGACCCGCGCGGAGCGATGCTTGACCTCGTGTGGGAGAACCGCTTCGACTCCGTAGATGAGGAAGAAAGGAGTTTCTCCGGTTAGCTTGGTCGCGGTGGTGCGGATGGACCACAACATGGACTGGAGCTCGTCCAACCAGCCCCTGCCGCAGGCCTCGAGTTTCTTCTTGAAGGTTCTTGTCTTGAGGCCCCTCAAGACCTCTGCATTTGCACGCTCAGCCTGTCCGTTGCTCCTGGGGTGTGCCACTGAGGCGTAATGTATTTACGTTCCAAGGTTAGCACAGTACATTTTGAAAAGATTGCTAGTGAACTGTGAGCCAGTGTCGGTGATGATACTGAAAGTTCAACTATCCCCGAGTGGTTTTGGTAATTACTAACAACATATAGCTCATTGAACTAATGCTATCTCAAGATAATATTTCTGGAAAGTTCAATGATTGGCATGTCATATATTAGGATTGTGGACCCCTCAAAATGCAAAGGTTAAAGGATTGGCTCAAGCTCAAAGCTAAGGACTCTACATTTTCCATTTTAGTGATCCAAGATCACATTGAGTCCACAGAAAAACCAATACTATTAAAAGGGGATGCGGTGTTGCTTAATGGCTTGCTTGCTCATGATGCTTAGTGATATGCTCCAAAACCCTCAACCACTTTCTCACATCCACATATGTCCCAAACCAAAAGTCAAACTCGGCCCTATCGAAAATATCTATCCGGCGCCATCGAGTTCATTTGACATAGCCACTGCCAGAAAACCTAATCACTTCGGTCTCACCGAAAGGGATCTCGGTCTCACCGAGATGGCATTGCAAACTCTCTGTTGCCTATTGCAATATTTTCGGTCTTACCGAGATGTGCAATCGGTCCCACCGAGTCTGTAATGCAAACTCACTGTTGCCTCTTCGTAACATTTCGGTCTCACCGAAATGAGCGAATCGGTCCCACCGAGTTTGCCTGACCAACTCTCTGTGTGCTTATTACCAAAATCGATCTCACCGAGTTTGTGTAATCGGTCCCACCGAGATTACGTTATGCCCTAACCCTAATAAAATCGGTCCCACCGAGTTGATCATATCGGTCCCACCGAAATACCTAATGGTCACATTATGAACTAAATCAGTCTGACCGAGTTCTTTGAATCGGTCCCACCGAGTTTGGTAAATTGTGTGTAACGGTTAGATTTTGTGTGGAGGCTATATATACCCCTCCACCCACTCTTCACTCATGAGAGAGCCATCAGAACATATCTACACTTCCATCATTCATGTTCTGAGAGAGAACCACCTACTCAAGTGTTGAGATCAAGATATTCCATTCCTACCATGTGGATCTTGTTCTCTAGCCTTTCCTAAGTTGCTTTCCACTTAAATCCCTCTTCCACCATATCCAAATATGTGAGGAGTTGTTTGAGTGTTGGGGAGACTATCACTTGAAGCATTTGAGCAAGGAGTTCATCATCAACACACCGTTTTTTACCTTTTGGAGAGTTGTGTCTCCTAGATTGGTTAGGTGTTACTTGGGAGCCTCCGACAAGATTGTGGACTTGAACCAAGGAGTTTGTAAGGGCAAGGAGATCTCATACTTCATGAAGATCTACCGCTAGTGAGGCAATGTTGGGGAACGTAGCAGAATTCAAAAAATTTCCTACGCTTCACCAAGATCAATCTAAGGAGTCATCTAGCAACGAGCATAAAAGAGTGCATCTACATACCCTTTGTAGATCGCGTGCGGAAGCGTTCGAAGGAACGTGGATGATGGAGTCGTACTCGTCGTGATCCTCGTCACCGATGATCCCAGCGCCGAACGGACGGCACCTCCGCGTTCAACACACGTACGGTACAGCGACGTCTCCTCCTTCTGGATCCAGCAAGGGGGAGGAGAGGTTGACGGAGATCCAGCAGCACGACGGCGTGGTGGTGGATGCAACGGGAAAAGCTGCAGGGCTTCGCCGAGACCCTGCGGGAAGAGTTGGTGGTGTGAC
>LR738715.1:212164784-212197031 GCA_902687465.1 Secale cereale
GAGGCATCAGAGGCTTGGGGTGCGGCTGCCCTCTCTCCCCCACTATATATAGGGGGCCAGGGGGGCGCCGGCCCTAGGAGATCCAATCTCCTAGGGAGCGGCGGCCAGGGGGGTATCTTGCCCCCCAAGGCATAGGGAGGCGCCCCCACCCCTAGGGTTTCAACCCTAGGCGCATGGGGGTTGGCCCATGTGGGGCGCGCCAGCCCACTAGGGGCTGGCCCACTTCCCCCTACGGTGCCCAGGGCCCTCCGGGATGGGTGGCCCCACCCGGTGGACCCTCGGGACCCTTCCGGTGGTCCCAGGACACTCCCGGTGACCCCCAGAACTCTCCCGATGGCCGAAACTGGACTTTCTATATATCATTCTTCACCTCCGGACCATTCCGGAACTCCTCGTGACGTCCGGGATCTCATCCGGGACTCCGAACAACATTCGGGTTTCCGTGTGCATATATCTCTACAACCCTAGCGTCATCGAACCTTAAGTGTGTAGACCCTACGGGTTCGGGAGACATGCAGACATGACCGAGACGACTCTCCGGTCAATAACCAACAGCGGGATCTGGATACCCATGTTGGTTCCCACGTGTTCCTCGATGATCTCATCCGATGAACCACTGTGTCAAGGATTCACTCAATCCCGTATGTTATTCCCTTTGTCTATCGGTACGGTACTTGCCCGAGATTCGATCGTCGGTATGCCCGATACCTTGTTCAATCTCGTCATGGCAAGTCTCTTTACTCGTTTCGTAACCCATCATCCCGTGACTAACTCCTTAGTCACTTTGAGCTCATTATGATGATGTCTTACCGAGTGGGCCCAGAGATACCTCTCCGTCATACGAAGTGACAATATCCCAGTCTCGGTTCGTACCAACTCAACAGACACTTTCGGAGATACCCGTTGCGTACCTTTATAGCCACCCAGTTACGTTGTGACGTTTGGCACACCCAAAGTATTCCTACGGTATCCGGGAGTTGCACAACCTCATGGTCTAAGGAACAAATACTTGACACTGGAAAAACTTAAGCATTACGAACTATACGATCTCGTGCTAGGCTTAGGATTGGGTCTTGTCCATCACATCATTCTCCCAATGATGTGATCCCGTTATCAATTACATCCTATGTCCATGGCCAGGAAACCGTGACCATCTGTTGATCAACGAGCTAGTAACTAGAGGCTTACCAGGGACACGTTGTGGTCTATGTATTCACACATGTATCGCTATTTCCGTACAATACAATTCAAGCATGAATAACAGACAATTATCATGAACAAGGAAATATAATAATAATCCTTTTATTATTGCCTCTAGGGCATATTTCCAACAGTCTCCCACTTGCACTAGAGTCAATAATCTAGTTACATTGTGATGAATCGAACACCCATAGAGTTCTGGTGTTGATCATGTTTTGCCCGTGGAAGAGGTTTAGTCAACGGGTCTGCCACATTCAGATCCGTATGCACTTTACAAATATCTATGTCTCCATCTTGAACATAATTCCCGATGGAGTTGAAACGGCGCTTGATGTGCTTGGTCTTCTTGTGAAACCTGGGCTCCTTGGCAATGGCAATAGCGCCAGTGTTGTCACAGAAGAGAGTCATCGGGCTTGACGCGCTTGGAATGAATCCTAGGTCGGTGATGAACTCCTTCATCCAGACTCCTTCTTGCGCTGCTTCGCAAGCAGCTATGTACTCCGCTTCACATGTAGAATGCACCACGACGCTCTGCTTGCAACTGCACCAGCTGACTGCTCCACCATTCAAAATATACACGTATCCGGTTTGTGACTTGGAGTCATCCAGATCTGTGTCGAAGCTAGCATCGACGTAACCCTTTACGACGAGCTCTTCGTCACCTCCATAAACGAGAAACATGTCCTTAGTCCTCTTCAGGTACTTTAGGATGTTCTTGACCGCTGTCCAGTGTTCCATACCGGGATCACTTCGGTACCTCCCTACCAAACTTATGGCAAGGTTCACATCAGGTCTGGTACACAGCATGGCATACATGATAGAACCTATGGCTGAGGCATAGGGAATGACACTCATCTTTTCTCTATCTTCTGCCGTGGTCGGGGACTGAGCCGTGCTCAATCTCATACCTTGTAAAACAGGCAAGAACCCCTTCTTGGACTGATCCATATTGAACTTCTTCATTATCTTGTCAAGGTATGTGCTTTGTGAAAGACCAATGAGGCGTCTTGATCTATCTCTATAGATTTTGATGCCTAATATGTAAGCAGCTTCTCCAAGGTCCTTCATTGAAAAACTCTTATTCAAGTAGGCCTTTATGCTCTCCAAGAATTCTATATCATTTCCCATCAGCAATATGTCATCCACATATAATATGAGAAATGCTACAGAGCTCCCACTCACTTTCTTGTAGATACAGGCTTCTCCCCAAGTCTGTATAAAGCCAAACGCTTTGATCACATCATTAAAGCGAATATTCGAACTCCGAGATGCTTGCACCAGCCCGTAGATCGAGCGCTGGAGCTTGCATACCTTGTTAGCATTCTCTGGATCGACAAAACCTTCCGGCTGCATCATATACAGCTCTTCCTTGAGGAAACCATTAAGGAATGCCGTTTTGACGTCCATTTGCCATATCTCATAATCATAGAATGCGGCAATTGCTAACATGATTCGGACTGACTTCAGCATCGCTACGGGAGAGAAAGTCTCGTCGTAGTCAATCCCTTGAACTTGCCGATAACCCTTAGCGACAAGCCGAGCCTTATAGATGGTCACATTACCATCCGCGTCTGTCTTCTTCTTAAATATCCATTTATTTTCTATGGCGTGCCTCTCATCGGGCAAGTCCACCAAAGTCCATACTTTGTTTTCATACATGGATTCTATCTCGGATTTCATGGCTCCAAGCCATTTATTGGAATCCGGGCCCGCCATCGCTTCTTCATAGTTCAAAGGTTCACCGTTGTCTAACAACATGATTTCCATGACAGGGTTGCCGTACTACTCTGGTGCAGAACGTGTCCTTGTGGACCTTCGAAGTTCAGTAGTAACTTGATCTGTATCTTCATGATCATCATCATTAACTTCCTCCCTTGTCGGCGCGGGCACCTCAGGAACAATTTCCTGCGCTGCGCTACTTTCCGGTTCGGGAGGGGTGACTGTCACCTCATCAAGTTCTACTTTCCTCCCACTCACATCTTTCGAGAGAAACTCTTTCTCCAAAAAGGATCCATTCTTGGCAACAAAGACCTTGCCTTCGAATCTGAGGTAGAAGGTGTACCCAATCGTTTCCTTTGGCTATCCTATGAAGACGCATTTTTCCGATTTGGGTTCGAGCTTTTCAGGTTGAAGTTTCTTGACATAAGCATCGCAACCCCAAACTTTTAGAAACGACACCTTAGGTTTCTTGCCAAACCAAAGTTCATACGGTGTCGTCTCAACGGATTTTGACGGAGCCCTATTTAAAGTGAATGTGGCCGTCTCTAAAGCATAACCCCAAAAAGATAGCGGTAAGTCGGTGAGAGACATCATAGATCGCACCATGTCCAACAGGGTACAATTTCGACGTTCGGACACACCATTACGCTGAGGTGTTCCGGGAAGTGTCAATTGTGAAACAATTCCATAGTTCCTAAGGTGCGTGCCAAATTCATGACTTAAATATTCACCCCCACGATCCGATCGCAAGAACTTTATTTTTCTGTCACGTTGATTCTCAACCTCATTATGAAATTCCTTGAACTTTTCAAAGGTCTCAGACTTGTGCTTCATTAAGTAGACACACCCATATCTACTCAAGTCATTGTAACATCCCAAATTTTCAATTTGGAATGTTATACATAGATCATATTTGCATTTGCATGTTTTTGCATTGTTGTTCGTGGAGTTCCTCGAAATTCTAAGCAACTCAAGGACCTACGGAGAGAGTTGGGAATTTTACCGTTTTCATATTTGAGTTCGCTCGAATATCGGTACGAGGACAGTGTGATTCTAATTAATTTTCTCTCCTAAAAATATTTCTAAATACCAAATATGAGCGGAGATAATATGACTTCTCCAAAATAACAAAAATATTGGAGGAAAAATGTTAAAATCACTTTTGGTATTTTTCCGGATTTAATTGCAGATTTATTTGCATAGGAAAAATACGTGTTTTTCAAAATTGCATTTAGGTCCGGGAAAAATGTTCACTTTGTCCTAAATATTATTAGAGGATGGTGAAAATTTATTTCGGGAATTTTGGAGTCCGTTTTGTATTTCTTTCGTTAGTTTTTCTACGCCGGGACTCTTTTTAGAAAAAACAAAGGAAACTGACTAGGAGTCTTACTAGCCCAGGACTCTGGGCTTTATAACTCGCCCGATCCGGCCCGTCGCCCCTAGCCCGCAGCCGCCCCTGCCCCCAAACCCTAGCGCACCGCCGCCCCAGCCCACAGCCGCCCGCCGCCGCCGCCGCTGCTGCCGCCGCCGCTGCTGCTGCCGCCCCGCCCACCGGATCCCGCCGGAGCCGCCGGATCCCGCCGCCGTCGCCGAGGTATACGCCACCGCCGCTATCTGATACGTCCAAAACGTATCTATAATTTCTTCTTGCTCCATGCCTCTTTTGGGTGATATTGCTATGATATTTATACACTTCCATACACTTTTGATCATATTTGGACTAACCTATTAACTCAGTGCACCCCAGTGCCAGTTTCTGTTTTCTGCTGTTTTTGTATTTCAGGTTTTCCAATTACGAGAACTGCCAGAAAAATTCCGGAAAAATTATATAAAAAAAATCAGCGTTCCAAAAGCTTCCCGGTAGCCAAAGTACAGCCGGAGGGGGGCCACCAGGGCTCCAGGTGCCCTGGTGGCGCGGCCCCCCTCCTGACCGCGCCGGGGGGGGCGCCTGGGCCCCCCAGGCCTCCGCTGATGCCCCCCTTTGGCATATATTTATATCGTGTCCCGAAACCCTCGAGACGGGAACCCTTTTTCGCGATCTCATCTCTGTTCCGCCGCCGCCGCGCTTCCAAGATCGGGAGCGCCAGGAGAACTCTTCCTGGCACCCTGCCGGAGGGGAGGATCACCACCGGGAGCCTCTCCACCACCATGGACGCCTCCCGGATGAGTTGTGAGTAGTCTCCCTTGGACCATGGGTCCATGACCAGTAGCTATGTGATGTTCTCCTCCCCTTCTTGTGCTTCACTAATCAGTCCTCGTGAGCTGCCCTACATGATCGAGGCACATATGTAATCCTTATGCTGTTGCTATGATGAGTTTGCTGGGATCCGATGGATTGTGAGATTATGTTCAGATTGTGTTTGAGTAATATATTTGATCTACCTCTTTTATATTTATGTTCATAAGTAATTCTTGCATGTTCTCCGTTGTTATTTATTGCTTTGGCCAAGTAGTAGGTAGTGACTCCAAGAGGGAACGTTATGCTTGATTGTGGGTTCATGCCCCTCTATGACTAGCTTGAGTGACAGAAACATGAGTCTAGGGGATGTGCTGTTGCCACAAGGGGGAAAACAACGGTGCTTGTGCCCGCGGGTGCAAGGATTGTTTACTTTACGCAAAGTTCTTTTAATGCAGTTGTCTGTTGCTTTGAGTTTACACTATGGGTGGGACTCGCAACTTAATACGAGCGAGATGTTCTGGATAGATATCTCAAGGTGGATGATTAGTAGTAGATGCAGATGGATTTCAGTCTACTTGCCTTGGCGTACCGCCCATGCTTTGAACATCTACCTTTCTTGTAACATAGTTAGCATTGGTTTGCGCACATAATTCTGTCAATTGCCCAGCTGTAATTCGTTTACCTCACATAGCTGTTTTATCGTCTTTTGGGAGAGAGACATCACTAGTGAACATCATGGGACCCCGGTCCATATTACCATCATTGATCACATCCGCTTTTTACTTTCCGCTTTTTACTTACTATTGCAGCAAAACCTATCACTATTATCTCTTGCGTTTGATCCTTTGTAAACGACAAGGCCGGAGGGATTGACAACCTCTCTGTACTCGTTGGGAGCAAAGTTATTTGTATCTGTGTGCAGGTCCACGTTGATTGCTAATATCTGGCGCCGTTAGCAGTTGACACCTTCTTGTTGAAACTGGGAGTCTCAGGGAAATCGATCCTTGGTATCTTTGCCAAGGGAAAACTTCTGCTACACTGCATCTCAAACCTTCCACTTGGGGTAACCAACGAGGGGCGAGAAGACATCAAGCAAAGTTTTCTGGCGCCGTTGCCGGGGACTCCACTCTTCAAGATAGGGGAGCTGCACGCTATCTTTTATCTTTGCTTTTTAGTCTTGTTAGTTTACCTTTCAGTTTTCTTTATGTCTTTTCACTAGTTTTGCTTAATGGAAAACTACAAAAATATGAGAGAGCTTTATAAGCTCTACCTTGCTTTGGGACATGATGTGTTTGAAGAGAAAGTTAAAAAACCTATGGAACTTTATTATTTGCATAACAATCATGATGGTAGTGATGTTATTAGTATGCTTTCTTTGAATATCAATATTGCTAATGACATGGAAAGCTCTAAGCTTGGGGATGACACGTTTGATGAACATGATATTTTTAGTCCCCCAACTTTTGAAGAGAAAATTTACTTTGATGATACTTTGCCTCCTAAATATGATGATGGTTATGATAGTCTTACTCTCACTATTCCTAATAAGAAAGATTTTGCTTGTATGAAGAGTAATGACACTTTTATGCTTTTGGATCATGGAAATAATGCCTTATGTGATAGTTATATTGTTGAGTTCATCCATGATGCCACTGAAATTTATAATGAGATAGGGAGACATGGTTCTAAATATCTTAATAATAAGAAGTTTCCTCTCTTTATGTTGATGGTTTTGAAGCTGCACTAGTTTTGTCTTCCTATGCTTATTGCTTTGTGCTTCAATGAATTATTCTATTGCAATATTCCTATGCATAGGAAGCATGTTAAGCTTAAATGTGTTTGGTATTTGCTTCTTGATGCTCTCTTTTGTTCTTCAACTCTTATTCCTACAAGAGCATCATTAAAGTCTTAAGCCTATCTTTATGGCTATAAAGAAAGAGCTCTAGGGAGACAACCCTTGTTATCTTTGCTTTCAGTTTGTTCTTTCAGTTTTAGTGGTCTTGATGTTTGTTACTACAGTAGCATCATCATTGTATCTTTACTTTTCAGCTTTGTGCCAAGTGTAGCCTCTGATTGCAAGAAAGTTCAAAAGTTGTGACGTGCTGTCCAGGAAACAGATTCTGTCCTTGGATAGAAAAATTCGTATAAAATCACCGGTTCATCTTTTTGGTCTGAATTTTTTCGACAGCGTGCTCTATATAATTTTCTTTCGTGCGTCTGTTCTGAGTGTTTTGATTAGAGTTGCAGAAGTGCCCCGAAAAAATCATTTATTACCTGCTGTTCTGTTTTTCACAGATTCTGTCCTGTTTTGCCTTTCTTTCATTTTGCAAACCTTGAGCTTGCTTTTTCTTTGCAGAAACCTTTTGGCAATCTAGAGAAACAGTAGACCTTCAAGAATATCTTTATTTCCAGCAAGGAATAATTATTTTATTAAGGGTACTAACCTCGTTAATCAGATTATGATGAGTTATGTATGAAGGGAGTTTTCAAGTGTGCGAGGGAAGATGATAAAAAGATTCAGGAGTGTCAAACGCTCAAGCTTGGGGATGCCCCCATGCACCCCCAAGAAATATTCAAGGAGACTCAAGCGTCTAAGCTTGGGGATGCCCCCGTGCATCCCCTTCTCCATCAACATTATCAGTTCGTCTTTCGTTCCACTATATTTTTATCACTTCATGTGTTATGTGCTATGCTTGGAGCGTCTTGCTTTTAGTTTTCCTTTTTAGTTTTCTTTAGCTTTTCATAACGAGTCGGAACTCAGCTTTCTTTGTGTGGGAGAGAAACACGCTCCACTTCTACCTAGAACATAACATAGAATTTTCATGTCTATCTTTGCTGTGTGTGTTCTTTGTCTTTCAATAGGTACTATCATGTTCAGCTCTTAGTATTCATGCTTATCTTTTTAAAGAGCTTTTGTTTAGTTGGTTGCTTGAACTCTCTTTATTTATCATGATTATCTTATTAAGAGAGTTTACTTCTGTTGCATGGTTGATATGTCTATGATAAAAATGCTACGTGCATAATGGTGCTTAGTAGTTCATGTTTTCTTATGGTTAGTCTCAAATAGCTAGGGGTTCCCAATGTGTTATCGGAATACCAACATGATTTGTTTGCCTATGATGTGGTATGGTTTAGTAATATCTTCCTTCAAGAATTTATTTTGATTGACTTGGCGTATGCTCACGCATATTTAAGACTGCAAAGAAAGTCTGTCAAGCCTTGATGATCTTTTGTTTCTGAGTAGCGATATAATTATCATGCCTGATTCAATGTTGCTTTGTCGCTCTGCATGATTATGACCGTCATTGCTCTCTTAGTTGGTCGCTCCCAGTCTTTTGCTAACCTCCACCTATACTAAGCGGACTGACTGCTTGTGCATCCAAATTCCTTTAAACCAGTTATGCCATATGAGTCCACCATACCTTCCTACATGGTATTTACCTGCCATTCCTAACGAAGACTTTCATGTACCATCTCGAAATTATTCAAAAAAAATGCATTCCAATTTTGTGCCTCTGTTTTAAGTTCATGAGGAAGTAGTAGTTAATTCATGATCTTTTTAAGTTGGACAAGCTTCACCCCGGGATTGCATGTCTAATGTGCAAACCCATAACTGGCATTGAGTGCGCCCGGCTCAAAATTAATATAACAAACAAACCCTCCTTCACGCTTTGTTTATGAGAAATCAGAAAACTTTGGCAGTGATAAACAAAGGAGATTAAGAGGATGTGATCGTCCTCATTCGGGAGCCGTTTCTCGGAACTTGTCCATCTCAAGAAGTAATTGAGTTATCTGCTAGCATTCGTTCACAGAACATGCATAATCAAAATAATAATAATAATTACCTCTGTTTTTAAAACCAAGAGCTCTGGTACATGCTTTGTCTTTGTTTCCGACTACGGGTTTTCAACCTTGCCAACAAAAGCCACGGTTCGAGAGTCTCCACCTTCTTTTAAAGCACCAACTACTGAGAGCATGATTGTCATTCTGAGTGTAATGTGCATTGTCCCAAAGTAGCATTGTCTTTTGCATGATTATGATATCGTTTATTTTGAAATCATTGTATCTAGTCATCACTTAAACCTTGGAGGTGCCCCTGCATTTATGTTTTGCGTCACTAAAGGGGGCAAGCGAGATATCACTTTATCATATTTGCACACCATGCTCATTACAAATCTATTTGATGTTTCAGTATCATATTGTAAAACTTTCAGTTCTTTGTGATTTTCTCATGAGGCAACTTAATTACTACAGATTCATTGTCTCAATAAGCTTTTGTCATATGACTATGAAAAATCCTTATATGGTTAATAGCATGTCACCACAGAAATTATTCTTGTTATCATTTACCTACTCGAGGACGAGCAGGAATTAAGCTTGGGGATGTTGATACGTCCAAAACGTATCTATAATTTCTGCTTGCTCCATGCCTCTTTTGGGTGATATTGCTATGATATTTATACACTTCCATACACTTTTGATCATATTTGGACTAACCAATTAACTCAGTGCACCCCAGTGCCAGTTTCTGTTTTCTGCTGTTTTTGTATTTCAGGTTTTCCCATTACGAGAACTGCCAGAAAAATCCCGGAAAAATTATATAAAAAATCAGCATTCCAGAAGCTTCCCGGTAGCCAAAGTACAGTCGGAGGGGGGCCACCAGGGCTCCAGGCGCCCTGGTGGTGCGGCCCCCCTCCTGGCCACGCCGGGGGGCGCCTGGGCCTCCCAGGCCTCCGCTGATGCCCCCCCTTTGGCATATATTTATATCGTGTCCCGAAACCCTCGAGACGGGAACCCTTTTTCGCGATCTCATCTCTGTTCCGCCGCCGCCGCGCTTCCAAGATCGGGAGCGCCAGGAGAACTCTTCCCAGCACCCTACCGGAGGGGAGGATCACCACCGGGAGCCTCTCCACCACCATGGACGCCTCCCGGATGAGTTGTGAGTAGTCTCCCTTGGACCATGGGTCCATGACCAGTAGCTATGTGATGTTCTCCTCCCCTTCTTGTGCTTCACTAATTAGTCCTTGTGAGCTGCCCTACATGATCGAGGCACATATGTAATCCTTATGCTGTTGCTATGATGAGTTTGCTGGGATCCGATGGATTGTGAGATTATGTTCAGATTGTGTTTGAGTAATATATTTGATCTACCTCTTTTATATTTATGTTCGTAAGTAATTCTTGCATGTTCTCCGTTGTTATTTATTGCTTTGGCCAAGTAGTAGGTAGTGACTCCAAGAGGGAACGTTATGCTTGATTGTGGGTTCATGCCCCTCGATGACTAGCTTGAGTGACAGAAACATGAGTCTAGGGGATGTGCTGTTGCCACAAGGGGGAAAACAACGGTGCTTGTGCCCGCGGGTGCAAGGATTGTTTACTTTACGCAAAGTTCTTTTAATGCAGTTGTCTGTTGCTTTGAGTTGACACTATGGGTGGGACTCGCAACTTAATACCAGCGAGATGTTCTGGATAGATATCTCAAGGTGGATAATTAGTAGTAGATGCAGATGGATTTCGGTCTACTTGCCTTGGCGTACCGCCCATGCTTTGAACCTCTACCTTTCTTGTAACATGGTTAGCATTGGTTTGCGCACATAATTTTGTCAATTGCCCAGCTGTAATTCGTTTACCTCACATAGCTGTTTTATCGTCTTTTGGGAGAGAGACATCACTAGTGAACATCATGGGACCCCGGTCCATATTACCATCATTGATCACATCCGCTATTTATTTTCCGCTATTTACTTACTATTGCAGCAAAACCTATCACTATTATCACTTGCGTTTGATCCTTTGTAAATGACAAGGCCAGAGGGATTGACAACCTCTCTGTACTCGTTGGGAGCAAAGTTATTTGTATCTGTGTGCAGGTCCACGTTGATTGCTAATATCTGGCGCCGTTAGCAGTTGACACCTTCTTGTTGAAACTGGGAGTCTCAGGGAAATCGATCCTTGGTATCTTTGCCAAGGGAAAACCTCCGCTACACTGCATCTCAAAGCTTCCACTTGGGGTAACCAACGAGGGGCGAGAAGCCATCACCATCGGTTTTTTTTAAAAGAACCGATCGTTTTTTTTAGGAAAACCCTAGATCTGTTTTTTTAGAATAGATCGGTTCGGTTTTCGTTGGTTTAGTTATTTAGCGGACGGTCGTCCGTACGTTCGTTTTAACGAACGATTTTCGTTAGTTAACCGTAGACAGCGAACGTTCGTTCGTTAGCCTGTTCGTCGTTTTTCTTTTCGGGGTATTTATCCGCGGTTATTCCGATCGCGATTTCTGCCCTGATCTTGTTTCACATTTTTCTTTTCGCTCGAGAGTCGGAATCAGGTGATTCAAAATCCCAGATCTTCGTCTCGAAGCCCTCTTTAAGTTTAATCAACTTGAACAAAGTTTTGGCTACTGTAAATTTGACTTTAGGCCAACTAGTAAACCGGAGCTCGTTTCTTTTGCAGTTTGAGTTTCGTTCCTTCTTTCGAGTTGATTCTTTTTGCAAACCGGAGTTCTTAAGTTGAAATTTCTGGTTAGATCTCTTATTTGAGTTTTACCCGTGCATTAGTTAAGTACTTATTGTGTGCTTGTTTGATTGCGATAGAGTACCCGGAGTGCGCCGCTTGCTACTTTGAGTCTCTAGGTTTTGCGGATCATCAGCAAGGCAAGTAACACTTTGATCATGCTTTCCAATTACCCAGTTTTCATTGCATTAGTCAAACCCTCACACATTGCATGAGTAGGATTAATTAATTTGTGGGATTGGGAAGTAGTTTGAGGTAGTACCTATTACCTGCATTACATTCAAACCCTTGGGAGTTACTTCTACGTTTGCTGTTAGGACAGGCTATGCTCGTAGACGTGGTTTGGGTTTGAGTGAAATCCATGACAGACGTGAGTTGTTAATTAATGGTTCAACTTAAGGTGGCAACATTAATACACATCTGGGTGGATTGAGGCATCTGGGTATTCCAGTGATTGCCTGTTTTTCTTTTGGACCGCCACCCAGGCTCAAAGGGATCATGAGATTTTTCATACTAGAAACTTCCGTGTGCAGCCACATGACAATATGGGCTCTGGCATAGTTGAGTAAGTTGCGGGAAACCTTTCCACGATGGGCTAGCAGATGTAGTTGGGTTTTGTAGGTGTACCGGCCTATCTATCTGGTTAAGGGGACATCTTCAGAAAGACTGTGTCTCGGTCATCCGTTTCTCAAACACCATGCAGTGCGAGAAACCAAACGGAGGCGATCGAGTTTTGTGGGGAAAAGTGCACAAACCTCTACAAAGTGTACAAACTGATCATGATTAGCCGTGTCCCCGGTTATGGACGTCTTGAGCATCTAGTACTTGGATTATCATGTGAATCTCATCATGTTACTCTAATTTAATATTGTTGGGTTTAATGATTATTTTAATTGGGGTTGAGAGGATGTCTATCTTCTCAACGATGTTTCAACTACCATGATAGTTAAATTAAAATCTATTCCTTTGAAGTAGGGAAAAATTGGCTTTACGCAAAAACTTAACCATAGAGCTTTCCACCAACCATATTGCATATAGTATAGTTTTACTTCTATTGCATTCTCTTGTGTTACCTTGCGAGCATATTCCATGTGCTGACCCGTTTTCGGGCTGCAACGTTTCATGTTGCAGACTTTTCAGACGACGAGTAAGATGCCCTTTTAGGTCGTGGTTCTATACTCAGTGATGCCGCTGGAGTTGATGGACTCACTTATCTTCCAAGCCTTCCGCTGTTATCGTGTTAGATGGCCTTCAACCATATTATTTGTAATAAATTCATCGTTGGACTATCGATGTAATAAGTGTGTGATTGCTACTCTGTTATAAATCCTTCAAGTACTGTGCGTGTCCGCATTACTGATCCAGGGATGACACTGATGCACAGAGATCAGACTGTTTGAGGTCTGGTTGCTACAAGATGGTATCAGAGCACACGCTGACTGTAGGACACGACCACTAAGACAAGCCCTAGAGCACAATTCACTCTTCTCTTTTCCGACTCCTCATCTTTTCTACTCTTTAGGATGGTGGAAGCAAAGCACAAGTTCATGCAACCGGATGATGATACACCCTTTGGACGACACCTGAAGGAATTCACAAGATATCTCGACATTGGATTACCAAGTTTCACCGGAACCTACAATGCCACTCTACCCGAGGAGGAGGGTTGGTTGATTCAAGCTCAAGTTCCAGGAAGGACGTTCGCACCTGTCACCTCACTCATAGCATTTTCCTTTAATGCGCCTACATGGAGCCTAGGAAGGAGCATGGCAGCCCACATTGCTATGGGAAGGATCGGAGAAGTCTACCAGCAGGAGCTAAAGGACACTATCTACCAGATTTGTGGACGCCGCGATGAGAATTGGGATATGATTAGCACCCCGAAGGGTATATCCATTGCAGCATTCATCCAGGAGTTGAACCACCACATTCATCGCCAAGAGCACCAGATGTGTGCAGGGATGATAGATTTGAAGAAGGCCCTAAATAGGAATTTGGAGCTAGAAGAAGAACTCAAGTCTACACGCGACGAATATGAGGAGGAGATGAAAATACTTGTGGAGAAGAATGATGATTTGACCCGGAAGTTAGGGATACTCATGGGAGAAGAAGACGAGGAAGAAGAACCCAAGGAGATTCCACCAGAAGACTATATCATCATAGATGACACAGAATCGGAAGCTGAGGATAGCAAGGACGAAGACTATGAAGATGAAGCTGGAGCAGATATCATGGAATCCTCTGCCGATCAATATTTTTAGATGACCACCCTGTGACTAGTAGTTACTTCCATATATTAGTTTTAGAGCACTTTTGTAACGATCGTTAGATTGTAAGACCTTGTTTGAAATTGATTGGTGTGATATGATTGTGTGTTTGTCTCATGTGCATATGGGTAGTGATTTTCCCTTAGACCTCTTTTCTATTCTAATCTCTTCCCTCTACACCCATCAGATGCCTCCAAGACGTGAATTCGAGTTTCCCCCTGAGCTCACTCAGTTGATCCAGCAGTAGAACACCCTGATGAAACTTCTTGTTCAGAACACTCAGAACAACCAGAACAACAACAACAACAACCCTCCACCACCACCACCTGTGGACAACCTGACACGTTTCTTAAGGTTGCAACCACCCGTGTTTCCTAGCAGCATCGAACCAATTGTGGCTGATGACTGGCTATGCAAGATTGGAAGGGATTTGACCACCACCAATTGCTCGGATGCTGAGAAGGTGCGATTTGCCGCACACTAGTTATCTAGACCAGCCGCAGCATGGTGGGAGAGTTACACAGCCACTTACCCCGTAGCCAATGTGACTTGGGATCAGTTTCAGCAAGCTTTTCGTACCGCCCATGTCTCAACTGGAGCCATGAGTATGAAGAAGCAGGAGTTTCGCAATTTGCGCCAAGGGAATCGTACTGTGGCCCAGTACGTGGATGAGTTTAGTACCCTATCTCGTTATGCCCCAGATGATGTGGCCACAGATGCCGCTAAGCAGGAGAGATTCATGGAAGGGCTGAATGATGAGATGAGTGTACAGTTGATGGTGGCAACTTTCAATAACTACCAGGAGTTGGTTGACCACGCCCTAATGATTGAAAGGAAGCACCAGCAAATTGAGAGTCGCAAGAGGAAGTATGGGCAAGGAAAGTATAATTCTGGAGCTCAGCAGAAGCCCCGCTTTACCCCTAAAGCGGTAGGACAGTTTCAACATACCAATGGAGGAGGTAGCTCGCACAACCACAATGGCACCAAGAATGGCAATGGAAATGGGAATGGAGCCAATGGAAACCAGAACCGCCCTACACCGTCTACACCCACCAAAAGGGATTTTAGCCATGTCACTTGTTACAAGTGCGGGAAGAATGGACATTATGCCAATGAATGCCCAGAAGTTAAGAATGGGAACGGCAATGGAAGCGCCGAGAAGAAGCCCAACCCGTTCAACAAAGGACAAGTGAACCACGTGACCGTGGAGGAGGTTGAAGAGCAACCAGATGCTGTTGTCGGTAAGTTTTTGGTTAAGATATTTATCGCAATAGTTCTTTTTGATACTGGAGCATCGCATTCATATATTTCAAGGGGATTCGTAAATAGACATAGGATGTCCACCCGAGTTCTTAAGACCCCCATGTTAGTAAGTTCACCTGGAGCAGATTATATGGCACACCAAGGATGTTTTCAGATGCCATTGATCATAGGACGCCACACTTTCCCCTCTGACCTAATAGTTCTGGAGTCACAAGGATTGGATGTGATATTAGGTATGGATTGGCTATCGAAGTATGGAGGTAATATTGATTGTGCCAGTAAGTCTATTTTGCTCACCACCCCAGAGGGAAAAAGGATTAGGTATGTATCTAGGCACTCGCCTACAAGGACTCAAGTACATTCTCTCACGGGAGTTGTTCAGGAGGAAGTGCCAGTAGTGAAGGATTATCCGGATGTGTTTCCAGAGGAGTTACCTGGCATGCCACCGGATAGAGATATAGAGTTTTTGATTGAACTTTTGCCAGGCACCGGGCCAATTTCTAAGAGACCATATAGGATACCCGCAAAGGATTTGGAGGAGATAAAGAATCAGATTAAGGAGTTACTGGAAAAAGGATTCATACGCCCAAGTTCTTCGCCTTGGGGTTCGCCAGTACTTCCAGTGGAGAAGAAGGATGGATCGTTAAGAATGGTTGTCGATTACCGAGGATTGAATGAAGTAACAATCAAGAATAAGTACCCACTGCCAATGATCAATGATCTGTTCGATAGATTGCAAGGAGCTAAGATATTTTCCAAGATCGATTTGCGATCAGGGTACCATCAATTTAAGATCCAAGAGCAGGATATACCTAAGACGGCCTTTACCACTAGGTATGGGTTGTATGAGTATACCGTTATGTCGTTTGGTTTGACGAACGCACTGGCATACTTTATGAACCTGATGAACAAAGTGTTTATGGAGTATTTGGATAAGTTCGTCATAGTGTTCATAGATGATATTTTGATCTTCTCTAAGGATGAAGAGGAGCATGCAGAGCATTTGCGTTTGGTATTGGAGAAGCTCAGAGAACATCAGTTATATGTCAAGTTTAGCAAATGCGAGTTTTGGTTGAAGGAAGTCGGATTCCTCGGACATGTTATATCCGGAGAAGGAATAGCAGTAGATCCCGCTAAAGTGGACACTGTGACTCATTGGGAAGCACCGACGACAGTTGGAGAGATCTGGAGTTTTCTTGGACTTGCAGGATACTACCGGAGATTCATCGAGAATTTCTCGAGGATCGCAAAGCCAATGACGGAGTTGTTAAAGAAGGACACCAAGTTCAGCTGGACAGAAGAATGTGAGGCCAGTTTCCAGGAATTAAAGAAACGTTTGGTCTCATCCGCTGTGTTGATTCTTCCAGATCAACATAAGGATTATGAGGTGTACTGCGACGCTTCACGTCGAGGACTTGGAGCAGTTCTTATGCAGGAAGGAAGAGTTGTTTCGTATGCTTCACGACAACTAAAACCTCATGAGTTGAACTATGCCACCCACGATTTGGAGTTAGCAGCCGTAGTGCATGCATTGAAGACATGGAGACACTTTCTTATTGGAAACCATTGTGAAGTATATACGAATCACAAGAGTTTGAAGTATATATTCACTCAGAAGGAGCTGAATCTTAGGCAAAGGAGATGGCCGGAACTCATTAAGGATTATGACATGAGATTGCAGTATCACCCCGGAAAGGCTAACGTAGTAGCCGATGCGCTAAGCCGTAAGAGCCATGTCAATACCTTAATGATAGAAAAATTTCCAAAGGAGTTAGCCGAGGACCTACGAGAACTACGTATGGAGATAGTTCCGAGAGGCTATGTAGCAACGCTAGAAATCCAGTCTACCCTGATGGATAAAATCATAGAAGCTCAGAAAGCTGACAAGGAGATTGTCGCTATACAGGAGAGGATGAGCGAAGGAAAAGCTAAAGGATTTCATGAGGATGAATACGACACCCTATGGTTTGAGGATCGAATCTATGTGCCTAATGACCCGGAGATCAGGGAGTTGATTTTACAGGAGGCTCATGATTCGCCATACTCGATTCACCCAGGAAATACTAAGATGTATTTGGATTTGAAGGATATTTTCTGGTGGACCGGTATGAAGAAGGATATCGCGGAGTATGTAGCAGTTTGTGATGTGTGTCAAAGAGTAAAGGCAGAACATCAGAAGCCAGCAGGATTGTTACAACCTATGCCAATACCCGAATGGAAGTGGGAGAAGCTTGGCATGGATTTTATCACCGGATTGCCTAGGACCAAAGCCGGATATGATTCAATCTGGGTAGTAGTAGACCGATTGACGAAGGTAGCCCACTTTATCCCTGTGAAAACCACATATACCAGTGCAAAGTTGGCAAAGATATACATGACCAAAATTGTATGTCTGCATGGAGTTCCGAGGAGCATCGTATCAGATAGAGGAACCCAGTTTGCCTCAAAGTTCTGGAATCAGTTACATGAAACCTTGGATACCAGGCTAGAGTTTAGCACAGCATTTCACCCGCAGACGGATGGACAGACGGAGAGAGTAAATCATATTTTGGAGGATATGCTAAGAGCCTGTGCATTAGATTATGGATCTAGTTGGGATGGCAACTTTCCCTACGCGGAGTTCTCATACAACAACAATTACCAAGCCAGTTTGAAGATGGCACCGTTCGAGGCATTGTATGGAAGGAGATGCCGAACACCGTTGTCGTGGGATGAAGTTGGAGACCGACAGTTGTTTGGACCAGACTTAATCAAAGAGTCTGAGGAGAAGGTGAAGTTGATCCAAGATAGACTGAAGGTAGCTCAGTCCAGGCAGAAGAGTTATGCAGACTCGAAGCGCAAGGAGATAACCTATGATATCGGAGATAGAGCGTACTTGAGAGTATCGCCTCTGCGAGGAGTTAAACGTTTCGGAGTTAAAGGGAAGTTAGCCCCGAGATTTGTGGGACCTTACCGTGTTTTGGAACGCATGGGAGAGGTTGCCTATAAGTTGGAATTGCCCGAAGGATTGTCAGGAGTGCACGACGTATTTCACGTTTCGCAGCTTAAGAAGTGTCATGCAAAGATGGCCGATATACCGCTTAGAGACACAAACCCGTGGAAGCAATTCAGTTGGACAGTGATCTGACCTACGAAGAGAAGCCTGTGAAGATTCTCGAATTTTCGAGCAGAGTTACTCGCAGTAAGGTTATCAAGTTTTGCAAAGTTCAGTGGAGTCACCACACCGAGGAAGAAGCCACCTGGGAACGAGAAGATGATCTACGCAAGGACCACCCACACCTATTCTCTAGCCAAGTCGAATCTCGAGGGCGAGATTCATTCTAAGGGGGGTAGGTTTGTAACATCCCAAATTTTCAATTTGGAATGTTATACATATATCATATTTGCATTTGCATGTTTTTGCATTTTTGTTCGTGGAGTTCCTCGAAATTCCAAGCAACTCAAGGACCTACGGAGAGAGTTGGGAATTTTACCGTTTTCATATTTGAGTTCGCTCGAATATCGGTACGAGGACAGTGTGATTCTAATTATTTTTCTCTCCTAAAAATATTTCTAAATACCAAATATGAGCGGAGATAATATGACTTCTCCAAAATAACAGAAATATTGGAGGAGAAATGTTAAAATCACTTTTGGTATTTTTCTGGATTTAATTGCGGATTTATTTGCATAGGAAAAATACGTGTTTTTCAAAATTGCATTTAGGTCTAGAAAAAATGTTCACTTTGTCCTAGCTATTATTAGAGGACGGTGAAAATTTATTTCGGGAATTTTAGAGTCCGTTTGGTATTTCTTTCGTTAGTTTTTCTACGCCGGGACTCTTTTTAGAAAAAAAAAGGAAACCGACTCGGAGTCTTACTAGCCGAGGACTCTGGGCTTTATAACTCGCCCGATCCGGCCCGTCACCCCCAGCCCGCAGCCGCCCCTGCCCCCAAACCCTAGCGCACCGCCGCCCTAGCCCGCAGCCGCCCGCCGCCGCTGCCGCCGCCGTCGCTGCGGCCGCCGCCCCGCCCGCCGGATCCCGCCGCCGTCGCCGATGTATACGCCGCCGCCGCCATCGTTTTTTTAAAAAGAACAGATCGTTTTTTTAGGAAAACCCTAGATCTGTTTTTTTAGAATAGATCGGTTCGGTGTTCGTCGATTTAGTTATTTAGTGGACGTTCGTCCGTACGTTCGTTTTAACGAACGGTTTTCGTTAGTTAACCGCAGACAGCGAACGTTCGTTCATTAGCTTGTTTGTCGTTTTTCTTTTCGGGGTATTTATCCGCGGTTATTCCGATCGCGATTTCTGCCCTGATCTTGTTTCGCGTTTTTCTTTTCGCTCGAGAGTCGGAATCAGGTGATTCAAAATCCTAGATCTTTGTCTCGAAGCCCTCTTTACGTTTAATCAACTTGAACAAAGTTTTGGCTACTGTAAAATTTTACTTTAGGCCAACTAGTAAACCGGAGCTCGTTTCTTTTGCAGTTTGAGTTTCGTTGCTTCTTTCGAGTTGATTCTTTTTGCAAACCGGAGTTCTTAAGTTGAACTTTCTGGTTAGATCTCTTATTTGAGTTTTACCCGTGCATTAGTTAAGTACTTATTGTGTGCTTGTTTGATTGCGATAGAGTACCCGAAGTGCGCCGCTTGCTACTTTGAGTCTCTAGGTTTTGCGGATCATCAGCAAGGCAAGTAACACTTTGATCATGCTTTCAAATTACCCAGTTTTCATTGCATTAGTCAAACCCTCACACATTGCATGAGTAGGATTAATTAATTTGTGGGATTGGGAAGTAGTTTGAGGTAGTACATATTACCTGCATTACATTCAAACCCTTGGGAGTTACTTCTACGTTTGTTGTTAGGACATGCTATGCTCGTAGACGTGGTTTGGGTTTGAGTGAAATCCATGACAGATGTGAGTTGTTAATTAATGGTTCAACTTAAGGCGGCAACATTAATACACATCTGGGTGGATTGAGGCATCTGGGTATTCCAGTGATTGCCTGTTTTTCTTTTAGACCGCCACCGAGGCTCAAAGGGATCATGAGATTTTTCATACTAGAAACTTCCGTGTGCAGCCACATGCCAATATGGGCTCTGGCATAGTTGTGTAAGTTGCGGGAAACCTTTCCATGATGGGCTAGCAGATGTAGTTGGGTTTTGTAGGTGTACCGGCCTATCTATCTGGTTAAGGGGACCTCTTCGGAAAGACTGTGTCTCGGTCATCCGTTTCTCAAACACCATGCCGTGCGAGAAATCAAACGGAGGCGATCGAGTCTTGTGGGGAAAAGTGCACAAACCTCTGCAGAGTGTACAAACTGATCATGATTAGCCGTGTCCCCGGTTATGGACGTCTTGAGTATCTAGTACTTGGATTATCATGTGAATCTCGTCATGTCACTCTAATTTAATATTACTGGGTTTAATGATTATTTTAATTGGGGTTGAGAGGATGTCTATCTTCTCAACGATGTTTCAACTACCTTGATAGTTAAATTAAAATCTATTCCTTTGAAGTAGGGAAAAATTGGCTTTACGCAAAAACTTAACCATAGAGCTTTCCACCAGCCATATTGCATATAGTATAGTTTTACTTCTATTGCATTCTCTTGTGTTACCTTGCCAGCATATTCCATGTGCTGACCCATTTTCGGGCTGCAACGTTTCATGTTGCAGACTTTTCAGACGACGAGTAAGATGCCCTTTTAGGTCGTGGTTCTATACTCAGTGATGCCGCTGGAGTTGATGGACTCACTTATCTTCCAAGCCTTCCGTTGTTATCGTGTTAGATGGCCTTCAGCCATATTATTTGTAATAAATTCATCGTTGGACTATCGATGTAATAAGTGTGTGATTGCTACTCTGTTATAAATCCTTCAAGTACTGTGCGTGTCAGCATTACTGCTCCAGGGATGACACTGATGCACATAGATCAGACTGTTTGAGGTGTGGTCGCTACAGTCATCTGTGAGGGTGAGAACATAACGATAGCCTCCACGAGCCTCAACACTCATTGGACCGCACACATTGGTATGTGTGATTTCCAACAAGTTGGTTGCTCACTCCATTGTTCCGGAGAACGGAGTCTTGGTCATCTTGCCCAAGAGGCATGGTTCGCACGTGTCAAATGATTCACAATCAAGAGACTCCAGAAGTCCATCTGCATGGAGCTTCTTCATACGTTTGACATTAATATGAACAAGGCGGCAATGCGACAAGTATGTGGGACTATAATTGTCAACTTTACATCTTTTGGCATTCACATTATGAATATGTGTATCATCACGATCGAGATTGATCAAAAATAAACCATTGACCAGCGGGGCATGACAATAAAACATATCTCTCAAATAAATAGAATAACCATTATTCTCGGATTTAAATGAGTAGCCATCTCGCACCAAACGAGATCCAGATACAATGTTCATGCTCAAAGCTGGTACTAAATAACAATTATTAAGGTTTAAAACTAATCCCGAGGGTAGTTGTAGAGGCAGCGTGCCGACGGCGATCACATCGACCTTGGAACCATTCCCGACGCGCATCGTCACCTCGTCCTTCGCCAGTCTCCGCTTATTCCGCAGCTCCTGCTTTGAGTTACAAATGTGAGCAACTGCACCGGTGTCAAATACCCAGGAGCTACTACGAGCGCTGGTAAGGTACACATCAATAACATGTATATCACATATACCTTTGACGTTGCCGGCTGAAAGTGCAACTAATCCCCGGGTGGTTTTGGTAATTAATAACAACATATATATATCATTGAACTAATATTTACTTGAGAATCATTTCAGAGAAGTTCGATGATATGGGTATGGAAATGTCTGAAGAAGTGGACCCCTCAAAATGCTAAGACAAGCATTGGCATAAGCTCAAGACTCTATTTTTGGTTTAGTGATCAAAGATCACATTGAGTCCATAGGAAAAGCCAATACTATTAAAAGGGGATGAGGTTGTGTTGATGATCTGGTTGCTCAAGTGCTTAGTGATCTAGCTCCCTCAACTATCAGCACCCTTCACTACTTAACACACTCATAAGTAATCTCGGACAAACCGATTCTGCAAACTCAGTCCCACCGAGATGAACCACCTCAGTTATTCTTCCAAACCCTAATTTTTCGGTCCATCCGATTTTGAGTTCGGTCTCACCGAAACTGGACTGCCAACCTTCTGTAACCAATTGACATCATATCGGAATATCCGAGTTGTTAATTTCGGTCCCACCGAGAATGGCAAGCTCCTACCTTTGACTCACATCGGACACACCGAGATGGTATTTTCGGTCCCACCGAAAATCCCAACGTTCACTATATTTGAACTTTCGGTCTGACCAAGTTTTCACTTCGGTCTCACCGAGATTGCTCAAATATGTGTGTAACGGTTGGATTTTGTGTGGAGGCTATATATACCCCTCCACCCCCTCTTCATTCGTAGATAGAGCCATCAGAAAGTCTACCACTCCTACCATACACTTTCTGAGAAGAGAACCACCTACCCTTGTGTTGAGATCAAGTCATTCCATTCCTACAATATGAAACTTGATTTCTAGCCTTCCCAAGTTGCTTTCCACTCAATCCTTTCTTCCACCACAGCCAAATCAGTGAGGAGAGTTGAGTGTTGGGGAGATTATCATTTGAAGCACAAGAGCAAGGAGTTCATCATCATCAACAACATCTATTACCTTTTGGAGGGTGGTGCCTCCTAGATTGGTTAGGTGTCGCTTGGGAGCCTCCGTCTTTGAGATGTGGAGTTGAACCAAGAAGTTTGTAAGGGCAAGGAGATCGCCTACTTCGTGAAGATCTACCCCGAGTAAGGCTAGTCCTCCGTGGGCGTAGGCCATGATGGAATAGACAAGGTTGCTTCTTCGTGGACCCTTCGTGGGTGGAGCCCTCCGTGGACTCGCGCAGCCGTTACCCTCCGTGGGTTGAAGTCTCCATCAACGTGGATGTACGATAGCACCACCTATCGGAACCACGACAAAAATCTTCGTGTCTCCAAACTGCGTTTGATCTTCTCCACCTCTCTTTACTACATGTGCAATTTACTTTCCGCTGCTTATACTCTAGAATTGCATGTGTAGGGTGATACTTGAATTGATCTTAATTGTGAAACTGCCAAAAACTTTGCATAATCAAAAGGCAGATTTTTATATTGTCAAGTAGTCTAATCACCCCCCCTCTAGACATACTTTCGATCCTACAAGTGGTATCAGAGCTTTGGTCTCCATTGTTTTGGTTTCCATTGCATTGGACTCCATAGGCTTGGTTTCACAACCTAGGAGAGTATGGCGTCTAGTGAGGGTAATTATCGTAGAGGTCCTTACTTTGATGGTACAAATTTTGCTAGTTGGAAGCATAAAATGAAAATGCATATTCTTGGTCATAACCCAGCCACATGGGGCATTATTTGTGTTGGTATGCAAGGTGATTTCTTCGAAGAAGGAAAAGTTCCGGATCGCGAAGCTACACCGGAAGAGTTGCGGATGTTGCAAAACAATGCTCAAGCTTGTGACATTCTCTTCAATGCTTTGTGTCCCGAGGAGTTCAACAAAATCAGCCGTCTTGAGAATGCTAAAGAGATTTGGGATACTTTGGTTGAAATGCACGAAGGTACTGAATCTGTGAAGGAATCAAAGTTAGATATTCTTCAAGGTCAACTTGACAAGTTCAAGATGAAGGATGGTGAAGGAGTCGCTGAAATGTACTCTAGGCTTGCTCTCATCACAAATGAGATTGCCGGCTTAGGAAGCGAAGAAATGACCTACCGATTCATCATCAAGAAGATTCTAAGAGCTTTGGATGGAAAGTATGACACCGTGTGCACTTTGATCCAAATGATGCCAAACTACAAGACTCTCAAGCCAACTGAAGTCATTGGAAGAATTGTTGCTCATGAGATGACACTTAAGGATAAGGAAGAGCTTCACAACAAGTCAAGTGGTGCCTACAAAGCTACAAGTGATGCTCCCACTACCTCAAGTGACAAGTTAATTTCCAATGAAGAGATAAGCCTAATGGTTAAGAACTTCAACAAGTTCTACAAGAATAGAGGCAAAGAAAGAAGCTCAAAGTCTAGATCATATGATGAAAAGAGATCTTCTAGTCGTGATCGAAACTGCTACAATTGTGGAAGACCCGGACACTTCTCAAATGAGTGTACGGCTCCCCACAAGAGAAGAGAATAATCTCCAAGAAGAAGAGCAAGAGATGGGTCACCTCGGAGAGAGAGAAGGAGTAGAGATGATCGTTATGAACGAAGACCCTCTCGGAGAAGCAAGGATTCGGAGAGGAAAGACAAGTCATCAAGGAGCTATACAAGAAGAAGACATCAAGCTCATGTAGGTGAATGGGTCTCCGGCTCCGACTCCGACAATCAATCCGATGGAAGCTATCACTCCGACTCCGACTACAGTCAAGATGAAGGTGTTGCCGGACTTGCACTCGTATCCTCCAACTCCAACTCCTACGACTTATTTGATTCACCAAATGAGGGAATTGGAAGATTCTTCATGGCTAAAGGCCCCAAGGTAACACACCCTGAATTCATTGACTTTGATAGTGATGAGGATGACTTGCTCGGTGAAGATGAGCTCTTGCATGATAAATCTAGTGAGCTTAGTAATGATGAAAATGCTAGTAGTCTTTATAGTCGAGAAGAGTCGAATGACAATGCTATGAAGGAGATTGAGCGTCTAACTAAAGAACTAAACACTCTTAAGTTAGCTCATGAAACAACTCAAGAAGATCATAGAGAGCTCCTAAGATCTCATGAGAAGCTACGCTTCGAGAAGCTCACTCTAGAGCAAGAACATGAGTTTCTAAAAGCGATCAATGACGATCTTCGAAAGAAGAGTTCTTCATATCTTGCCAAACGACTTCTCTTGTCTAATTTCTTGCCACCTATTAAGACTAAGCATGACAAGCATAAGAAAAATTCTTCCTCTAGTAGTAACAATAACCATGTTAAATCAAATGTTGTTACTTCTAGTAGTTCTCTTGATTCCACTAACAATGTTTCAAGCCAAGTTACACTTGAGCAAGAAAATAGCTTATTGAAGGAAATCATAGAGAAAGGTGTCTACAAGAGTCTTGCCGGAAGCAAGAACTTTGAGGAGATTGTTGCAAACAAGGAAGACACCGGAAGAATCAAGGGATTGGTTTTGAGCGAAAGTTCAACGCCGAAGGTGTTGAGTGGGAAGAAGGTCAATACCCTACTCCACAGTTTGTTTCACAAAAGGAGAAGTATGATCCTACTTCTTCCAATGTGGAACAAGCTCAAGATGACCTTCCACCACAAGACCACAAGCTAAAGGCCAAGGACAAGCTTCAAGAAGAGATTGATGCATTCATTGAAGCACCTCAAGCCATGGTCAAGTGGGTTCCCAAGGACACATCAAGTTCTACTTCGTCAAGCTCAACTACAACCCCAAGGATTCCCATCAAGATGATGTGGATCCCAAAGAAGAAGAACTAGAAGGTTCTTGAGGGTGACTCCGCCAACAAACTTCACTCATATTCATTTTGGCAAGAACTTGTGCAATCAACTTCCACATCATGCACTAGTTCATGGAGTCACAAACCCTCTTGTTGGTAAGTCAAGGGACAAGGTAATCATTGCTTTCATGGACATCATCTTTTGTGTACTTCAATCTATGTCTATGGATATTCTTGTTTGTTCCTTGTGGGACTAACCCATGTAGGTATTGAAAGTGCCCTAATCCAAAGGATAGCTCCCAACTCTTGATGATCTACATCAACATTGAGCATCCACATCTTCAACATCTACATGAAGTCTACTATGACAACCCAAGGTTAGTTTGACCCTTTAAAAGGGGTTCTCACACCTAGGGGGAGCTTTGCTCTAAAAAATTGAGCTAAAGCATCTCCAAATGATGTGAACACATAAATGCTTTATGTAAAAGTGGTAACCCCACTTGTGCTTAAACGATGAGTATGAACTATGATCAAATGTTCTCATTTGGCTCCTAAGTCAAAATACTCATATATAGATGACCTAGTCATCGACAAATTGTGTGCTAGTAGCTAGAGTATTGGTTGTGCATGTTTGACACATATTTCAATTGCTATCTTATTGTGTGAGCATGTTGAATGCATGATTTTATCCATTCAAGGACATCCATTTGTTGTTTTGATTGTTTTGATTTTTCTGGCCAAATGGATGGACAAGAATGCCTAAGCACCTTCCCTAGCTATCTATGCTTTCTTGTCTCAAATTCTATTCATGCTCATATCACAACTTTGAACAAGTCATTTTCGGACCCTCCGAGTGAGGAGCACTCGGAGCCACCGATCCGTCTAAGGCTGACTTCCAAAACCTTCTAAGTCCATTTCGGTCTGACCGGCTTTTCCATCTCGGTCCAACCGAAACGCTTAGACTGATCTAGGTTTCATCTCGGTGAAACCGAGTTTAAAATCTCGGCGTGACCGATATGAATAACTGCACAGCAGTTAGCCATTTCGGTGTCACCGAGTTTTTCAACTCGGTCCCACCGACAGTATGGGGATATATATACCTGAGGGCTGCGCGCGATTTAACTCTTCAAACCGCTTCGCCCCCAAGTCCCCTGCTGCCGTCGCCCTGGTCTTCGGATCGTCGCCGTCGTCGCCTGTGCGCCCTCGCCGCAGGTCTCCGCCGCCGTCAACGGTAATCCTCTCCGCGCCGTTGCCGCCGTAGAGGGACTCCACCAAGTTAGGGTGAGTCCCGATCCCTTTCGTGCTCCCCATCCGACTCTTGCACGATTGGCTTGCCATGAATCTATCCACGTTTGAGATATTCCCTAAACATCAGATCAGATCCTCTAGTTTCGAGCGAAATTCTTAGGTTTAGGTTTCCACGGAACACATCTCGGTGAAGCCGATTTTGAAACCCGGAATGACCGATTTGGCCTCTGGCCATTGCACTGCACCATTCGGTCTAACCGAGTTGTGCAAATCGGTGTGACCGAAACTTAGTTTCAGTGAAACCCTAGTGTTTCGGTAGGACCGAAACCCATTTCGGTCTGACCGAAAGTGGTGTGTAGGTTTCTGTTATACACTTCGGATTCACCGAAACTGAAAATCGGTTTGACCGAAATGCATTCTGTGAAAACTCAAAACTAAGATTTGAACTCATTTTTTTTTGCAAAAACCTCTGCAGTTGTGATAACTCTTCTACTCTGCCTATACCTTATCTTTTCACAGGTTGTCAGCCATGTCAGATGCCAGTGACAGCCAGAACAGGTCCGAATCACCATTTGCAGAGATTCCAGAGGCAGATACCAGTCCTGAGGCTAGCAGTTCCAGTGATGATGGTGAGAGGAGCACCCCTAGTGGTTTGCCTCCTGCAGCCACCAGAACCAGAAAGAAGAGAAATTCTGATGATGAGGACTCTGACTTCGTTGCTGAGGAAGTTACCTCCAAGCCCAAGAGGAATGTTGTTGCCAAAGAGCACCAAGGGCAGCAGTCGAGAAAAGGCACAAGCAAGGTAAAGCAGTCAGCTGTTGCAAAGAAGCTAAACTTGGAAGAGCCAGCTCCAAGTAAGGTGAAGAAAACTTCCAAGAGGAAGAGGGTAGTTTATGCTGAACCTCAAGTTGATGCAGCTGCTGAAGAAGAAGAAGAAGATGCACCCCAGCCTCCTCCTCAGAAAGCTAAGTTCATGGGTGATGCTATTAGGGCTCAAGCCTCTTCTAAGCCCAAGAAGCCTGCTCAAGCCAAGGCAGCTCCAGCCAAGCCCAAGAGGACAACCAGGAGCATTCCAGCTTCTGAGAAGAACAAAGGTGAGATGCCACCGTCTGAGTCAGATGAAGAGCATGTGTTGCTTAAGCTCCGTCCTAAGTTGCCACTCCACAATGATGCTCATCCTCAAGCTGAGGACATGAAGGCAAGGAAGGATAAAGGTCTCAGGCTATGGAGACAGTCTGATCCATATGCCGTGAGGAGAAGGACTGCTGTGGACCCCAGATTCCACACCAGAGAGCAGCAGGACTTCTATGAGACCGTGCTGATGGATAAGAAGCCTATTGTTGCTGACACCAGGTATGTTGACTGGAAATACATTGACAGTGAAGAGCACCGAGACTTCTTTCCCCATGTGCATGAGAGCTTTACTGCATGTGGAGTTGCTGATTTTGTGGGTCAAGAGCTGACGGCTTGGAATGACGAGATGATCATGCAGTTCTACGCCACAACCCACTTCTATCCTGATGGCAAGATCACCTGGATGACTGAAGGTCAAAGGTTTTCTTCGTCTGTTGAAGAATGGGCAGAACTTCTGAATGCTCCAGTGCAGAGAGAGGACGACATTGATGTCTATGGGATTCCTAAGAAGAGTCATGATTCCATGAAGAACATGTACAAGGAGATCCCCGCTGCTGATTTGGAAGGGTGGAAGCTTGGCTCAGTGTACTATCTCCAGGCAGGTCTGACCACCACTAATACTATTTTGAGGCATACATTGATGCCCAAGTCTGGAGACCACCGCATGATTCGAGGCTATTCTATCAACATGCTGCACATTCTCGATGAGAAGGCACCTTTCAAGGTGATGGACTTAATGGTAGAGACCATTAAGAGGACTGCAGCTGACCAGAAGAGGTCATGTGGGTTTGCCCCGCAGATTCAGATGCTCATCAATGCCAAGTTTGGCACGGGCAAATTCATGTTGGATAGGAAGCACTTGCCACTGCAGCCAGAGCATGAGGATAACGTAGTTGTGATGGATGAGGAGGATCCAACGTTCACTATATTTGAACTTTCGGTCTGACCGAGTTTTCACTTCGGTCTCACCGAGATTGCTCAAATATGTGTGTAACGGTTGGATTTTGTGTGGAGGCTATATATACCCCTCCACCCCCTCTTCATTCGTAGAGAGAGCCATCAGAAAGTCTACCACTCCTACCATACACTTTCTGAGAAGAGAACCACCTACCCTTGTGTTGAGATCAAGTCATTCCATTCCTACCATATGAAACTTGATTTCTAGCCTTCCCAAGTTGCTTTCCACTCAATCCTTTCTTCCACCACAGCCAAATCAGTGAGGAGAGTTGAGTGTTGGGGAGATTATCATTTGAAGCACAAGAGCAAGGAGTTCATCATCATCAACAACATCTATTACCTTTTGGAGGGTGGTGCCTCCTAGATTGGTTAGGTGTCGCTTGGGAGCCTCCGTCTTTGAGATGTGGAGTTGAACCAAGAAGTTTGTAAGGGCAAGGAGATCGCCTACTTCGTGAAGATCTACCCCGAGTAAGGCTAGTCCTCCGTGGGCGTAGGCCATGATGGAATAGACAAGGTTGCTTCTTCGTGGACCCTTCGTGGGTGGAGCCCTCCGTGGACTCGCGCAACCGTTACCCTCCGTGGGTTGAAGTCTCCATCAACGTGGATGTACGATAGCACCACCTATCGGAACCACGACAAAAATCTTCGTGTCTCCAAACTGCGTTTGATCTTCTCCACCTCTCTTTACTACATGTGCAATTTACTTTCCGCTGCTTATACTCTAGAATTGCATGTGTAGGGTGATACTTGAATTGATCTTAATTGTGAAACTGCCAAAAACTTTGCATAATCAAAAGGCAGATTTTTATATTGTCAAGTAGTCTAATCACCCCCCCTCTAGACATACTTTCGATCCTACACCGGCCTTCTTGTCTGCTAAGTATTTGGGGCAGTTCCGCTTCCAGTGACTCGTTCCCTTGCAATAAAAGCACACAGTCTCAGGCTTGGGTCCATTCTTTGGCTTCTTCCCGACAACTGGTTTACCGGGCGTGGCAACTCCTTTGTCGTCCTTCTTGAAGTTCTTCTTACCCTTGCCCTTCTTGACCTTAGTGGTTTTATTGACCATCAACACTTGATGCTCTTTCTTGATCTCCACCTCCGCTGATTTCAGCTTTGAATACACCTCGGGAGTGGACTTCTCCATCCCTTGCATATTGAAGTTCAACACAAAGCTCTTGTAGCTAGGTGGGAGCGACTGAAGGATTCTGTCAACGACCGCTTCGTCTGGGAGATTCATTCCCAACTGAGACAAGCGGTTGTGCAACCCAGACAACTTGAGTATGTGCTCACTGACAGAACTATTTTCCTCCATCTTACAGCTGTAGAATGCGTTGGAGACATGATATCTCTCAACTCGGGCATGAGCCTGGAAAACCATTTTCAGCTCTTGGAACATCTCATATGCCCCGTGGTGCTCGAAACGCTTTTGGAGCCCCGATTCTAAGCTGTAGAGCATGCCGCACTGAACCAGGGAGTAATCATCACAACGCGACTGCCAAGCGTTCATAACATCTTGGTTTGCTGGGGCGGGAGCGTCACCTAGCGGTGCTTCTAGGACATAAGTTTTCTTGGCAGCTATGAGGATGATCCTCAGGTTACGGACCCAGTCCGTATAGTTGCTACCATCGTCTTTCAGCTTGGATTTCTCTAGGAACGCGTTGAAGTTGAGGGTGACAAGAGCGTGGGCCATTTGATCTACAAGACATATTGTAAAGAATTTAGACTAAGTTCATGATAATTAAGTTCATCTAATCAAATTTTAATGAACTCCCACTCAGATTGACATCTCTCCAGTCTTCTAAGTGATACATGATCCGAATCGACTAGCCCGTGTCCGATCATCACGTGAGACGGACTAGTCATCAACGGTGAACATCTTCATATTGATCGTATCTTCTATATGACTCATGTTCGACCTTTCGGTATTCTGTGTTCCGAGGCCATGTCTGTACATGCTAGGCTCGTCAAGTGAACCCTAAGTGTATTGCGTGTGTAAATCTGGCTTACACCCGTTGTATGCGAATGTTAGAGCCTATCACACCCGATAATCACGTGGTGCTTCGGAACAACGATCCTTAGCAACGGTGCACAGTTAGGGGGAACAAAATTCTTGAAATTTTCAGCGAGAGATCATCTTATTTACTACCGTCGTTCTAAGTAAACAAGATGCATAAACATGATAAACATCACATGCAATCAAATAAAGTGACATGATATGGCCAATATAATTTTGCTCCTTCGATCTCCATCTTCGGGGCACCATGATCATCTTTGTCACCGGCATGACACCATGATCTCCATCATCATGATCTCCATCATCGTGTCTTCATGAAGTCGTCACGCCAACTATTACTTCTACTACTATGGCTAACGTTTAGCAATAAAGTAAAGTAATTACATGGCGTTATTCAGTGACACGCAGGTCATACAATAAATAAGACAACTCCTATGGCTCCTGCCGGTTGTGATTTTCATCGACATGCAAGTCGTGATTCCCTATTACAAGAACATGATCAATCTCATACATCACATATATCATTCATCACATCTTCTTGGCCATATCATATCACATAGCACATGCTGCAAGAACAAGTTAGACGACCTCTAATTGTTGTTGCAAGTTTTTACGTGGCTTCTATAGGTTTTCTAGCAAGAACGTTTCTTACCCACGCCAAAACCACAACGTGATATGTCAATTTCTATTTACCCTTCATAAGGACCCTGTTCATCGAATCCGATCCGACTAAAGTGGGAAAGACAGACACCCGCCAGCCACCTTATGCAACTAGTGCATGTCAGTCGGTGGAACCAGTCTCACGTAAGCGTACGTGTAAGGTCGGTCCGGGCCGCTTCATCCCACGATCCCGCTGAATCAAGATTGGACTAGTAACGACAAGAGAATTGAACAAAATCAACGCCCACAACTTGTTTGTGTTCTACTCGTGCAAGATGCTACGCAAAGACCTAGCTCTGATACCACTGTTGGGGAACGTAGCAGAATTCAAAAAATTTCCTACGCTTCACCAAGATAAATCTAAGGAGTCATCTAGCAACGAGCATAAAAGAGTGCATCTACATACCCTTTGTAGATCGCGTGCGGAAGCGTTCGAAGGAACGTGGATGATGGAGTCGTACTCGTCGTGATCCTCGTCACCGATGATCCCAGCGCCGAACGGACGGCACCTCCGCGTTCAACACACGTACGGTACAGCGACGTCTCCTCCTTCTTGATCCAGCAAAGGGGGAGGAGAGGTTGACGGAGATCCAGCAGCACGACAACGTGGTGGTGGATGCAACGGGAAAAGCTGCAGGGCTTCGCCGAGACCCTGCGGGAAGAGTTGGAGGTGTGATGG